>CM046382.1:20185538-20510538 GCA_025413485.1 Ficus microcarpa
TTTGGAGTTTTACTCTTTGTTGGCTTTGAATATGCGTCTCTTTCGTTTGGTTTTTTGAGTGCTTTCAGATGAATGTGGACAAAGGTAGTGATAGCTAAGGCAGATTTGTCATATTTTTCTGAATTATATGAAATTTTTATTTATTTATATTTTTGGTTGCTATATCTAATGAGTTTGTGCAATTACCAGCCAAAGGGGACAATCAAGAAAGGAGTTTGTCTTTGGGTTGGTTTGGCCAAAGAGAGGGTTATTAATTGTAGCCACATGATCTAAATCGGACGGTATTTTCGTGAGAAGATTTTTTAAATAGTGTAGTCGATTTGAATTGTGAGGTTGTAAATATTATTCTCATATATATAAATAAGTGCATGTTTGGTTGGTCGGTTCAAACTATTAGTTTGAATTGATTTTTTTGTCCTTTTCTTAAAAAGTTTTTTGTTTTTTCTGAAAAAGTTTTTTATCTTTTCTGAAAAGTCAACAAAAATTACTATTGAAACTTAAAATTTCCAACTCAAACTGGTGAACCAAATGGAACCTAAGATGCTCTCGCTGTATAATCACCCTTTTTACACGTAAAGCATTGAAAAGCAATAGTCATTTTCTCCAACCGTCCCAAGAGTTTATAAAGAGATGAACTTCTTGTAGACGCATTTAAAAATAATTCACAAAAATATCAATTTCTTATAGGGGTTGGAAAAATAAAGTATGCTATATTAAATTGGAACTTTAACACTCATACTACTTGTACAGTTGGAAAGCTACTCTTTAATAGATGCTTCTATATTATGTCCTTTTCTTTTTATTTTCTTCTCTCTTTTTCTTTGATTGCTAACGGATATATAACTCGCAAAAAATATATATATATATATATATATAAAAGGAGGTCCTACAACAAACATAAATAGGATTTTATTCTCTTTGATTTGTGTGGCTAAAAATTTGAAGTTATAGTTTGATTAGACGTTTAGAGCAGAAAAAAGGTGGGAAAAAACAACAAATTTGTAATGGGTAAAAGATTGAACCTTAAAATCATTTGCAACTGTTACTGATTCAAGTCAGAGAGTCTTTTTGGTTGAGTGGGAATCTATATTTTTATGAGGATGATATCAAGTAAAAGCTGGTATTTTGGCATGAAAATCTGCAGTCTTTTTATCATCATACTTTATTTTTATGAATTTGTTTTCTGGTGAATTTTTTACTAAAATTTTTACAGCATAATTAATATCACTGGCACTTCTTATTTATCCTCGTGAGCTACTCTGTATATCATCATCATTAATAGCCCAGAAAACAAACTAAAAAAAAAAGTATGTCTCAGTAAGGTTGGGGTAAAAAGTCCTGAAGTTTTTATTGAACTGGACGAGGCTGCAGATCCTCATCCTCATTGATCATTCGATATATGAAATATGTAATCTTCAAAATAAGTAAATCCCAATTAGGCCGGCCAAGGTTTTAGTGATGATAATAATATTTACGATTAATATTGTGACTCCAGTATTTAGTAGGGACACGTGACACTACTCAGAATTTAAAATTTCCTTCATTTTCAACGTAAAATTTTGAAGAATTTTGATTGTCCTTACAATAAATTATCGACATTATACTTGTTGGCGTACTCAACCAAAAAAAAGAAAAAAAGTTATATATGTGTCCTTGTTTAATAATAGAGAATCCTAACTATTTTTATTTATGACTTTTGCATGCTATCTTGTGCCCCACTAAATGAATACATAAATAAAAAATCCCGGTTCGATCACTGTCGTTTAGCGACGATGTGTAAAGTTTGACAAATCAAAGCATATATAGTTGTGTGGTATGAATTTTTGGTCAGTTGCACCGACAATATGCGTCTTGAGATTTAAATTTGTTTTATAATATGCAATTTTCAGTGTAAGAGTAAGGCAAATTGGCCTCAGTTTGGACAGTTAGTCTGAGCCACAACCAGCTTTAAACATCTTCCTCCCATAGCCTGCACGCACCACTATTTGCTGCTCCAAAGGCATCAATCATGGCATCAATTACTTTTGTCGTTTTCAATACTACTGTTTTAATTTAAAGATTTCAGTTGTGTTCGCTTTACTTTGCTGTTGTCGTTTTGGAAACTGCACTGGTCGTATTTCATAAGCTTGTCGTTTCTCATGATAGTCATAATTTACTATCTTTAAACTTTTAGTAGGACTATTCTCAATAATAATAATAATAATAGGTTAGTAGAAGTAGCAGTTTTCTTTAATATGTCGTGGTTTTACTTAATATTTCCGTTTCTCTACGATGTCGTTTTAAAACTCATGTTTGCATTAAAATGCTGTCGTTTTTCCCTCGAATAAAATGTTGTCGTTTTGTTGAAGACTCAAGACAAATGGAAATCCAGAATCTAGATGTTCTGGATCTCTGGTGTTGTTTTCCTACGATCTTGTCGTTTACAAATTAATTGTCGTTCGCTGATATGTTGTTCTTAGGATACTGTCGTTTCTCATGATACCGTCGTTTTAAAGAAGATGTGCTTGATGCTTTCCAAGACGTGTCAGGTGATTTCTGAAACAAATTTGTAAAGACAGATTCATATCACCAACGAATACACACACACACACGTGTGTGTGTGTGTATATACACACACATATATTTCAAAAAGAAAAGAATCCCATATATAAAAGAAAATCCATTGTTCCTATTTACTTTCTGTCCATCCGGTTACATATTGATCAAATCATGAAACCGAATTTAAACCAGATAATTTGCTATCTTTTTAGCATTAAGTTGTCTTCAATCAGGGAAAAAAACACGTTACATTTCGTTGTAATTCTTAGCAGTCTCTTGTTTCTTACCCAGCAAAAGTATATCTACACATAACACACACACACACACACACACACATATATGCACATCTACTTACATATAGGTGTGTGTATATCCTGCAACCAGGACCACAATAGTCACAGAGACTAGTGTAGTTTTAGCAGGAATGTTTGGATTACGAGACTATCAATAAGAAGAAAACGAAAGGTGCTCATTGTGTGGCATGCTTATTAAGAAGCGCGGTTTGCTATTTCAAAGTAAGTTATATATATATATGTGTGTGTGTGTGTGTGTGTGTAGACATATATCAGCTTTGCGTCTCAGAGGCCCGAGCGATGTCCACGATCGCAGTAAAACGACCACCAGTTTTGTTAGATTAAGAAACGCAAATGGAACTGATCCTTTGTCCAAAAGCCAAGGGACAAATTTTTTGGCTTTGGACCACATAACCTTAATTTTTGCCCATGCCGTTTTTATTACGTTTGTCTTCTTTTTTTTCATGCTAATGTCGTTTTATATATTTTGCTGTAACTTTTAACGTGATGTTGTTTTCTAAATGATGTTGTCGCTAAATACTCGTGTCATTTTTCAAAATGTTATCGTCCATTATTTTTTAATTTTTAATTTTTATTTTTACAGTTCTTATAAGATTGTCGCTTTCCAAAATTGTTGACGCCTTTTAAAAAATTGAATTGATATTGCTTTCCTTGATTGTTGTCGTTTTATAGGTGGCCGGCCGTCTCATGGAATTGTCATTTCAAAAGGACTAAATGCAGCTTTTATGATCTTGTTTGTATTCATTCTTATGTCGTTTTCAAGAGCAGGGTCGTTTTAAATAATTCTGTCCTTTACTTTTTTCTTTGGATTAAGGGGTTTTTTTTTTCCGACATTTTTTTTTTTGGAGATGATGTTTCTATTTGATTTTTCGCTTTTAGAAAACTTGTTGTTTTCTAGATGTTGTGATTTATTAAGTTATTACCTATTTCATAAGATCTTTTTCCTTCTGACAAAGTTTCGGTTTTCTACAAGTTTACAAAAAGTTTCGTTTTCCTAGAATTTTATTTCTTTTAGCACTCTTATCAGTTATCAGTTAAAGATAATGTCGTTAGCGGATGTTAGCGTCCATTTTTTTAGAAGATTTGATAGTTCTCTAAATGTACTGTCGTTTTATACATGATGATAACGTGTCGTTTTCTTATAGTGCTTTCTACCATGTTTTGTCTTTTAGATTTCGAAATCGTCCTTGTATAGATGTTCATCTCAAATATTCTTGTTTTCTGACGATGGCGTCCTTTTTTCTATTATTTTTAAACCTTTTAGAGTTATTGTCGTTTTAAGATTCGTTGATACTGAAACATTGCCGTTTCCTAACTATTTTGTCATTTTCCATCTATTTTGAATTTTTCTTCTAACTGTCGTTTTTAACTCCCCGTGCCCTTTGGAATCTGATTTTTCCAGAGCGATGTCTTCTAGTTTTGTGAAATGGTGTCGTTTCTCTATGTATCGGTATTGTTGTTTACAATTTTTCAATATGCTGTCGAATGGTGTCGTTTTTGTAGCAGTCGTTTTTTAAGTATTTGTATTCGATGCTTTTCCCCGGCGTGTATGGTGGTGATGGCCTGGAACAAATTCATCAAGATAAACTCTTAATACCGTACCCAAAAAAAAAAAGGACATTTTGATCTAATTTTACTTTTTTTTTTTTTTGAAATTTCTAATTTTACCTTCTATAGAAGCAAATTTTCCTTTTTAATTTTAAACTAAAAAAAAAAAAAAAAAAAAAACACAGCTAATTTTCCCGTTATTGTTGCTACTGTTTGTTTTTGTTAGTTCAAACTCACGGCAATATGAATTCAATCATGTTAAAGAAGTTGATATTTCTAGTTTTACACATTGAACAAATAATCAAAAAAGAAACTTAAAACTGTTTTTTTCTATCGCAACTTTTCTGAATAAACAAACACATTACATTGGCACTTCCAAGAAAGTTCAAAAAAACTTGAGCCACGTTTTTTTTTTTTTTTTTTTTTTTTTGTATTATTAGAACCATTGAGGAACAACTCTTCCCTCATTATTTCTTCAAACAAACTGCACACTCAAAGAAATATACATACTCTCAGTAACATCTTCAGATCTGCTTTAACATGATATTGATTCTATGAATACATAAACTAGACTATATTTACTTTGGAACAGTTACCAAATCCAGAGAAGAGCCATAAGTTCTGTTCAAGGCTTCAGCACACCAGCCATGTCCATCATCAATCGTCGGCATTCTAACTTCCATGAACGGTATCACCGGCTGATAAGACCCCAACTGCACCACACCCACAACGACCCTCAGCACGTTCGACGCATCTATGTCAATGCACACGCTGATCTCCGCTGCTCCTTTCGGCGCTGTTGGGATTCCAACGATCTTGAAATAGCCCAACAAGTGATTCTCCTCCACCTTCTGCCCCTCACCTTCGTAGACCACTATCAGCGCCTCAGTCTGGTTGTCATGAGCGGTTGCGAAAGTCATCTCCTTCCTCGCCGGAATTGTGGTGTTCCTCGCTATGATGGGAACGAAGTTGCCACCGTCAGCACGTATTCCTATCGCGAGAGGCGTGACTTGAATGGTCAGCAAGTCCAGATTCCCAAAGGGATCACTTATACCTGAGGCCACTGCTCCTTCGAGCGCAGCCCCACAGACTGCAGCTTCCAGTGGGTTCATCCCTTTGTAAAGCTCTTTTCTCTTACAGGCACTCGAGACAATATCTCTCACCTTCGGAATGTATGAACACCCGCCAACGACTATGACATCGTTCACATCCTCAATTGCTATCTTGGCATCGTGGAGGCACTGAGTTATTAGGCTCTCACATTTCTCAAACACCTTTTTATTCACTTCCTCAAACTCCTGTCTATGCAAGACCTTGTTTATTTTCGAGCCATTTCCCAAGTCGAGATCGATTTGAACGCTGGTCTGCATGGAGAGCTTGTGGATTGCGTCCTCAGTCGTGACACGGAGCAACCCCATTGCCTTGATCTCGTTTATCCCATGGCTCGAGAAAAGTGTATCTACGTTTGGCAACAGATAATGCATCATGTTCTGAAGCAAGTCTTCTCCGCCAATGGCACTTCCAGCCAAGGATCTAATCTGGGAAACTCCTCCTGCTGTGGCAGTCACAGCCACATCAGAATATCCCGCGCCCATGTTGAAGATGAGGGCAATCCTCTCACTCCCACTTCCCATGTTCTCATGTGTGGTCTGTTGCTGCTGCTGCGCATATAGCAATGCCACGGCGGTTGGTTCAGGCATGAGTCTCAGGACATGAAGGCCAGCCATGGCACAAGCTCGTTCTATACGAGTCAGCTGAAATCGGCTGAACGAAGCTGGGATTGTCAGAACAACATTTCTTATGGGTCGCTTAAGCTGCAGTTCCGCCATGGCTCTCAATTTGATCAAGAATATTGCCAGGACCTCTTCTGGAGTAGTAGATCTCCAGGCATTGTTCACCAAGGCCGCAATGAAAGGACGGACACCAATGTTCAATGTCTGTACCAAAAAGGGAAGGCTTTTACTCGAGTGAACGACCGGATCAGTGTCAACTCTGCCAATTAAGCGCTTCACGTTGAAGATCGCAGCTCCGGTTAGCATTTCGTGCTCATGAGAGAGCTGGTTGCCGACTCCACCTGAAGGGGTGTCATCTTTGAACGTGACATATGACCTCATCATCTTCTGGTCTCTAGTGTTCTTGAGGAGCTCCACTTGCGATCCGTTCCAGATAGCAACACTGCACTGCGAAGTGCCAATGTCGATCCCAATCGCGATCTCCGGGTAGGTTGATGGAGCCTTTTCCTCCCCAGTGTTCTCACTATCAGATGCCACAGTATATGCATGTTCAGCCATTCCTGTAAAACAAAATTGCAGAGATAACACACAACAAACTCAAAAATGACCACCAAATTTTTGTCATAGAGAGAATCAAACTTTGAATATGTAAGGAATTTAACAAAATATTAAGTAAAAATAAACACTAATATTGCTTTTAGTACTCCTAGGTGACTGGAAATACTAAAGGCATTCTCATTGAGGTCTTTCAACAAACACCTCCAAGGTGTTATTTATTGCACATATACCAGCAATCTTCATAATAAAAAGCTTCTAAAAAAACGTTATTTCTTCTGCAAGCAATATATGAGAAAAATAAAATATATACTTATATATAAATATAAATATATATAGATATATATGATTATCCATGAAACAAGATCAAGACAGACAACTCTGAAAATGAAAAATATGACAATAACAAAAAAAAAAAAAAAAAAAAAGCCAGGATGACAAAAAGACAACAAAACTAAGGAAACCCGATTCCGGAAATATCTATTTGATTCTTGAGTATCAGCTAAGTTGGCATTCAAAAGTTTGCTTCTACTTATGAACAAAACTATTTGAAGCTTCGGAAAATCTAGTACTAAGTGGAAAAGGAGGTGAAGAGGAGTACTTACTGTTTGAAAGACGGGAAAAACAGAGAAAAGAGCAGTTGACAGATGTTGAAGAAGATGATCAAACCAGAAGAGAAGAGAACCCAGAATCTGCAAGTTCACTATGGTTCGAGATAAACGAGGTTTGGATGGGAGAGAACTAATAGAAATCTATATTATGTATTCAACTTCTAGAGCTTCCTGGACTCCCTCAGACACGCACAAAGAAACAGTCGGTTTCCAGAATGTCTAGAATGTGCAAGCGCATAATCCACATTCCGAAAAAAAACCAAAAAAACGAATTAAAAAAAATTCTTAAATAGTAAAATCCGATCAATCCAAATAAAATAAAATAAAATCGTTAATTATTTTTTAAATTATTGGTCTTTTTTATTGATATTTAAGAGTATTTTGATGTTCTGTGTGATTAACGATTTTAAGGTATGAAACAGTCCAATCTCTACAATAATCATGATTGAAAAACGCCTATTTAAAAACTTTCCGAACTTCTAATTTAGTTTTAATATAAAAGGTATTATGGTATTAAGATTTTTAAAATTTAATCAAGATTTAGCTCTACTCGTCGTATTTGGTTTGATATTGTTACATACATGATTTCAAATCACAATGATATATTACTGAAGGAATATTTTTATCTCTCATTAGCAATAATCTTTTTGTGGACTTCCCAAATTTGTTTCATGGTGCTTGTAAAAAAATATATATTTTTGCCACGTGGTGATTTGTTAATAAAAGACGGATATTAAAATTTAAAATGGCAAAAAAAATAATTAAAAAAAAGCAACATTAAAGACGAACGTCCTAGATTCAAACCCAAGGATTTTTAAAGGGCATTTTGGTCCTTTGGGATTGCTAGAGGGGTCCAGAGGAATTATAGAACCCCACGAGGAAACCTGGGAGAAGAACTGAGTACTGAAAACTGTGAACCATCGTTAAAAAGGCTTAAGTTTCAATTTGGGTTAAAATTTACAAGCCCATTTCTTTCGACCCGAGAAAAGATGGGCTGATCCTTAGAAGCCCATCTTTACTTCAAACATGTAGAGAGTGGGAAGATCCTTAGAGATTTCCGAATTTGGAGATGACAATTTTCCCATGTCAACCCGTTAACCCACGGGTATCCAACTTAAATGGGATAAAGAAAACCCGATCTAAACAGCTTCAGATTATAAATGAGTTAGAAGTTTAATCCGTCACGGGTTATAGGGGCGGGAACGGGTTTAGGGGTCCCCGACCCTATTCCCCATTTACCTTTCCGTTAGTTAAATATAACTTTTAAGGGCACTTCTACTAACCCTCACTTTCAAAACGGGGGAAATTTCCCACACAAAATATTAAGCGTTAGATTTGGTGACATGGAATTTAACAACAACGAAATGATCCAATGGTATATATTAATTAAGGGCAAGTAAGGGCAATGAGGGGTATGGAAAAATTTTGCCGGTTAGCAAACGGCTAATTAAAAAAGGTATCTGTGTGGGAAGGCCATCACTGCGGGAAAGAAGAAGAAGACAGGGAGGAATTGAAAAAAAAAAAAAAAAACACTATTATCAGATTATGGAATGCCAAACGACAATATGCACCCCTTTAACGCCAAAAAAAAAAAAAAAAAAAAAGAACGAACTGTGATCATGATAACAGTAGCACTATGTAGATATTACATAGGCCTTTTTGTTCGTTACCATGTAAGGACTTAACATTACAAGTAAAAAGATATATACGGTTCGTTTAGTGAATGAGTTTGAGTTGAAAATTTTAAGTTTGAGTTGAAAATTTTTATTGATTTTTTAGAAAAAATAAAATTTTTTTCAGAAATAGATAAAAACTTTGTGGGAAAAAGTTTTTATGAAAAAATACAGTTTGAGTTTAATAGCCAAACATAGCCACAATGACAGTAAATTACAATTCTAACCTTCATTCGTTTACCAACTTACCCTCATTCATGCCTCTTTCTTACCAGATATAATTTTTTATTTTATTATATATATTACATTGATTTTGGTGAACCTCCTTTGACTCACACCAATACCGCGGCTATGACCGGTTTGCAAGCAAATGCGACAAAAATACACGTTTATGTATGAGTTGTGGAAAATGTCCCACAATTTGGCGTGTTGGGGACTACAGAAATTGCCTACTTTTGATACCATCAAATATTTTACAAGTAAGGAGTGGACTTGCACGTGCAAGGCACGTGCTAAATGTATGTAGTATATGTGCTAAAGCCAAAAATGTATGCAGTATGTTGGACTATGTTGGGGATGTTTGTGTATGTTTGATAAGTGTCCCTCGTTCACTTTGCTTCTCTTCTTCTTTAAGACCAACAAAGAAAATAAAAATAAATCATTGAAACATTTTAACAAATAGTTGAAAAGAAAACTTCAATTCAACACAGAACGCACAGAAAAGGTTATCATCATATCTTTCAAATCCAAATCAACCATAGTTACAAAGTTTGCAGTTTAATTTTATAGACAAATGTCATATTCAGCCACCAGAAAAGTTGGGGGGGGGGGGGGGGGGGTTAACGTAAATTAAAGTAAAAGAAGAAGAAAAGGACAAGCAATTTAATTCATCCTGTGAGTATCCCGAACTCATGACAGGAAAAACTCATCCCGTTTTCACCAATTTAAATGGATTACGGGATACGTATGGAAGGTGATTTTATTTATGGGGTGGGAGGTCAACTATTTTTCAAATCAAAAGTTTCTGCAATAAAATATGAATAAGATTGATATAAAATTTGATAAGATCAGTTAAGATGGAGTTATTAATATATGTATATATATATATATATATATGCATCATAATGTTTTGGATCGATATTATATTGTAGCAGCGAAGACATGTATGTTGTAAAAATTTATTGGGGGCACCTAATATTAAGCCTTGTAAGAAACCTAAAGTAGCTCCACCATGCACGTCTTTGCTGGACCCCTTTTAGGGGGGTTCAAGCAAAGTCAACAAAAACTTGCTATGTTTGGCAAAAGATAAGGAGAAATAAATGCAAAAAATATCAAAATGAGAAAAATAAATTATTTAGTATATTATATAATGACATCCTTATAAAAATAATATAGATAGGAAGTGTTCAAGATCAAATAATTATTTTCATACCATTTTTTATTAATTTTTTTCCCTCTTTTCTTTTTGAAGTGGTCGTATGTATTTATAACTTACTTATTTTTCGATTTCTTTACTATCAAACAACATAAGATTCTTTTCTTCTTCTTCTTCTTTTTTTTTTTCCTCAAAAATTTCTTCTCCATCCTCCTTTCTCTACTTTTTTTTTTTCCCACTCTAATAAAGAAGAAATTCTATGAAAAATAGTAGTACATTTACACAAGCAGGAGAAAATGATCTATTTCCGAATCAAAGAGCTTCCTTCTGATATAAAAATGAAAAAGATATGTTGGTTAAAGGATTTTTTTTCCCCCTATTGGCCACTCTAGTACTAGCAAAGGCAACACCGCAGTCAGTCCAAAACACTTGCAAATTAATCCTTTACAGCCAATGGCCAAAACAGTGAGTTAAGGAATTATATCTAAAAATAACACACGCACATAAATTAAATGTCATGTCCAATAATTATAATGATCGGTTAACATAATATAAGGTCAAATAAAATCAAATGACACAAAAAATTTTTCACTTTAATTGCATGTATCAATACCTAATATTAAAAACATGAATATATTTTTTATGGTGCGTTCATCGTTTCTCTTAAAATTTCATGTGACGTGCTTGTCACTCATTATGTGATATTTTGTACATTTCTGCTTATTTTATTTTATTTATCTATATGCGCATGGTCACCATCTAGCGTAGGGGAAAAAAATTGATCTATCAAATCTATGGCTGCTATATATGAAACTGTTTTTATATACCAATACATATGCATTAATGTCAGCTATCCATGCATCAGAGGGGGTTGAAGATGACGTAGAATGTTCTCCAACCACTCATTCCGCAAACACTAAAGGGGATAGGTTTTAGAAGTCCAAATTTTTAGAGGGGTTTATTCGGGGTTTGGAAAACAGATTTTATTTTTATTTTTTTTGCTCGTTCGGTTTGGATCAGATTTTTAATATGTGAATTGAACTCTTATTATTATTTTTGACAAACTATTTAGGAAACAGGTGCAAGCCATGAACCAAACAAACTTAAATAATTAGTACAGAACACTTCTACCAAAAGATATTATTACATCTCTATGTAAAAAGATAAGTTTGTTCAAAAAGACAACTTAACAAGAAAATTTAATTAAAAAATATAAATTAAAGAATTGTATCGTTTTCAAAATATTTGAAAACGGAATAACTCATCTTCTGAGACGTAAAAGTGAAAATGTTTGATAAGTTGTTTGTTTATCAAATGTTTTGAAAACGAACCGAAAACAAAAAATATATATGTATTATAATAATTTTTGTTAAAGAAATAGAAAATGGCTTAAAGTAATTTCTTCTTTTTCGTTTTTATTTTTTAGGATTTCTAATAAACACATGTTTTTGAAAATATATTTAGATATAATTTCCATTTTTGTTATATTCAAATCAATCTCATTAAAAACATAATTAGATATAAATTTATAATTTTATAAACTATTTCAGCATCATTTTTTAAACAATTCTCGTTTATATTTTCATAGCCCAAGACAAAATTATTTGTAAAACGCTACAAACATGTCCCACATTTTTATTCTTTTAATTTTTTAATTTTGATCTCAAGAGGTCAATCTTTACTAATCACATGCGCAGACACATCAAATCGTGCGTTTTTAATATTTAATTCATTAAAGTGATGTTCAATATCAATAATTATCAGTATTAATTAACTATTAAAAAGACATTATTTAATTCATTAAAGTGATGTTCAATATTAATTAACTATGAAAAACACATTAGAACAGGAAAGATTCGTTTACGAGTCAAAACAAAGAACAAAGTCATATTTTTGCGTCAGCTCACACGTGATCACTGGAAGCTATAAGTATATTTATATATGTGTATATATGTATATATATTTGAAAGGAACAACATCACAGTGAAAGCCGGCATGGCTGAATCCATTCTTTTCATCGTCTTCTTCATCTTCGTCTCCTTCATTCCAACCCACGAACTTCACCCACTTGACCCGTTAACCCGGTCGGAGGTCGACCGGGTCCGGACCATAGTCACCACTTCCGAGCCCAACACCAGCTTCCACTACGTGGGCCTGGACGAACCGGACAAGCCCACCGTCCTCTCATGGCCCACCACCAGCCAAAACCCAAACCCAAGCCCAAGCCCACCTCGCCGCGCCTTGGTCATCACCCGAGTCAACCAAACCACCCACGAGATCGTCGTTGACTGTCCAAAAACGCCGTCGTATCCGACGGAGTGTACGGCGGCCACGGCTTCCCATTGCTGACCTTCGACGAACAAACGGCGGCGAATGACTTGGTACTGAAATACCCGCCGTTTGCGGCGGCGGTGGCGAGGCGGGGGCTGAGGATCGAGGAGGTCGCGTGCGGGAGTTTCACGGTCGGATGGTACGGACCGAGGACGACCGGGGACAAGACTAAGAGAGTGGTCAGGGTTATGTGTTACACTTATCAAGGTACGGCCAATGTGTACACAAGGCCTATTGAAGGAGTGACCACGACCGTTGATCTTGATTTAATGGTGATTGTCGGGTTCCGGGATAGGTTAGTGGTCCCGGTGCCAAAGGCCGATGGGACCGACTTTAGGGAATCCAAGCAAAAGCCGCCGTTCGGGCCGCGGTTAAAGGGTATCGCAGTGGTCCAACCCGAGGGCCCGAATTTTGCAATTGATGGGAATTGGATAAGGTATGGAATATTCATTATATTTTGCATGACTGTTGAGTTTTCAACTAATCATAAATATATATATATATATATTTGCATTTAGGTGTGAATTTTAAACTTTATATATTTTATATATTTTTTATGGAATCACCTAGTAAATCATCGTTATTTGTTTATGCTTATAATGAATAAATTCAATCAATTTCAGAACGCATCAAAAGATTTTTAGTTATATCTTGAATGCTAGCCGTACGTGTTCATGTTTGTAATATTCATATATATATATATATATATATGAAATTGCCTTTCTGGCATTAACTTTATCCTTCACGAGCTTAGATTTTGCCATAGGAAAAAAAAAAAAAAAAAAAGAAACGAGTGTGGATGAAAGCGGACGGAGAAAGAAAAATGTTTTTGCCTCATTATATATGTATAGTAATTAGATAGAACATTTACAGAGAGGGGCTATGAAAAATTAGGAGTTGGGATGCATTATGAAAAAAAAAAAAAAATTTTGAGATGCCGCAAATTTTTTATATATTTTTTAGAATGGTTTTGGTTGAGAAAAATTATTTAATAGGGCCGGCAAAGAAAAAAAAAAGAAAAAAAAATTAAAAAAGAGAGTGACAGTTGACGCATAGAAAGAGCGTATAGATTTATAGGTAATAAATTTATAGATTATAGATTTATTTATTGTAGATATACATAGAGATTATAGATTTATAGATTATATATAACTCATTTGTAGATTATATAGATGCATAGACTAAGTTTCATTTGAGATTTGGTTTGTAAATTTTCTTTAAAATTCTAACTAGAGTTCGGTTCTTGCTAAAAGTCTTATGTATTGATATCTGTCTCTTTCTATATATATATATATATATATTATAAATAATATTCAGTGCAGCAACAAGTAATTTCTATCTTGAAAGATCGTATTGAACTAAAAGATAATTTGACAACTCATTTTGTTAGATGGGCGACATGGAATTTTCATTTGAGTTTCGACATGAGAGCAGGTCCAATCATATCATTAGCATCCATTAACGACATAGAGAAGCAGGAATCTCGCCGGGTGTTGTACAAAGCTTTCATATCGGAGCTCTTCGTGCCGTACATGGACCTAACCGAAGAGTGGTACTACCGAACATTTTTCGACGTGGGTGAATATGGGGTTGGCTTATCCGCAGTGTCGCTTGAGCCACTTCGTGACTGTCCCAAGAACGCAGTTTTTTTGGACGCTTTTGTTGTGGGACAAGATGGGAGACCCATCAATATGTCAAACATTTTCTGTGTCTTTGAACGATCTGGTGGAGATATTATGTGGCGTCATACAGAAGCTCTTATACCAAATAGAGTGGTAATTATATATATATATATATATATCTATCTAAGTCACTTTCACTTCAAAAAAAAAAAAAAAAAAGGGAATTTTGATATGTTTGTTGTAGTGAAGTGATTCTATTTTGGCTTGGTTTTGCAGACAAGAGAGGTTAGATCAGAGGTAAGCCTTGTGGTTAGAATGGTGTCAGCAGTGGGCAACTATGACTATATTATTGATTGGGAATTCAAGCAAAGTGGTTCTATTATTGCTAAGGTAAATGTTGAATTGATAATCAGTTTTTTTATATGAGACATAGTAATTATCAAAATTTTTTTTTTTTTATAAAAAAAAAAATCTAATTCATAAATTGATGTGTTAAAATATATGGTTTTCTGTGAGTTAACATGTAGATATGCGACGGATGAAAAATACATTTTGATAAATAGACTTGTTTTATTCTTTATAGGCTGGATTAACTGGAGTGTTGGAAGTAAGGGGGACAAAGTACACTCATAAGGATCAAATAAGAGAGGAAGTTTATGGTACACTTTTATCAGAAAATACAATAGGCTCAAATCATGACCACTTTCTTACATACCACCTTGATCTTGATGTGGATGGGATAGAAAACTCCTTTGTCAAGAACAAATTGCAGACAACCAGAGTAATTGACTCCCCTAGGAAGAGTTATTGGAAGGTTGTTAGCGAGACGGCTAAAACCGAGTCCGAGGCAAAGATCAATCTTGGCTCGGGTGCATTTGAGCTGCTAGTTGTGAACCCTAAAAAGAGGACCAAAATGGGCAACAACGTTGGCTACCGTTGATCCCTGGATCTGTGGTGCATCCGCTCTTATCAGATGATGATTACCCGCAAATCAGGGGAGCTTTCACCAAATACAATGTTTGGGTTACACCATATAACAAGTCTGAAAAATGGGCAGGAGGTTTTTATGTTGACCAAAGCCAAGGGGATGACACCTTAGCTATTTGGAGCAGCAGGTACTAAATAATTAGCTTAAATCATGATTTCGTTTTTTTGAACTTGGGGTCGGGGGATTCAAACTCTACATATTCTGATGCAATTAGATATGAGATTACCGTTTAGGTCATGGCTACAACCACATGATTTTAAAATTTTAATCTTCCTAATTATTGCTCGATCCATTTTATGTTAATGCAGGAATAGGAATATAGAAAACAAAGACATTGTGGTGTGGTACACATTGGGATTTCGCCATGCACCTTGCCAAGAGGACTTTCCTCTAATGCCCACTTTGAGCGGTGGGTTTGAACTTCGGCCCACAAATTTCTTCGAGAGAAATCCAGTTCTCAAAGTAAAGGAACCCCAAGATGTCAACTATTGATTTTCTCACTCTTTTTTGAGTTGAAAAATGTTTTAACAGCTTTACACAAGTGAAGAAGTTCTCAAGAATAAGTGTGAAAATCTCAATAATAGTTCCAATACTAATTTCCACTAAATATAAATGAATAAACTTTTAAGTCTCAATAAATAATTGTCCTATTAAGTTGACTTCTTGGCTTCTCCTTTTTTTTTTTTTAATAGGTATTTTTAAGAAGATTTAAAGATTTGAGGAAAAATGTATTTCGTTCAAGAAAAGATCAAAATTTTTCTTCTTCAACCGTGAAGAAAAGTGAATCTATAAACAAGTCTGAAAAAATATACAAGAAGAGCACCAAGAGCTCCTCAAAGATAAACAAATTTATTTCACATTTGAAGGGTAAAAGTAATAACGACAAATAGTGTTTCTCATGCATATTTACAAGAAAATTAGGGAAATTCAAATTGGTCATTTTCAAGTAAATTGCCTTGTTCAAATAGTAAATGAAAGTTCATTTTTGAGGCTGGCATTTTCTCCTTTTTTTTTAATATAATTTTTTTGGGTTGTAGTTTTTTTTAAAAAAAATAAATAAACAGGAATGAACCAGCCAAGTGGACTATGACAATGTTAAAGATATAAATTACCCGTCAAGAGTCACATATTTCATTTCATCTAAAAAATTTTGAATCGATCTCCTTAATTAATTAATTATTTATTATTATTTTTTTGTGTAAATGAAAGCTATATTTAAATGTGGCAATACAATCACCAACTGACACACAATCGATTTCATCAGTAAATGTTCGAATTATAACACATGAGGAGAAACAACGTGTATCAAACTCCATGACTGTAAGATACCAAAAAGATACACAAAATATTAGCACACATACGACTCTTTTACAAATTCTCTACAGTTGACAAAAATATCCGATCAATCAATGGCAAGAAATCCATAACTCAGAGATTATACAGATAACCATAAAGAAATCCCCTTAATTTTTGTTTCATATATGTTATTCCAGTTAAATTTGAGTTGATCCTCTTTTATTTTACATGTAATTCTAATAAATTCTAGAAGTGACGCTAAGTGAAAAAAGGTGAGGATAGCACTCATCAATTTTTTTATTAAAAAAAAAAAAAAAAGAAGAGTCACGCAAAAACTGAAGCGCTGCATGAGAAGAAATGCTATAAAAACAGTAATATACGTTACTCAATGAGGAGACAATTATCCAATTTTCGAATCAGACAAACTGTTTGCCCTAGAAAAATGAAAAGATACGTCCATATATATATATATATATATGAAAGTGTCGAATCTGTTTGCCACTCTTGGACTGAAAAGACATCGCCATAATCAGTAGAAAAAAACTTCTATACCAATCAATCCATTACAAGCAAATGCCAGGCACACATAACATTTAAGTAAAAAGAAAAAAGAAAATTAAAGATACAAAGACAATGACAACGTACGTAACAAGAAAATTTATTTCAAAAAAAAAAAAAAAAAAGGAAGAAGAAAGATATACCGCACGTAATTTGTTTTTTCCTATACGTTTAGGGACATTAAAAAAAGAAAAAAAAAAAAATCTCGTGTACTACTGAACACAAAGTTCAAAAAAGCCGATCTGATGATGTAAGAACACATATGTTCAACCCGACTCAGTTCACCCATAAATAAGAGGGAAAAATACTTGAACAACACAAATTTAAGAACAATACTGAGGAGTATCAATGATGTTTAATATCACTCACTAATAAAGAGTGAGTCCTACAATATGGAGCCCACCAGTGGATCCACTTTTTTATTAATATGAAGTTAACATTATTGATTTCTAAAACATTTTTTCAAATTTAAAGATCATTGTACTAATATAACATAAGATTTAATCATTAAATAATATGATACTAAATTAAACTAAAGTAAATTAATATTTGTGTCATGTTGGTCAAGAGGTGGAAAGTTGTGTTATGTTGGTTAATGGATGAAAAAAGGTGGTTATTTGGGTAATTTTCTCTGAGCAAGCCCCTTGAGTTTAGAACACCCGTTTAAAATGGAATTTTTAGGCTGAATTTGGTTGATTTTTCAAAAATTAGTTATAAATTTTATTGATTTTTCAAAAAAAAAAACACAAAAACTAAAATGAAAAATTAATTATAGACCTGAGAGCCAAATGAACCCAAAATTTTAATAATATGTCTTATACATGGACTCCCCTATAGGGTTTGAGTTCAATTTTTTCAAAGGCTGTGAGTTAAAGAAAAACTTTTAAACACAACTAATTGTGGGAGTGTATAAATGAAACTTTGTAAAACATTTCGCATGAAATTTAGAATTACAAAATTCTAAAGGGACGTGACCTAATATATTTTAGATCAAATTTAGGAGTATAAACGAAATCTTTAAAAAATATTCCTCTTAAAATTTGGAATTAGAAAATTATATGAGAGGCTAAAACAGAAAAAAAAAAAAAAAAAAAAAAAAAGAGTTTAAAATATATTTAAAAAAAAAAAAAAAAAAACATATCAAGCCCAAAGGAATATGCAAGTTTTGTTACGTGCAAGAAAAAACCAAGGTGGTTGGACGTATTGTAAGCTCACTCGTGGTCACTACATGCATGTTATGTTTTTACATACATACATATATATATATATATATATATATATTCTATAAGTACTCGCAATCGATAAAGCTATAGTTCAACGTATTCTTCAGCATCAGCCATGGTAGCCTTTCTCATTCTCTTAATGATATTCCTTATCTGCTTTGTTCTAACCCACCAACTTCACCCACTAGACCCCCAAACCCGATCAGAGATCAACCAAGTCCGAACCATGGTCATAAATTCCGAGCCCAACTCAGCTTCCATTACGTAGGGGTAGACGCACCAGACAAGCCCACCGTCCTCTCATGGCTCGCCGGCAACCCAAACCCGAGCCCACCACCTCGCCGCCACGCTTTTGTCATCACCCGAGTCGACCAAGCCACCCACGCCAGATCGTCGGCGACTTATCAAGCAACTCAGTTGTGTTGGATAGAGTATACAAAGGTCATGACTTATCATAATACAGGGATAGGAACATAAAAAACAAAGACATTGTGGTGTGGTACACATTAGGATTTCATCATGCACCTTGCCAAGAGTACTTTCCTCTAATGCCAACTTTGAGTGGTGGGTTTGAACTTCGTCCCAGAAATTTCTTCTAGAGAAATATAATTTAGTAGTACCACACAAAGTGAAGAAGCTCTAAAGAAAAATTCTCCTATATATTACTCACCGCTATTAGTTTAGGCATCGTTTGCTGCTTAATCATTGTTTTTTCACATTGTAGTCGCAATATCTAAACCGACTAACGTTACATTGTCGTACGGTTCAGACCTCTCATTAATTCAGCTATTAATACTGGTTTCTCTAATGACCCCTAAGTCATTTATAAGTTCAGGTAGACAATTGCCATTGGTATGATTCAGTTTTTCCAGCTCAGAATTCGTTTTTCCCTAATATGACACAAATTTTTTTTTTATTGATCAGCATGAGATAAATTTTAATTTTATTTTTGAGTTATATATTAATCTAGTATTGAATTTTTGTGTCACATTAATGAAGTGATTTTTAAATTTGGTGTTTCATCAGTACAAAAGTGCCATTGTCAATATCATACCTGGCACCAACTTGATCCATGTCTCTCTCTCTCTTTTTTTTTTTTTTTTGAGGGAAAAAAAAAAAACTTGTGCTCTTAACCCAAATAAGTAATTAGCATACAAAGTGCTTATTTGATAGGGTTTTTTAAAAGCTGCTGCTAACTTTCTGGGTCCAAAAGCTATTTTTTGAGGTGTTTGAATAATTGTCAAGAAAGCTTTTAGTCAAAATGATGAAATGTGACTTCTAATGCTATTCCAAGTAAACTTCTAAATTTGTACAAGAATTTCAAATAAGACATTATAAACTGCATTCTTACAATATTTTTATTCTTAATACAAAAACTTAAGCTTCCTTAAAGTGTAGTTCCAAACATTTATTGAAAAATCATAGTTTTTATTTTTATTTTTTTCCTTCCACTAACCAAAAATTAAAGGAAAAACAAGGACCCTAACTCACCTAAACCATGCCTAGGAGGACCACAGACCATTAAAAAAAAAAAAAAAAGGGACCACAGACAATGTTCATGTTGAAATAAATCAAGTTGCAAATGACTTGGCCATAACAAGTAAATTTCATTGCCTACCAACTTAATATATATAGCGGTCTGCAGACCTTTTTCAAGGAGATCCTTCTAGGCCATCTCCAACCCATTTACTCTATTTTAGAGTACAGAAACTCTAAAATAGAATATCTATCACTTCAAATAACTATTTCATCTCCAACCTATTTACTCTATATCATACTCTAAAAGGAATATTCTACTTATTTTTACCTAAATATTACTTTAAAATTTAATTTAAAAAAAAAAAGTAGTTTAGAGTATGAACAGTGATACTTCAAATATGAAGTATATTGTTCATACTCTATATTTGAAGCACCATATAGAGTATTGGTTGGAACACTCCCCATACTCTATAATGGTGTAATACTCCATAATAGCGCACGGCTGGAGATGGCCACACATGATAAATATGAAAGATCTGTATTGCTAATAAAAACCATATATCTTTTTATGCATGCATATATAAAACATTATGAAATGCAGATCTTTTAGATTTATCATTTGTAATGTCACTTTTTTTTTTTTTTGCTTTTTTTTTTAGCCAATAAAAAAAAGTATTGAAAGTCTAAATTTTTAAGTTAAAATCACATTTCTAGGGTTTTTTTATAGGTAAAAATGATTTTAAAACTTTTTAAAAATAAAATGTAATTAGAATGTAGTTTTAGTACTTTTATTGATAGAACGGATTGATAAGAAGATCGCAGGTCCTGTTTTTATTCCTATTTTAAATATAAAAAGTCAAAAATAGCTTTTTGAAATATCTGTGAAACGGGTCTGAAACCTGTGTTTTGAGATCTATACATCGCAAATTATACAAAACGAATAATGTAATTGCCTTGCCTGCATTGATCTTTACGAGGAAAAAGGAAATCAAATGGAAAGAAAGCCAGTGGGGGCAATTAATTAATCTTCTAACTAATTGGCTTTTACAACGGTCATAATTGGGTGTTCTGTTGTTTTTTTTTTTTTTTTTTGAGTAAGGGTGTTCTGTTGTCTATCAATTTAAAATGATTATTTTGATGCCACAATAAAATATTAAAAATTTTTATACTTTAATATAATATTTTATTGAGCCATAACACTATATGATATAATATTGTTTAGATTGGTTCGGGCTTAGTTTACGGATCAACCAGGTCTCAAGACAGATTGAGGGCCCCAAGTCCCAATTGATCCCGACCTTAATCTCAATCCTGATCTTGACCTTAGTATAAAGTATTAAATTACAATATATCTTAAAAAATGGATCTTATTCCACGTATTGGATTTGTTATCCGTAAACAATACATGATACAATGATGTTACCAAACAACCTACTTAAGTAAAATAAAATAAAAGTGCGCTAATAAAATCTACAAAACACGTTGAAAAGGATAAAAAATAGAAAGAAAAAAAGTCTCATTGTTTTTTGTTTTTTTATAAAAGAAAATTCATTATGCATATAGTTATTAGCTATTTTTACTCTGTCTTAACCTTAATGGCTATCACTAATATAAGCTTATTTTTGACCATCAACAGCTGCTTTCTGTTTTTTCCCCTAGTAATTTTATTTCCACATACAGCTTGATAATAATTGTTTATAGCACTTATTCTACCAATATGGTTCACAAGTTTAATTTATGGGACCATCCATATGTGCAACAGCATGTGCACATAACATGCGACACTTTCATTTTGAGAGGAGAGTTCAGGGACCAACTGTTTCAAAAATCAGGTGTACCGACCAACTTTATACAGAGAACAAGTTTAGGGATGTTTGTAAAACTAAAGAAAGAGCTTCTCACCGGTTGCCGTATTCAATCAAACACGCTTGATTTCTCTGCTTAATGTTTTGCGCACTTTTACAGTTGGACCTCTTATTACATCTCGTCAGTGAGAACAATTTCTTAACTATTGGATTAATTTTTTAACGGTCCAACTTAAGAATTTGCAGCCAGCGAGTCATATTTTAGAAATCCCCATTTGTTCTAGCTTAGTTTGTGGAACTTTCATGTTTCAAAACATGTTGCAGTTGGATTAAACCATGAATATAATATCTTATACATTTGGTGAGGCGGACAAACTGGGATTTCCATTTTAAGTTTCGATATGCGAGCAGGTCCAGTAATATCCTTAATGGATCAAGATGGCCGGACAAAACGGCTTTGGCCTAAGTGCATTGCCAGTTGAGCCACTCAGAGACCGTCCAGAAAATGCAGTTTTCATGGATGTGTATGTTGCTGCACAATATGGAAGGCCGATCAAAATGCCCAACACTTTCTTCATCTTTGAGCGATAATGCCGGAGATATCATGTGGCTTCACACAGAGAATCAGATCCCAAACAAACTGGTAGGTGACCTTTTGTAAGTCTACGGGTTTGTTTGGTTGGTTAGTTTGAGTTGAAATATTTTAGTTGTAATAATAAATTTTTTTGAATTTTCAGAAAAGACAAAAAATTTTTTGGGAAAAAGACAAAAATTTTCTAAAAAGTTTTTAGGAAAAAAAAAAAAAAAAATACGGTTTAAGTTAGAATGAGGTGATGAGACAAACAAAGGCTACTTGGTAAGCGTAGTTTGTTAGGCCAGAGGTGAGCCTCGTGGTTAGACTGGTAGCAACAGTGCTCAACGACGACTATATTGTTGATTGGGAATTCAAGCAAAGTGGGTCAATTCTAGCTAAGGTAAGGACGATTTGGTGTTGATTTTGGAGATCTCAAAAGTCCTTTACGTAAACTCGATGCACCTTTACGTAAACTCGATGCAAGTAATGGGCTCGGCATGGGCAAAAATATTGATGGGTTCTCCGTAGCTTGGGACCCGCATGAAATTAAAGTGGGCTCCGTCTGTTCGCGTGGGGCTGCTCACAGACTCTAGGGAGCCCAATAACATTGCTTTAAAAAAGTGTTCAAAAATAGTTTGCTCTCGTATATTTATATCAATGTATTTTCAAATTTATTTTTTTTTAACCTGAAAATATAGTGATTCGAACTCTGTAACTTTTAATAAAGTTAAATATAAAATTACTGTTAGACTGTATTTGTAGCACTAGTTTGCTTTGTTTCTACTTCTGTGCTTATTTCTGATTTTCGAGTAAAAGTAATAAAAACTTCAATTGAAAGCATAACAATACTAAACTAACCCCCAAGGATAATTTTGAAGTACAATAATTTAGAGCTTTTTCTTGATAGGACTGTCCTTGAACATTGCAGGTTGGCTTAACAGGGTTACTAGGAGTAAAAGCAACAGAGTACACTCACAAGGACCAAATTCAAAAGGAAGTTTTTGGGACGCTTTTGGCAGAAAACACAATAGGTGTACACCATGACCATTTTCTTACATATCACCTTGATCTTGACGTCCTTTGTCAAGTCCAAATTGGAGACAACAATGAGTGACTGACCGTGGTTCGCCTAGGAAGAGCTATTGGAAGGTCGTTAGCGAGACGGCGAAAACGGAGTCTGAGGCCATCATTAAATTTGGCTCGGGTGAAGCTGAGGTGCTTGTTGTTAACCCCAGCAAGAGGACTAAAATGGGTTACAATGTTGGCTACCGTCTGATCCCTGAATCGGTGGCGGGTTCTCTTTTATTGGATAATGATTACCCGCAAATAAGAGAAGCCTTCAGTAAGTACAACGTTTGGGTTACATCGTACAACGAGTCTGAATAATGGTCAGTGGGACAGTATGTTGATCGGAGCCACGGGGACGACACCTTAGATACATGGAGCCAAAGGTACCGCCATCAATTTACCTTCATAATTGATAGATTTTTTCCATTCATTTGGAGATTGGTCAACTAACTCTAGTTAACTATTGGGTGCAGTCTCTCTCTCTCTCTCTCTCTCTCTCTTCCTCTCTCTCTCCCCTAACATCTGTAAATATGTGAATTATAATGGAGGGACAGAGATATAGAAAATAAAGATATTGTGCTGCGGTACATATTGGGTTTTCACCATGTTCCTTACAAAGAGGATTTTCCCCTGATGCCGACCCCTGAGCAGCGGGTTTGAGCTGTGGCCAACAAATTTCTTCGAGCGAAATCGGGTGCTCAAAGTTAAGGCACCCCAAGCTGTCAAGTGGCCAAATAGCTCCGAAATAAACGTGATATAAATCGGTAGGTTTTGCTTGTAGAACAAACTATCCATTTCTGTTATTTGAATATTATTTGCTCGCACAACAATCATTGAGGAAACTAGAAACATTACTCCAAGGAAGTACTCATGGCTACATCAAATATTTGAATACTAAAGAACAGAATTTTTATATTTAGAAAAAATGTTACTTCTTAATTATTAAATGTTATTACTGTTTCCAAATTTATGTCTTAAAAATGTTGCATATAATAACTTCGACACTGAAGGAACCGAAAATCAATAGATATGATTATATAAATTGTTATTCATCTAGTGATCTCAGTTGATTGCATATATTTGATTCTTCGTATCTACATTAACAGCAACAACAGGTATAATTAATGTTAATTTCCAAAGTGAATAAACTATAATAGATATGCAATAATTTTTTTCTTATATATGTAAACCTTTTTTTTTTTTTTTTTTTAACTTTATGATCAAATTCGGCCTTTATCTTATCCAATCTTTGTTTTACAAAAGATCAATAATGTCTTCTCATTTTTGAATATCTATCATGCACTCAATGAATGCCGTATCTGAATGGTATAGAAAATGCATTTTTGTATTAGTACACCTTAAACTTATAATAGAGTTACTTTAAATTTTTAATTTCGACAATTTATATCCTAAACTTATAAATCTGTAGCAATTTGCACTTCATTGCAAAACAATATTGATTTTTTTAATGAAAATCGGTACTTTACTTGCATATAAATTGTTAATTGAGAGCAAGAAATTGGGGTTAACATAAATAAAAATGATTATTTATATCATGAATTAATAACCCATGTACAAATCATCTATCAATTTCCTAAAAAAAAATTAATATTATAGTTAGTGGCGTGTAAATTGCTATATATTTGTAAGTTCAAGGTGCATATTGTTGAAATTAAAAGTTCAAGTGTAAATTGCGACTCTAAATAAGTTTAGAGTGTACCAATGTAAAAAAGCCTATGGAAAATAACTAGACTGACAAATCAAAATAAGTGATTACTTTGTCAGGAGATTTTAGTACTCTTTTTGTCTAAAACATTATGATGCATAATTTTCATATTCTCATAAAAATATTTAGCGTGTCCACTCTTTTTTAAGGGAATATATACACTTGTGAGAATTTTTTTTTCATGAGGAAATAAAAGAGAAAATTAAACAAATTTAGATCAGTAAACAATTAAAGCCATTGTGGGAAAAATATGGCGGTAAGTACTTAGGAATTTGTTGTGCTTTGGTTAAAATTCTCAATCTTTTGGAGACAAAATCAAGTTTCTATTTTTTGTGGGGGTGAATAATTTTAGTGCAAGCATAACATAGGCTTTTTTTTTTTTTTTTAAGAGCTTAAAAAAAAAAAGTTGAGAAGAGTATGAGCTGCAGCTATCATGATCAATGGATGTGACGAAATTTTTCTTTGTGATAATTTGTCCTGTGTAATCTGAGGATGCAAATAAACGAATACCACAAATTTTTTCGAGGGTAAATCAATTGTAGGCCAAAAATGTTGTCTCTAATTTATTTCTTATTGGTCTTTACCGAGTAGGGACGTAAATGTGGTCCTTTAGTGGAGAAGAGATTAACAGAGATTAGGTAGGAAAAATTTCCTCGCTATAGGTCTATGCCTAGGGACCGCGACTTATAGCGAGGAAAAATGTCCTTGGCAAAGTCCCTTTTTTTACTAGTGTTTCATTGGCTGCTTCTCTTAGGTTACTATATTATCCCTTTTGGACTATTTGTATATTTGAAATTATTAACTTAGTTCTTAGCTTGTTGTAAACATAAATTTTACCTACAAGGTAATTTTTTTTTTTTTTTAAATGTGGCACTAAAAAATGAATATTTTATGATGAATAAATATCACTCCCACATCAGATCATGCTATCAATTAGAGAATTATCACATAAGGTAATTATATATCTTTTTAAATTTGAGACGTAGAGATCAAAATTCTACATCTTATATTAGAGTCGAGAAAGGGTTATACAAAATAAAATTTTATCAACTGAGAGATATCTGAAAATCTACCACTTGAACTTTAAACAATAATAAAACAATATGCAAACTAAAAATATAAGTATTTATTAGTTGTCATGTGGGACTAAACAAATCAAAATGGTAGTTGAAAAGTCCTAGCTAGCTCAATGCTCTACTTCTATAAAAAGGGCAGAAGAAACACTATTTTTCTTTGCACATAAACATCTGTTCCAAACTGTAAAAAGCCAAATTAACAAGATGTCTCTCCTACTCCTCTTCATAATCTTCATAATCTCCTTCTCATCAATCTCCTCCCACCCTCTAAACCCTCTGTCCCCATCCGAGTTTGACTCGGTCCGAGCCATAGTTCAAAAAGCCTACTCTAGCAAATCAAAATACAATCTAACTTTCCAATATGTCGGCTTGGATGAGCCAGAAAAGGGCACCGTTCTGAAATGGCAGTCGAGTCCCGTCATGGTCAAGCTGTCGAGACGAGCCCTAGTTCATGCCCGGTTCAATAAACAAACCCTAGAGCTCGTCGTCGACTTGTCGACTCGCTCTATAATCTCCAAACAAGTTCACTATGGCTATGGCTATCCTATGTTCACCCTTGACGAGCAACTTGTGGCTAGTGAGTTGCCCCTCTCGTATAAACCCTTCAAAGACTCCGTGAAGAAGAGAGGGCTTGACATATCCCAAGTCGTTTGCTCGACTTTTTCGCCCGGATGGTTTGGAGAGGAGAAGAGTCAGAGAGTGATAATAGTTCAGTGCTTTTATACAAATGGTACTACCAACTTGTACTCGAGACCGTTGGAGGGCATAACGGTTGTGGTTGATCTTGATGACATGAAGATAGTTCAGTACTTCGACAGGATTAGGGTTCCGCTGCCAAAAGCAGAGGGAGCCGACTTCCGTTTCTCGGTGATGAAACCGCCTTTTTGGCCACGACTAAATGGTATAGCCACGGTGTCGCCGGGAGGACCAGGGTTCAAGATCGACGGAAATACTATAAGGTACGTTATTGTAGTTTTTATGATCATGTGATTAGGGAATATTATTAAGGCAAAAAATAATTTGTTTTAAGTTTTTAAGAAGGCCTATATTTTCTTGCGCGGAATTTTCAACTGATGATCACCTAAAATTGTAAGGTTATGAATCTTGAATTTATTTTTAGGTGATTAACATGAAAACCAAGAACGAAATCAAAATATTCCAACTTTCCAGGCGTTTATCATGCCTAGGTTCATTGAATAGTACATACATACATAATATTCTTGAGATGAGACAAAACAATTAAGACCAGTATATATAACTTCAAATCAGACAAGTCCTTCAAATGGACTTTAGTACGCATGTATATGTAACTTGTTGACAGATTTAGCGTAGTGGTTGAGAATGTGGATGTGCATATATAATCTCATACCGAAAAATAATAATTGGGATTAGCTTAGTGAGTGAGAATAGTTGTACATATACTCTCATACCAACAAATAATAATATAAAATAGAAAAGAGATAATTTTTTGTTTCTCCAATGAAAAGAGAACAAGAAGTTAATTAAAATTAATAAGAAAACATTATTATATTGCACGATCCACAAATTGAGGCATGTGTGACAAATTTGTTGTTAACTACTTTCACTTTTATAAAGTGTTTGGTTGGTTAGTTTGAGTTGAAATATTTTAATTGTAATAGTAAATTTTTTTAAATTTTCAGAAAAGACAAAAAACTTTTTGGGAAAAAAACAAAAAAAAGTTTGAGTTGAGTTGGATTGGACCAACCAACCAAACAATAATTTTTAAGGTTAGTTAGAACCTTTTCTTTTATTTTTAAAAAATATTATGCTTTTATAAAAAAACTTATCACGTTTCGTTATTCACAAATATTATATATTTTACTTTCGTTCACAAAAAATATACATGTTTTGGTTTCTGTTTTCAACAATTTCAACTCGTGACCTTGTGTCCACAAACGTCAATTTTGTGGAACGTCAGGCCCAAGAAGAAAGGGGTCAAAGATCGTGAGTATGAATAAACCATATATTTGTTACCATCAATTGGAAAAAAAAATATATTTGTTTATAAGAGAAAATATAACTTTTTTTTTTTGTTGACTGACTAAGTCGATATTAATGTCAGCTGTAAGGGATTTTTTTTTGTTTTCTTGTTTTTTTTTTTTTTTTGGGGTGAAAATAATGCAGATTTTTGTCTAGTATTGCTGAATTGGACAACAACGAATTACAAGTGATTATTTTATATTTTATTTTATTCGTTGTGTTGCAAACAATATTCACATAATAAATTAACTAAGAAATATATATATAATCACATCAATTAATCAAAGTGACAACTATTATATCATTTGAGCTTATCTAAGAAAAAGTTGCCGACACTATTCTGTTGTTTCTGTTGAGATTTTTTTTTTTTTTTCTTTTTTGGTTTTTTTGTGTATTGCTGAAAAGATAGTTATTTTGTTTGCACCACCGGTAGTCAGAGGCACGTGCAAATCAACAATTGTTGAAAATTTTTTTATGATGAATTATCTTCTTAGGGGTGCATATATAATATAGAAAGTATTTACATATAACAAAATAACTTTTAGAGGATTTTAAGTGAAAAAATAATTAAGTGGAGGGTTGTACTAGAAATTATTTCCATGGGGACAAATTAGAAGTGAAATCTAAGGAGTTTCAATGAAAAAGTTTAAAATTATATATAGGGGTTAAGGGATTAAAAGAAGGACCAAAAAAAGGTTTAAAAAAGAGAAGGTTTCAACTTTCAACAGAAGAAAAGAAAGGAGAAAACAATAAAATAGATAGACCAAAGGAATTAACAGTGAAAAAACAAAACAAAAAATTATGGATATTAAAAAAGGGTTTTGAGACAGAGAGAAAATTACATAGAGCTGTCTATGTGAAAATAATATATAAGAGTGTTGCAAGAAAAATAAATTTACATTAAGAGCCACATTTTAAAAACAATAATGTCTACGTGAACCAGGTGGGCAAATTGGGTGTTGCACGTTGGATTTGATGCTCGAGTTGGCTCGGTTATCTCTCTGGCATCAATCTACGACATCGAAAAGCACAAGTATCGACGAGTCTTGTATAGGGGTTATGTGTCCGAGCTCTTCGTACCTTACATGGATCCAGCCGGAGAAATCTACTTCAAAACCTACTTCGATTGTGGAGAATTCGGGTTCGGTCAATCTGCGGTGTCGTTGGAGCCCTTGACCGATTGTCCGGCCAACGCCGTGTTCATGGACGCCTACTATGCCGGCCCAGATGGCAGCCCTGTGAAGATATCAAACGCTCTTTGCATATTTGAACAACATGCTGGAAACATCATGTGGCGACACACCGAAACCAACCTTCATGAGGAGGTGCCGAATTTCTGCAACCTAATGCCTCTTAAGTATCACTAAATTTGTGCGTGGTGTGTGTGTGTCTATATATATATATATATATGTATGTATGTATGTATGTATGTATTTTGTTTAATTATATAATTGTGCAAGTTGCTATAACAAAGGACGTGGTTTTTGTTGTATGCAGATAAGGGAGGTTAGGGCAGATGTGAGCCTTGTTGTGAGAATGGTTGCTACTGTGGGCAACTATGACTACATTCTTGATTGGGAATTCAAGCCTAGCGGATCCATCAATGTTGGGGTATATTTCGATTTTATCTTTTCTTTTTTAATTTTAATTTAGAGTAGAAAAATATTTTTTTAATTTAAAAAAGTCATACTTTCATATTGGCAAACCTTCTAAAAGCTCAAATCTTTTAGAGATTTAAGATGTATTTGGACATCAAGGCTGGACCTAAAATTTCCATTATAATTTGTGCATTTTTTCTGAAAAGTTAACAAAAATTATATATAGTTTTTAAAAAATCATCAAATTTCAATCTAAAAATTTAATTTCAAATTAGTGCATCAAACACACTACATGATAGCTAAATGGTCAAACTCCCTTATTTGTTTGTTTCCTTAAAAAAAAAAAATCTATTATTGCCCGTTGGCCTATGGAATTTTTATTAAAAAAAAAAAAGGTTTAAAAACCTAGCTAATTCTAAATTACTTAACCATATTCAAAATTCACTACTTTGATCATTTATAGAGTTTGTCCAATCTATCAGTCAAGAGTAATCTACTTCTTATCAGTTTAAACATTTGTAAGATATAAATTCAATCGTCTCTTGATAAAAACTATAGTTAAGACATAGTTTTAATATACATATATACACCATAGAGTATAATGCAAACTTTTATTATGTTGTAGTTGCCTGCATAACCTGACAGTAATTCCGCACTCCTGTTTGGATCAGTTACATTCCTCCACCTCAGTTAATACTGCATATATGCATATATATATATATATATATGTATATATAATGTTTTTCTTGACAGGTGGGGCTAACCGGAGTTCTTGCATTAAAGGCAGTTAAATATACTCACACAGACCAAATAAAGGAGGATGTTTATGGCACATTGGTTGCAGAAAACACAGTTGCCACACACCACGACCACTACTTGAACTACTACCTAGACCTTGATGTGGATGGTGAAGCCAACTCCTTTGTGAGAACCAATTTGGTCTCCAAACGGGTTACCAACCATAACACACCAAGGAAGAGTTATTGGACTGTTGAAAGAGAGACCGCTAAAACGGAACTAGATGCAAGAACTAAGGTTGGTTTGAGGCCATCTGAGTTCGCCGTCATAAATCCCAATAAGAAAACAAAAATCGGTAACGACATCGGTTATCGTCTAATGGCCGGTTCAGCTGCGAGTCCCCTTCTAGTCGACGACGACTACCCGCAAATCCGAGCTGCTTTCACGAACTACAATGTGTGGATTACGCCTTATAACAAGTCTGAGAAATGGGCAGGAGGAACATACGTTGATCAGAGTCGAGGAGAAGATAATTTAGCAATTTGGAGTCTCAGGTATATATATATAACATTTAAATTAGTCATTTTTCTTCTGAATTATTTTATAATTGTCACATTATTTTTATGTGTAACCTTTTTTATTATTGTGTTATTATGTTTAATGTTCAGAAATAGGAAGATTGAGAACAAGGACATTGTGTTGTGGTACACCATTGGCGTTCATCATGTGCCGTGCCAGGAAGAATTCCCGGTAATGCCAACTCTCAGCACCGGATTCGAGCTCCGTCCGGTGAATTTCTTTGAGAGGAATCCGGTGCTTAAAGTTATTCGGGCCAAGAATGTGAGCTTGCCTGATTGCACCGCCACTTGGTCGTTTTAATGAACAATTTTTGGAGCTTAAAATCAACATAATTAGGCGACTTACATTTTAACAAGGAAGCAGGATCAAGATTCATTGCAGAACTGAAGCTGTGTTGTTTGTAACTGTAGTTTTTTTTTGGCCTTTTTTTTTTTTTTTTTTTTTTTTAAGCGTTTTAGACTACGTTTGTGGAACCAGGTCATCGCTCATAAAAAACCTTCAGATGTATGGTTTTAGATCCCTTTTGTTTTCTATTAAATAAGGTCTGTTTGGTTTTAATTTCCAGTATTAATAAAGTTCACTAAATTTGGAGAATAAGAGCTTTTGAGATACTTATGGTAATCTGAAAGTTTTAGTTTTAGTTTTAGTTTTTTTTTTCTTGCTATAATGATGGACATGATCTTATCACTGTGATCTGCTGATTTTTCATTATCTCGAACTACTCTATTATCTGTAAATGCACTATGATAAGAAATTAATTTGTATTCCTTTCTCTCTTAATATATTTATTATTTTGAATTTAGTTAAATTTTATATCGGGTAGAATTTGTTTCATAGTTACATATGGAATAATAGTATTCGTGTTTATAAAGCTCTCGTTGGATCAATTCATTCATGCAATGTTTCTAGAGTGCTAATTAAAGAGTTATTGGGCTATAAAGGATTCGTTTCCCTTTTGCTTTGAGTTAACAGAAGACGATAGACAAAAATTGTAATTTCTCACAAAGTGTTTTGAAACCACATTTAAAAAGAGTTTTTAATACGCCAAAATGTTTTTTAAATTTTATAATAATCAGTAAAAATATTAGAATGAACCTCCCTGTTTGGAGCATCGGTTAGAACTGAAAATATATATATATATATATATATATATATATTAGAATGAAACTCCAGTTTGGAGCATAGGTTAGAACTGAATATATATATATATATATATATTAGAATGAACCTCCCCGTTTGGAGCATTGGTAAGAACTGAAAAAAAAAAAAAAAGCAAATTCTAATTTGGAATCCAAATTGGATTGGTATTTGGGAAAAAAAAATGATGTGCTGTGAATTTTAAAAAGCGAAAATTTTTTATTTTTCTATTCCAAATGTTTACTCCAAATAAGGGCAAAGTTTTTACTGTTTTACTAAAACTATAAAAACAAGTTTCAAATTGCACTCATAAGAGCTTTTTTTTTTTTTTTTTTAAGTCACATTTTGTGAATTTGACTTAAAATTTTTTCGGAGAAATATAAGAAACAATTCTGACAATTCAAAAACAGGTTTTAAAAAGCTCGACTCAAAGAAAAATCAAACGATTAAAGCCAGTTTTCAGAATAGTTCTAGAATTTAGCAGTAGTAGTATTGTTAGTGGTTTTTAGTATTTTCATGTGCTTTCTATTTATGTATTAAATATTTTAACATGAAGGCACAGAAGGACAATTGATTTTCATCAGTACTGTTCCAACCAGGAATATTTTCCAGAGTCATATTGCAACTTTTGACAAAGAATTTGAGATTCTAGCCATATATAAAGTGAAACTCCAAGATCCCATCTCAAATGCCAAGATTCAATATCTCAAAAAATAAGTGCAAATACACTAGAAACACGATTTAGGGACGGCAAATCATCAAGACAAGATGTATGGGTGCGTAGGCGATAATCATAAGGGAGGTTATAGGGGCATAAGAGTAACAATCATCGAGGGTGAAAACAAGAATACATGGACAGCAATTGTCAGGAGAGAATATAGATAGGCAAAGATGATAATCATCAAAGAAGATGTGGGGACATATTGACACGACAATATCTAGGAAATGTCAACTATTCAAGATCAAGAACTCATTATAATATTATTAAACGTTGTCATATGATACTAAAAATCAAAGTAGAAAAAAAGAGACAAAGAACATGAAGATTTAACATGATTTCCACAATTTACCTATAATATAATAAACTACATTAAAACACAAATTAAAATTACATTATTAGTTAAGTTATTCAAAGCTATCAAAATCTCTTGAAACCAAGAGATTTACAAATTTAAAACACATGCAAATAAAGTTAGAGATATAAAACATTTCCTAATAATTTTCATTGCCGTTTGTAATTTGTAGCTTACGGTTTCTTAATGTTTAATTTACATGGAAACACAAATTGTACCGATCCGTATCATGGCAATGCAAGTCGTATCGTATTTTGCTAACGATGATTACCACTATTAAAAAACTATCAGACCAGTTATACTGCCACATGTTGATAGTAGTTTCTGCCGATTGTGTCATACCAGGTTACCGACGGTAATCCGTCAACTATTTCTGCGCTGATGTTATGCTATGTTACCGATAGTAACCTCTTGTGTTACTGAAGGTAGTTCAGGAGGAATTCAAGCAACAGTGCTCAACTACGACTATATTGTCGTTTAGGAATTCAAGCAAAGTGGGTCAATTCTAGCTAAGGTAAGGACGATTTGGTGTTGATTTTGGAGACCTCAAAAGTCCTTTACGTAAACTCGATGCCAGTAGTGGGCTCGGCATAAGCAAAAATATTGATGGGGTCTCCGCAGCTTGGGACTCGCGCGAAATTAAAGTGGGCTCCATCTGTTCGCATGGGGCTCACCTTTCAGATGTGAGCCCCCAGACTCTAGGGAGCCCAATAACATTGCTTTAAAAAAGTATTCAAAAATAGTTTGCTCTCGTATATTTATATCAATGTACTTTCATAATTTTTTTTTGGACTTAAAAATGTGGTTATTCGAACTCTCTGTAATTTTTAATAAAGTTAAACGTAAAATTACCGTTAGACTATGGTTTCGTTTGATTCACCAGTTTGAGTTGGGAATTTTAAGTTTCAATAGTAATTTTTGTTGATTTTTAGAAAAGACAAAAAACTTTTTTAGAAAAAACAAAAAATTTTTTCAGAAAAAGACAAAAACTGAAATGAAAATTTTGGATTAAAATGATAAACCAAACGAGGGCTATATTTGTAGCACTAGTTTTCTCTGTTTCTACTTCTGTGCTTATTTCTGACTTTGGAGTAAAAGTAATAAAAACTTCAATTGAAAGCATAACAATACTAAACTAACCTGGGTTAATTTTGAAGTACAATAATTTATAGCTTTTTCTTGATAGGACTGTCCTTGAATATGACAGGTTGGCTTAACAGGGTTACTAGGAGTAAAAGCAACAGAGTACACTCACAAGGACCGAATTCAAAAGGAAGTTTTTGGGACGCTTTTGGCAGAAAACACAACAGGGGCACACCATGACCATTTTCTTACATATAACTCCTTCGTCAAGTCCAAATTGGAGACAACAATGAGTGACTGACCTTGGTTCGCCTAGGAAGAGCTATTGGAAGGTCGTTAGCGAGACGGCGAAAACGGAGTCTGAGGCCATGACTAAATTTGGCTCCCGGTGAAGCTGAGCTGCTAGTTGTCAATCCTAACAAGAGGACTAAAATGGGTAACAATGTTGGCTACTGTCTGATCCTGAATCGATGACGGATTCTCTTTTATTGGATAATGATTACCCGTAAATACGAGGAGCCTTCAGTTAGTACAACGTTTGGGTTACATCGTACAACGAGTCTGAAAATGGTCAGCGAGACAATATGTTGATCGGAGCCACGGGGACGACACCTTAGCTACATGGAGCCAAAGGTACCACCATCAATTTACCTTCATAATTGATAGATTTTTTCCATTCATTTGGAGATTAGTCAACTAACTCTAGTTAACTATTGGGTGCAGTTTCTCTCTCTCTCTCTCTCTTCCTCTCTCTCTCCCCTAACATCTGTAAATATGTGAATTATAATGGAGGGACAGAGATATAGAAAATAAAGATATTGTGCTGCGGTACATATTGGGTTTTCACCATGTTCCTTACAAAGAGGATTTTCCCCTGATGCCGACCCCTGAGCAGCGGGTTTGAGCTGCGGCCAACAAATTTCTTCGAGCGAAATCGGGTGCTCAAAGTTAAGGCACCCCAAGCTGTCAAGTGGCCAAATTGCTCCGAAATAAATGTGATATAAATTGGTAGGTTTTGCTTGAAGAACAAACTAACTAAAAAATAATACTGATTAAGACTTCTGATTTTTAGCCCTTTTTTTTTTTTAAAGGAAAAAAATGATAAATGGTATCTTTTCATTTTCTCCCGGTGTCATATTCGAGTCTACTATAATCATAAATGGGATAACAACCTTTAGTCCAATGCAGCTTTTGAAATTTTTATCTGATTTTAAATCACAATAATGTGATGTTTTACTTTTCCCACCACGTGGGTAAGTTGAATTTCTCTTGAAAAGCATGAAAAACAGCCTTAATTTGCTCAAGTTGCCCATACAGAATTTACTAGTGCGTTTGGTAAAACAGTTTGAGTTGAAATTTTTAAGTTTGAGTTAATTGACTTTTAAAAAACGAGTTATAATTTTTGTTGACTTGTTAAAAAATAAAAATAAAAATTGAAATGAAAAAGTACAGTTTAGTTGGAGTTAAACTTGTGAATCAAATTACCTTACTTTTTTCTTCCAGATCTACAGCAATAAAGTTTAAACAACAGCTGCCAGGTTGGAATACAATTTTCTCTTTGATTTGATTTTGTTGAATTTATAGGCTAATTATTATAACATATAGTTCGGATGTTGCACATGGGGGTTGTTAAACAGTAGTGTTGATTTTTTCCAATCATTTTAGGGTAATGACTTGTGTATGAGGACAGAATTTACAATAAAATAATATTTGTATACTGGTGGAAGTTAATAAATTCACTCCAATAGTCCAATGTCAAAGCAAAGCAAAGAAAATTAAAAAAAAATAAAAAAAAAATAAAAAAAACCTTTCTTTCAATGCAAGAAAAGGATTTTAAAAAAAATTGGCCAAGTCTTGCAAATAAAGCCTAGGGAAATGTGCACTGGACCATCAAAGCACAGACAAGCCTTTAAACTATCCATTAAGAAATGTAGGTCTACCTTGCCAGAGAAGACTCTGCAACTTATTTAAAGTGTTCCTCACCGTATAATATATATATATATATATATAGATATAGATATTTGCATATATATGAAAAGCAGTTAGTTGTCCCGTCGTACCACATCGCTTCCTACCACATAATTCTTTTCAAAGGGAAAAGAACAGCATATCCATGACAAGTGTATTTCTAGCTCTAGTTTTGATCTTGCACTGCTGCTTCATCGCTTATAGCACAGACCACCCTCTAGACCCTCTTACCCCGGCTGAGGTTACCCGAATACGAGACATAGTTCAAAAGTCTCGCCTCGGTTCTCTTCCTAACCTGACTTTCAACTATGTCGACGTTGAAGAGCCCGAAAAGCAAGATGTCCTCAAATGGCTATCCTCAAATAGGGGTAAACAAGACCCAGCTCCTCCTCGCCAAGCAAAAGTGGTGGCGAGAGCTGGCGGTCAAACACATGTGCTCGTTGTGGACTTAGCCACGAGCTCTATAGCATCGGACCAGATCTATACCGGTCACGGTTTCCCTCCTCTCACCTACACCGAGCTTGCCCGAGCTAGCAAACTGCCTCTGACTTATCCGAAATTCAGAGAGTCCATTTCACGTAGGGGTTTGAATATTTCCGAAGTTTCTTGTGTCCCATTCACGGTCGGATGGTACGGGGAACACATCACCAAAAGAGCTCTCAAAGTCACATGCCTCTACAGAGGCGGAACCTTCAACGTGTTTTCGAGGCCTATCGAGGGAATAACCATGCTGGTCGACGTCGACGCCATGAAGATCAAGACATACACAGACAGATTCATAGCCCCACTGCCTAAAGCCGAAGGCACGGACTTCCGAATCGCAAAAGGGAAATCAAGTTCTCTCGTAGGCAATTCATCAAACACTAGGTATGCAATAAACGGCCACATAGTTAGGTGGGAAAACTGGGAGTTTCACGTCGCGTTCAGTGCCAGAGCCGGTGTTGTTATATCGACGGCGTCGGTTTTCGATGCCCGGAAGGGGAAATTCAGGCGTGTGATGTACAGAGGACACGTTTCGGAGACTTTTGTGCCGTACATGGACACAACAAAGGAATGGTATTTCAGGACTTTCATGGATATTGGAGAATTTGGGTTTGGAAGAGTAGCTAACACGCTTCAGCGGCTGATTGACTGCCCAGAAAATGCAGAGTATTTAGATGGGTTTATGGCTGGTCCAGATGGGCTGCCGCAGAAAGTAGAAAGAGCTATTTGCATCTTTGAAAGGCATTCTGGTGACATTGCAATGAGACATACCGAGATCTACATTCCAGGGAAAGTGGTAAGTCCTTTCTTCTTCTTTTTCCTTTTTTTTTTTTTTTCTTTTTTTTGGGTGAAAAATGATCCATTAATTATTGACTAATATGATAATCAACCAATATTAATATATATTTTTTATTAATTAATTATAATCAGTTACTGATTTACGATCATTTCATTAAATAAAAATTTTTTAATCGTTTACTTAAATAATGCTCAAAAACTGTCAATTTATTTATTTTTAATTTTTGAATGTGATTTTGAGGGTAACTTTTTTATGGATATGGTTACGGGTTTGTTTGGTGAATGAGTTTGAGCTGGAAATTTTAAATTTTAATAGTAATTTTTGTTGAATTTTTAGAAAAGACAAAAAAAATTTTCAGAAAGGAAGAAAATTTTTTTTAGAAAAAAATAAAAACTGATATAAAAATTTTGAGTTTAAACTCAAATCCCAAACAGCCGGTAAATCTGATAAACATCATGTTAAATTAGAATATGGTTTGTGTCAAAGGTGAGAAGCGGGGAGCCGGAGTCAACTTTGGTGGTCAGAATGGTGGCTACGGTGGGAAATTATGATTATATCCTCGATTGGGAATTCAAGCAAACTGGCACTATCAAAGTTGGGGTAAGATCGACTCTTTATTCTTCTTTTTGTCTCTATTGGTTGATTTTAATGTGGGATTCCAAAGGTTCTATTTAACAATTTTACTCAAATTGGTTGAGCTAATTTGTATAGACAAGTTGAATATATATATATATATATATATTTGAGCTCTGCTTAGTTAAAGAGAGCTGTTTTCCAGCCACTAAAAAACAAAAACAAGAACCAAAAAAAAAAAAAAAAAAAAGAGAGAGAACAAAAAAACAAACAAACAAACTGGAGTTACATATTATATTAGTATCCGAATAGACAAAATGGAATGTAAATCTAAAACATTTTTAATAGGGTCAAAAACGGTTTAGAAGATTTACTTGGGTGATTATATATTGGATTTTCTCCCAAAACGATTTTGGAAATTTGGACAAAACTACATGTCTTTGCTTCTACTAAGGTGATGTTTGGTTTACCGTCCTGTTTCAAACTAAAATATACTTTTTCATCTTGATTTTTATCTTTTTCTGAAAATTTTTTTTGTCTTTTCTGAAAAGTCAACAAAAATTACTATTAAAACTTAGGCTCCGTTTGGTTCACCAGTTTGAGTTGGAAATTTTAAGTTTCAATAGTAATTTTTGTTGACTTTTCAGAAAAGATAAAAATTTTTCAGAAAAGGCGAAAAACTTTTTCAGAAAAAGACAAAAACTGATATGAAAATTTTAGGTTCGAGTTGATGAACCAAATGAGCACTTAAAATTTCCAACTCAAACTTATTCACCAAACGGATCTAAACATGAATCGGAGTTTTAGTGCATGTTTGGAAAGGTAGTTCAAACTCATAGTTTGAACTAAAATTTTTGTCCTTTTCTCAAAAAATTTTGTCTTTTCTGAAAAAATTTTTTATCTTATCTAAAAAGTCAACAAAAATTACTATTACAACTTAAAAATTTTAACGCCAAGTAACATACCAAACAAACCCTTACTATATATAAAAATTTCTAAACATAGATACGAAGACCTCAATGAAAAGTTTTTTTTTTTTCCCCAAAAAAGGACAATAGAGAATTTTTATTTTCTCCCCTTAAATTATGAATTTGGGTTTAAAGTTATACCAATTTTTGTGTTTTGTGACAGGTTGACTTGACAGGTATTCTAGAAATGAAGGCCACGCCATACACAAAAAACGACCAAATAACCGAAAACGTGTTCGGAACATTAGTGTCAGAGAACACCGTGGCCGTCAACCACGACCACTTTCTCACGTACTATCTAGACCTCGACGTTGACGGAAACGACAACTCCTTTCTCAAAGCCAAGCTACAAACGACAAGAGTCGCGACTCCTAACGCGGAATCCCCAAGGAAGAGTTACTGGAGGGTCGTCAGAGAAACCGCCAAAACCGAAGCCGACGCAAGGATCCGGTTTATGGGCTTGGAGCCAGCCGAGCTGTTGGTTGTCAATCCGAATAAGAGGACGAGGCTTGGGAATCTCGTAGGCTACCGGCTGATTAGTGGGCAGCCGGTTACTGCCCTTTTGACTGATGATGATTTCCCGCAGATTCGAGCCGCTTATACCAAGTATCAAGTGTGGGTGACCGCGTATAACAAGTCAGAGAGGTGGGCTGCCGGCTTCTACAGCGATAGGAGCCGCGGAGATGATGGCTTAGCCGTTTGGAGTAGGAGGTAAATGTCATTTACAGCAAATTACCTCATAAATATTTTCATAATTTAATTATTTACCATGATATGATATTTATCTAAATTTTTTTTATTTTGGAAATTTTCTAAATTAGTTTGAAATTAGCTATATATTTATCATAATTATTTTTCAAAATGACCTATTTGCTGTGATTTTTGAATAATAATTTATGAAGTATATTTAAAATTTTGAGAACTCATCCTATTAAGCCCATTTTCTTTCCCATTTTTTTTTTTTAAGTAAATGGTAAAAAAAAAAAAAATGAATTGACTTGATAAATATCGGATTTATCAACCATTTTAATAACTCTAGTATTAAGCTTAGTAAATCTGAGATCTAGCAATTAATATTTATCTACCAACCTAGCTTTTAAAAAAACCAACAAGTAGGGGATTTAATAAGATAATCATCTTTGACCAAAAGAATTCAACAATTTTTTACTTAAATCGTCGGCAATTTAATGTTTTATGTTTACTCATTGTTTGATTTTGATATGATATAGAAACAATATGATTGTGACATTACGCTTGATATATTACACTCCATTATGTCGTCTGAAAATGGAAGTTTAAATGGTCACAAAGCTGACCCTTTCAATTTCAACTGCGCGTGCAGGAATAGAGATATTGAAAACAAAGATATTGTATTATGGTATACTGTGGGATTCCATCACGTTCCCTACCAAGAAGATTTCCCAGCGATGCCCTCCGTTCACGGCGGCTTTGAGCTCCGGCCGGCTAATTTCTTCGAAAGCAACCCTTTGCTCTCTCGACACTGATCTAAACCCGTTGATGTTACTTAAACGTATCTAGAGTTCCTAACTTGTAAAAGTAAATTAAATTCTTTCAAATGAATATTTTTGCTTCTTTCCCCCTTTTGTATCATATAATTTATTCAATAATGCTTTGGTTTATATATTTGAACAGAAGGTTTGAACGAAATTTATTTTTTTTTTTTGCATTCGTGTGGCTGCAATTTGGATAGAAATATTTGAATTGCAATCTAAATTAGCATTTGCATATTCACATTTTGAAAAAAAAAAGTTGAAATATGTGTTTCGATGGATGTTAAAATGTTCATTAGAAAAATTAAGATGTTTTTAACATTTTTTTAAATAAATGACCAAATTTTATTTATTTAGGAAAATGACATATGATCATTAAAATGTTGATTGATCGATCTAGTTAATCAATTATTAACTAATAAAAATATACATTGATTGATCCTTTAAAATAAATGACAATTTTTTAAAATTAACAAAACTTTGTACATTTTTTTTAAAATTACTTAAAAATGTCATTTATTCACATATCTCGTTGTCATTTATTTTGAAAATTTGAATTGTTACTGATGGTACTCTAGTAAATGTTTTTAAATTTTATAACCGTCGAATGTTGAGCCCCTTTTGGTATTGTCAAATGACAGTAATTATTTAAATTATCCGTTTGAATGACGACATCAAAATGTTAATATAGGTGAAATAAGCATCTTTTTAAATTTTCATAAAAGAAATAACTTTTTAACAAAAGATTTAAATTGTGGATAAAACGGTAAATCAAATGGAGCATTAAATTTCTTCAAAATTCAAGTTAAGTGTACGTCTGAGCAAAAATAAGAAGAATATATATATATATAAAAGATAAGAAGACAAAAGACTACAAAAGACAAAAGATAAAGATAAAGATAAGCATGAGCTTTTCACGACATCAATTTTTTGGCTGGTATGGAATTTTCCTTTCTGCTTTTACAAATCAAATCCGCGAATAGTCCTTCATAAACTTACCACGTATGCTCCTAAAATTAAAATCATATGACCGTTTGTTTACTGAGATCAAATTACCATTTAAATGTGTATATAATGTTTTCCCTCATGAAATTCTAAGAGTGTGTTTAGTTGGAGAGGGGTGGAAGGAAAGAGATGGAAGGAGAGTCTCATTCGATCATTTGATTGGAGGGAAGAATTGAGCGAGAGGAGAGATGGAGGGAGAGAGTTTCCCTCCGAGTTCATAATTTTGCATTCTTCCACTCTCTTTCCACTTTTTAGTTTGAAAAGGTTGTTATACTCCTGTTTTGAATTAGTAAAATATTTTACAAAAAGGCAATAAAGTAATTAGATTTATAATTATCATCCATCCTTTTAACTCTCTATCCTTCCAACTCTCTCCATCCCTCCTACCAAAGATAGTCTAAGGCTCCATTTGGATTATGTGTCCAATTTTTAAAAGGAAAAATTTCTTGTTTTAAATGAAAGTTTTTTCATTTTAAAAATAGATGGTGTTTGGATATGCAAAAAAAAATTTCGTTTTGAAAACAAAAAGTTGTTCAAAATGAGAAAAAATGGTGTTGAAAATATTGTATTGTGAGAAAATTTCAAAAAGATTCAATTTTTTTTTTTCAAAATGGTATTGTAAAAAATGAATTTGAAAATAAGATAGTTTTTTTTTTTTAAATGAAAGAATGACAAAAAAAAGTTAAGAAAAATAATTGTTTACAAAAATTTTTTTATTTTAGAAATAGGGTAAAATTTGAATCGAAACCCTGTTTAAATTTAAAACTCAATACGGTGGGTAGCTGTCAAAACCAAGGCTACATAAATAGAGTCAAGTTTTTGACTTGAACAAGCAAGTTTGACTTCCAACTCCTCAACTTGCTGCTAGTACAATTTGACACGCCTCTATTGTTGCAAGTCAAAAATCGATCTTTGACGGGTTAATGAAAGAGTTGATATATATATATATATATATATATATATAGACACACACATATATATACACGTATAGAGAGAGGAAAGAAGTGTTTGAGTGGTACATAAATATTTACGAGATAATTATCTAGAAATTATAATTTAATAGAGTCTATTTATGAATTTATTTGATTATTTTTATAGTTGATCTGCTGTGTAAAAAAACTAATATATAAATAATGCTTAGATTCTAGTAATTTAACAGTTATTAGTAGTGGAATCAGAAATTTTCAGTAAGTGATGTAATTATATATTTCAACTATTAAGCAAGAGATTCCAACAAAAAAAAAAAAAAAAAACTATTAAGTAGGAGAACAATTACATTTTTTTTTTCATTTTAATAAAGTGAGGGTATAAATGAAATTTAAGAAAACTTTTGAGGGTAATGTAAATATTCAAAAAAAAGTCAGACATGTGTCGTTACTCAATATATATAGTAGCTTAGACGCTTTGTAATTGTTTTTTGTTCAAACCAGCTCTTTTGTACATCTCAAATAAGGGATCAACAAGTGGACAAAATCAAAATATTATATATATATATAGGATGTATATATGTGTGTATATATTCTTGTAGTGTACTCTCAAAATATTATATATATATATTCTTAAACTTTAGTTCTCTGGCAAAGCTTACATGGATAAAAACATATGTACAAATGTTGCAGTTATATTCTTAATTCTTTTCCTTTGCCTTCTCCAAAAATTGTCATCGTCTAGTGTCAACATATTATAATTCATAATTCATCAGTAAATAATGTTAAAGTGGACATCAAAACTATGAGCATCATTAGCATATATAGTGCAAAGAGTACATATATATATATATATATATGTATGCATATGTTAATTAAGTTACTGATCAGCTCTTGCTTCATACCACAACTAGTGACGGTTGGTGCAGTTAGGCCAGTTCACTTGTTGAGGAGGTATTACTTTCAGCACTGGATTTCTCTCGAAGAAATTGGTCGGCCGGAGCTCAAATCCGCTACTCAAAGTCGGCATCACCGGGAAATCTTCCTGGCTAGGCACATGATGAAATCCGAGGGTGTACCACAACACTATGTCCTTGTTCTCAATCTTCCTATTTCTGCACAACGTATAAAATCCTATCAGGCTGCACATCATTAGAACAAAATAAACTTGGCTACGTTTTTGTGACTCCCATAATAAAGTCCTTTTTAAAAGCTTTTTATGATAGAATATCCTTATCAATAATGTACGTTTTTAAACATTAAATCTAATCAAAATCACATCAAAATAAAGACTAAATAACAATTTGTGATAAAGAAAACGAGTACATATACTATACTTGGCGGTCCAAACGGCTAAATTATCATGATCTCCTCAGTTCTGATCAACAAATGTTCCACCTGCCCATTTCTCAGACTTGTTGTAAGGCGTAACCCACATCTTATATTTTGTAAAGGCCGCCCGGATTTGCGGGTAATCATCATCAGATAGAAGGGGACGTGCAGCTGACATGGGAATTAGGCGATAAACGATATTATTTCCGACTTCGGTTTTCTTATTGGGATTTATCACAACGTACTCGGATGATCCGAAACCGGCCCTGTGATCAACTCTTGCTTCTAATTCTGTTCTAGCTGTCTATTTTACAACAGTCCAATAACTCTTCCTCGGAGATATTTTGTCGCTCACTCTTTTGGTAACCAAATTGGTCTTCAAAAAGTAGTTGGCTTCACCATCCACATCGAGATCAAGATATAATAGCTCAAGAAGTGGTCATGGTGAGTCCCAATGGTATTTTCTGCTACCAATGAACCATAAACATCCTCCTTTATTTGATCTATGTGAGAGTGTGGAACTGCCCTTGTTGAAAGTATTCCTGTTAGCCCCACCTAAGCTTAAAGAAAAGCACGTATATATAATGATATTAGAACATTTGTATATAAATTTTAAAATTTATGATCATAATTAATTTTTAAATTTAATTTTTAATTTTAAATTTAATCCCACACATGTGACAAAAGTGAGATCTAATTCTTATGTGACAGAAAAGGAGCATACCCTGATATTGATGGAACCACTAGGGTTGAATTACCAATCAAGAATGTAGTCATAATTGGATAGAGTGAAAACCATTCTTACAACTAAGCTCACATCCGGCCTGACCTTCCTTACCTGCAATGTTATTGCGAAATATAGAGATCTAGTTGGTCAATTTAAGCACATTTTAAATGCTTAATGTGTGTGAAATTAAAAACCGAAAGCTTCACTAGTACATCATTTAACGTACCTCGTCACCTAGGTCCGTTTCGGTGTGTCGCCACATGATGTTCCCGGCATGTTTTTCAAAGATACAAAGAGCGTTTGATATCTTCACAGGGCTCCCATCTTGGCCGGCAAAATAAGCGTCGATGAACACGGCGTTGGCTGGGCAATCGTTCGAGGGCTCGAGTGATGCTGCATTTTGACCTAGCCCGTACTCGCCTGCATCCAAGAAGGTCTTGAAATACACTTCAAATGTTGGGTCCATATATGGCACGAAGAGCTCGGATACGTAACCCTTGTATAAAATTCGGCGATATTTTTGCTCTTCCAGATCGTAGATTGATGCTCTAAAGATATTATTGACCCGACTCGAGCATCAAATCCGACATGGAACACCCAGTTAGCCCAACTGTTTCAGGTTGAAGTTGAAATTTTAATATGTTGAACACAAAATATTGATGTTTGCATGTGTGTGTATGTGGGGTTTTTTTTTTTTTTTTTTTTGACACATTAACATATTTGATTAGAATTCTAAGAAGCTGAATAAATGAAATAAATAAATAGAAGTTGACGTGCAAGAAAATAATTGAATGGACGTAGAGCTGTCCATTAAGCGACCAAAATATGTATATGAAAGAGAGGCAAAACAGAGGACAACGACATATAAATTTTAAAACGACATCACAATTTGTACATCAGAAAAGAATTGCAATCTATAAAGAAGCAAAGTTAAAAAAGAACAAACCGTTATTAGAAAGATAATAAGTACAAAAATTTAGGAAATAGAGTTTTTACACTAAAATATTGTTTTTTGTATTTGAGATATATAGCAACTGTTTTTTATTATTAATTAATATTTTAATAATATGATATGTAAATGTAGATGTTAAAAGTTTACAGTGCACGTCATTCTACAGTTATACATCAGTACGTTACACATTATTTAAAACGGTTTAAACAATAGTTTCTACGGATGATAAATATGAGGTCCAATTCTATAAACTCCTACATAAATGGGGACTACTGTTCACAGTAACAACGGCGTGCTAAGTAAACAGAGGTAAAACCCTCACTATTAAACAGTTATTTTACCCTCATTATAAACTGACGCAAATGAACGTGCATATTGAGGTGGAAAGCTGAGGTCCAGCTTGCCCTTTTTTTAGTTGTTGTTGTATTTTTTTTTTTACTCTTTGTTACGCACTGGCTTTTATTTCTTTGTTAGAGGGAGAAGAATATTTCATTGTTTAATAAATAGTGATTTTTGTTTTTGTTTTGTTTTATTTTTGTTACTTTTGCTGTACTGAAGTATCACAATAGCTGCTTTTCTTACAATAGACTGATTTTGGCTTACAAGTGGAATGACAGAGCCTAAAAACGAAAGTTGTATTGAAACGATTTTTTTGTGTGTATCTTTTTTGTTTCTTTTGTTCTACCCAAGAATTTGAAAACAACATGTATATAACCTGATAAAAAAATTATTTTTTTTAAAACAGTAAAAAAGAAGAAAATATTATATATTTTATTTTATTATAATTTTTTGTTAGGGTTAGTTTTTTCAGATTCTTTTGAGTTTAAAGATTTTTTTTTTTCGCTTTATTTTTCTTTAAATAAGTATAACTACAGAAGATTTTTTTTTCTTTTTTGCTTTTGTTTTCATTTTTATTATTATAGTTCTATTATTATTTTGATTTTGCATCTTCATTATTGGGAGAGATCTTGAGAAAAATTATATTGATTATAATTATAATATTTATCTTAACCAACTGCCCATGAAGATAACCCTCTAAAATTAAAATAAAAAAACGTGCAAAGAGGTGGAAAGGAGGTCCACAACAGGCCTAGAGAAGACGCTGGAAAACGACAATAGACTGACACAAAAAGAGTAAAAACGAAAGGGAAACGACACAAGAATTTGAAAACAACAATATTCTTACATAAAACGACAAAAATAGAAACGCCCACGAAGATATGAACGACAACAAAATATATACATATATATTATATATATATATATACATATATATTTGTTTGGGTGGGTGGGGGGTCTCCTATACCAACGAAGCCGAAAAAAGCACTACTGCAAAAAGACAATAAAATAGAAAACCACAACACAAAGTCAAACGACATTAGATATAGACGACGAAAGAACAAAGGCAAACGACAAAGAAAAGCTAAACCACAAATAAACTTCGAAATTCGAATGTCAATAAATTTAGAATGATATTTTAGTACTATGAAGGCAAAGTTAGAATTGGAAAATAAAAAAAGAAAGACATTTAACTGAGGAACAGTTTAAAAAAAAAAAAAAAAAGGAAAGGCAAACCACAAGAAATATGTGCCGTAATGAAAAATACAAACGAGGAACAGAAGGGTGAACGTAAGTGCGACGATCAATAGGACAAACGACAAGAAAGATTTTGTGCTGTGTTATTTCCACTGCTTATTGAAATAAGTCTTTAGTAGCATTTGTATACTTATTGAAATTTCAAAATCACTCATAATTCTCTAAATTATTGCTGATCACGACGAAAAGAAATTAAAGTAAAAATAAAGGGTACTCTTGGTGCACCAATTAAAATGGAGTTTTTAAGATGAAATTAGTTTACTTTTTAAAAATTAGTTAAAATTATTTTTGGGTCTAAACTTGATGTCCAAATGCAAGGTTAAAACTACGCTAATTGTAACCTGATTTTACGTCCGTCCATCTTGAACCCTCGTCCGTCCGGCGACGCCACACCAACACCATTCAGGCATGGCCCAAAAGGCGGCTTCAGCTCCGACAGCTGGTACTCAGTTCCCTCTGCTTTCGGCGCCGAAACCCTAATCCGGTCAAAGTATGGAACTATCTTCATGTCGTCAAGATTAACCACAATTGTTATTCCATGCAAGGGTCTTGAGAACACGATGATGGTTCCATTTTCGTAAAAGCACTGAACTTTCACAACTCGCTCACTAACCTTCTCACCAAACCACCAGCTGTAAAGGCAACACACACAACTTGGGACATGTCAAGCCCTCTCTCTCTAACGGACTCAATAAAAGGTCCGTACGACAATGGCAAAACGCTTGCGACAGTTTCCTCGTCAAGGGTGGACATAGGGTATCCAAATCCGTGGTGAACTCGTTTGAAGGCTATAGAACGGTTGGACAAATCGACTACGATCTCGAGGGTTTGTTTGTCAAGACGGGCATGGACGAGGGCTCTTCGCGGTGGCGGTGGCGGGACGTTGGCAGCGGGGTTTGATTGCCATGAGAGGATGGTGCTCTTGTCTGGCTCGTCTAGGCCTATGTAGTGGAAAGCTAGGTTGTGGTTTGAGGTGGAATATGCATTGTGAAGTGTGGTTTTGATGAGGATGAACTCGGCAGGGTTCAAAGCGTCAAATGGATGGATCTGTTGGTAGGAGATTGCGGAGAAGGAGATCATGGTGAAGATGAACATAACGAAGAGACTTGATTTTTTTTATCAATTGTGAAGCCATAATTGATTTTGGCTAGGAAGTACTTGCAAGTATTTGTGCAGATGATATATCTCTATATATATATATATGTATATATGTAAATGTATACATATGTAGGCCTTTTTGTGTACAACCCCCCCTTAGAATTTTCAGCTATATCCAATGTGTGGATGAATATTCAAAAGCCGGTGGCTGATATTCCACGAACAGTATCATTTAGAGCTAATTGGTTGGTAGGAGGAAAAAAAAAATGAAAAGAGGAATAGGGGACTAAGGGGAGGATGATCGGGACCTATGTGCGTTGTTTAGTGGGAGGAGATAAATAAACGAATATATTAGAGAAGCGATTTCAAATCTTTTAAAAAATTTTAATTTTAATATCTCAACATATTGATGGGAAAGTAATATTAAACTTTCAGAGATTTTTTTTTTTTTTTTGGTGAACAAAATTGAGCAAGGGATGTGGGTATGAATGAGGTTGTTACAAGGTACCACCCTAATTAGGATGTATTAATTTTTTGTGATGCTAATTATCTCATCTTTTAACATATGAATTAAGATCATATTGAAGAAATCTTAAAAAAAAAAAAAGATTTCTTAATTTTTATTGTGTTTTTATTTTTATCTTTTTTAACAAAGGTGAGTGGAGGATTTATATATGTTTATTTATACATATATCAAAACAACTCTCTTAATATGAATGGATTAAAATAGATCATTCATACAAAACGGAAAACCTCTCCATTTATTAAAAAAAAAAAAAAACTATCTTAATATTAAGAATCCATTAAAGGAGATAATTCACACCAGACGGAATGCCTCTTTTTTATTTTCCTTGCTTAATTTTTTTCCTTCTCATTTTCTTTCCCAAGCTTTAGATGAGACATGAGGGTCTAGACTCCAATAGCTGTGATATCATAAATTCTAGGAAAAATTAAATAGAAATTAGTAACTCTAAGTATTCTAGTACTAGAAAAACTATATAAGGTACGCCCGTTACTTCTTATTAATTAGCTCTAATTACTCTAGTGCTAGTAAAATTATGGTATGCCCATAACTTCTTACATATTAATTAGATAGACTAGCTAGGGTTGATCACCTGTCGGTGACTGAAGATTTTCGCTGGTTTGGTAATCAACTGACGCCCTCGGCTTATCAAAAACGGAAAGCCAAGCACCAATCAATGAAGATGGAAACCGACTGATCGGTTACTAATCCTAATTTTCGGTTATTTTTGGTCGGTTTGGACGGTGTTGGTCTGTTTTCTAATTGTAACTTGTATTTACATGGTCTATTCAAACTGTTCCTAACTAGTGAATATTCTCTCATTTCCTAGTATACGGATGTAATTACATTGCTAAATCATGTTAAACCTTTGTGTATTCTCTTATTCCTTTTATTTTATTTTTAACTTTTAATTTATAAAAAGAGGAAATAATACTCTAACGAGTCTCTGATTCGTCATGGTTGACGCATCTGTTTTCTCCCCTACACCTTGGAATGGTATCTAAGCTTCATGGCTCCGACAATCCCTCAACGGTTGTCGTTCGCGCCCTTGCAACTCCGTGATGATTACCGTCCCCACGCCCTTACGTCCGTCTTTGACGATTCGCGTCCCTGCACGCTTATTCCCTCTTTCCCTTGACACTTGCCATCCCTACACGCCCGTCCCCCTTTGTTTTTGACATAGATGTAACTGTTAGAGAGGATATGGATTTTATTGGGGTTGTGATTGTGATTAATAGTGAATTGGGCCAAGTTCCGCATTCCATGTCGAAGAAGATTCGCGGACAGTTTTCGGTTGTGATAAATTATATTTGAAAGATCGAAAGAAACAAATATTACTTCATATTAATTAATTCAAACAATGGATTCCAGTTAACAATAACATTGAATACAAACCCACAAATCACTAAAAAAAAAACCTTTCTGAATTTTTATTTTAATTTTTTTTAATCCTTTTATTGAATTTGAGTTGAGGATTTTACTCGTCTTCTCCATTCATTTATTTTTGTTGGGAAAAAAAAAAAAAAAACTCTCATAATATGAAAGGATAAAAGGAGATACTTCATACCAAACAGAATACCTCTCCACTTACATAATACACACACACACATATATCTCTTAATACGAAAGGCTTATAGTAGTTAATTCAAACCAAACGAAATACCTCTTTTTCATTTTCATTGCTTAAAATTTTTTCCCTCTCATTTTCTTTTCCCGAGCTTAAGTTGATAAGGGTCTAGGCTTCAATGGTTGTGATCTCAAATATAAGTTCTAGGAAAATTAAATAGCAATTTAGGGCTTGTTTGATGAGTTAGTTCAGCTCTAAGTATTTTTTTATCTCAATGGTTAACAAAAATTATAACAGTTTTTAAAAATCATCAAATTTAAAAATTTCAACTCAAATCGTTTCACCAAACGGAGCCTTAGTCAGCTCTAAGTACTCTGGTACCATAAAAATCATGGTACTCTTCTAAGTACTCTGGTACCATAATTAGCTCTAAGTACTCCAGTGCTCGTGAAATAAAGGCATGCCTCTGAGTCCATGATTTGTTTTATACATTAATTAGACAGACGAATTCTAAAAGCTCTATTTCATTCGTAAATGTGGCAATTATTAAAGTTATGTCCAAGCATTCTAGTTAGGTTAAAACGCTTCCTACTATAAAGGAAACCTAACAATAATTTTGTAAGTAATTAGATTGTGAAATTTGTCCAATATCACTAAGTTATTCAAATTATTGTTATATTTGTACGTAGATTAAACACCCTCTTTTTGTTAACTTTTGAGATGAGTTTTACCCAAATCCATTTGATATGATTTAAGGGTCAAATTTTGCAGGCTATGTTATCTTGGATGTTGTTGTGTTTGTAACTTTGTATGGAGATTGAGTACCTTCTCCTCTTAATAAGCTAGCTTTTGGAGTTGAGTTTTAGCCGAATCTATTTAACAACCTTTAGTAATCGTCTTTATAAGGTCAAATTTTACAGGCTATGTTATTTGGATGATGTTGTATTTGTATGTAGATTGAGCTAGCCCGAATCTATTTAACGACCTTTAGTAATCATCTTTATAAGGGTCAAATTTTGCTATGTAGATTGAGTACCTTCTCCTCTTCATAAGCTAGTTTTTGGGGTTGAGTTTTAGCCGAATCTATTTAACAACCTTTAGTAATTGTATGACTTTATTTGTATTAAAAGTAACAATTTGACTTCAACTTGTAGTTATTTCTCATAATTAGAAAATCTTTTGATTTAAGGATATTTATTAATTGTGAGTAACTTGTATAATTCTGTAATTGTATTTGTATTTTTATGGTCCATTTATATAGTTCCCTAGCTACTAGTGAATCTTTTCTCGTTTCTTAGTATATGGACGTAAGGACATTGCTTAATCATGTTAAACCTTTGTGTATTCTCTTATTCCTTTTAATTTTCTTTGTTAATTTTCAATTTGGTTAATAAGAAAGATTAACACGCTAATTAAGAGTCTGATCCTCCATGGTTGATGCATTTGTTTTCTCCCCTACGCCATGAAATGGTATCTGAGCGTTATCGCTGCAACGTCACTCCCTAACAGTTGTTGTTCTTGCGCCCTTAGATCTTCTGTGATGATAACTGTCCCCACACCCTACATCCTCCTTCGATGATTGCCACATCTTTTTCTCTCTCTCACATTTTTATTTACATCTTTTTTTCTCCTTCCCACATTTTTACTTGCATTATAAATATCATATAAGATAACTATTTCCAGTACATTGACATCTTTCTCTAAGCTTAGAATACAGAGATTACTCTGAGTTTGTCTTCTTAACCTGTATTCGAATTTTAATTTTTAATATTTTCTTATTATAAATTTTTAATTTTAAATGTAATTATATATTTCCAATAAATGCTTTTTTTTTTTGGGGAGTCAGGGGTATACGGGGTTGTTTTATCATATTGTGCACAATTGATAGGGATTTTTTTTTTTTTTTTTTTTAAGTAGTGATAAGTTAAATTGGCAACGATCGAAAGCAACAAATATATTGCTTCACATTAATTTCAAATAACGGACATCCCAGTTTACAAAAACATTGCTTACGAACCCACAAATCACTAGTACTAGAATTTCAAACTTTAAACAAACATTGATTTTACAAGACAAAATTAAAGGTTGGTCTGGAAATGTTCCAAAAGACAGCCAAAAAAGAAACTGGAATAAAAGCTATATATATATATATATAAATATATAGTTTGCATGCCTGCAATGATTTGATATTCTGCTGCCCTTTATTTACTTAATTAATTATTATCTTTGTGCCAAAAGAATTAATTAAGTTTTATGTCGGGTTTATCTTTTTCTTATTAATTAAGACAGAAGGTAAAATCCAACTAAGGATTGGTGGTGGTGGTGCAATTAGAGAACAAGTTCACATGCTTAGCAGGTATTGCTTTAAGCACCGGATTCCTCTCAAAGAAGTTCACCGGCCGGAGCTCGAATCCGCCGCTCAGAGTTGGCATCACCGGGAACTCTTCCTGACAAGGAACATGATGAAAGCCAATGGTGTACCACAACACTATGTCCTTGTTTTCAATCTTCCTATTTCTGCACATTGTCATTAAATTAATAAAGAATGTCAGCAAGATTTAAAACAAAAAGAGAAGTTACTAATTATTCTATTAGATTAACAAAATTTATAGACAGATAATAATATCTGAATCTCTCAGTTATGTTTTATCAAAATGTTACATATTAACTTTTGTGGTTTCAGGAATGCCATGACTATTACATGTGTTTTAATTTAATTCTAAAAACGTTAATTTTGCAAAATTTAATCAAATTTGAAATACGAAAAAACCATTCAATTAATAGAACTCAAAACACCTTAAGTTATGTATGACTAATTCGGTCAACCTCATGGTGAAATGACATTTTTATTTTAAGTTCGATCAAAATTAATCAAAAGTAAGGATCTTAGTATGAAAATTAAAATCACAATAGAGGGTCGTGACATTCTTCAAAAAACAAGATAAAGTGTGAAATTTCGATAAAAACAAATTAAAATTGAGGTTCGTTTTCACCTGAGGGTCCAAACTGCCAAATTATCATCACCTCGACTCTGACTAACATATTTTCCCCCTGCCCATTTTTCAGACTTGTTGTACGGAGTAACCCACACATTGTAGTTTGTGAAGGCAGCTCGGATTTGCGGGTAATCATTGTTGACTAGAAGAGGACTCGCAGCAGAGCCTGGGATTAGACGATAACCAAAATTGTTTCCCACTTTAGTTCTCTTGTTAGGGTTTATCACGGCGAATTCGGATGGCTTCAAACCCACCTGAATTCTTGCATCCAATTCGGTCCTAGCGGTCTCTCTTTCGACCGTCCAATAGCTCTTCCTCGGTGAGCTGTGGTCCGTCACTCTTTTGGTCACCAAATTGGTCTTAACAAAGGAGTTAGCTTCACCATCCACATCGAGGTCAAGGTGGTAGTTCAAGAAGTGGTCGTGGTGTATGGCTACGGTGTTTTCTGCTAAAAATGCTCCATAAACATCCTCCTCTATTTGATCTACGTGTGTGTATGCAGATCCCTTGGTTGCCAGCACTCCTGTTAGCCCTAACCTGATTAGTGTAAAAAATAAACAATTATTATATTACATTATTGATCTTTTTAAAACAAACTAAAAAAATCAAATTTAAAACCACTATTAATTTTTATCTTAACATATATATAAAATCCTACTATTTTGTTTGAGAAAATTATAAAACATACCCCAACTTTATGGAGCCACTAGGCTTGAATTCCCAATCAAGAATGTAATCATAGTTCCCCACAGTGGCAACCATTCTCACAATTAGGCTCACATCTGCCCTCACCTCCCTTACCTGTCAATACACACACATTTTAAGTGGCCTATTAGTACTTTTATCAATTAACACAAAAATAACCCCAAAAAAAAAAAATCAAATCAAATCAAATCTGATATCAAAAATCGATTTGAATCCTATTTTAGTATGATATAATTTTCTATTTAGAAATGTGCAATATAAATAAGTAATTAGAAAAAATCACAAACTTCTCGATCAGGTAGGCCCGACTCGGTGTGGCGCCACATGATGTTACCGGCGTGCTGTTCGAATATGCAGAAAGCATTGGAGACTTTGACGGGACTGCCATCTTGTCCAGCATAGTAGGCATCCATGAACACCGCATTCGCGGGGCAATCAGCCAACGGCTCTAGCGACACCACGGTCTGGCCAAACCCGTCTTCGCCACAATCAAAGAAGGTTCTGAAGTAGACCTCGTCTGTTGGGTCCATGTATGGCACAAACAGCTCGGATACGTAGCCTCTGTACAACACTCGTCTATACTTGTGCTTTTCGGAGTCATAGATTGATGCTAGAGAGATTATTGGGCCAACTCGTGCATCGAATCCGAGATGGAATGCCCAGTTAAGCCAGCTGATCATGTTAATGAAGTCAATTAAAAAATTGTTAATTAATTATTTTGGACCATAAACATTGTTTTAATTGATAAAATCATATATAAGATTATGGTTAATTAATTACACCAACTACAAGATTAAGCATCCCAATTGAATATAGATTTGATAAGAATTTAAAGTCGGCATTTCTTAGTTGATGAGCACGCAGGTATGGTAGAGTTAATCACAGACTAGGAACTTGATTAAGTTAAACAGAAATTAATTTAAAAAGTTAGGGATTGAATAAATATTTGGCATCGTTCTACCAACTGTTTAAAAAAAAAAAAAAAAAAAAAAAGCGCTCCATCCATTATATCTAATCGGAACGACAATGTTTGGCAGCAGATAGTTCATCGTCGTAATATTCTGATCTCTTTCTCTTTCTCCCTATTGTTTCCTTATCAATTAGTTGTGATTAATTTTTAATTACAACTGACTGAGAGAGACAAAAGACAGCAAAACATAAAAGAAATAAGATTTAATGTTGGTTTTGGAATACTAGCTCCTTGATTATTTTTACATAATATATAGACAATATATATATTAAATCAGACGTGGTCTTATCATTACTTTATATACACAATAAATGTAGGATATATATGTCGGACTAATAAAATATATGTCACACTAATTCTATGACTACGTATAATTAAATGTGATGAACCTAAATACTAATTGGCATTTTTCGAATTTAGAATATGTCGGGGACAACCAAATTTAGTAGTACTAAATATCATCATTCCACCACGCTAGTCAGAATAAATAGTGCCAATCGAGATTTATGATTTAAAAAGAAATACCTTGGACAATCGAATCTTAATATACTCATATTGCACTAATTGACAAGAAAATATATAAACAAATACGTGTGTGCGATCAGCTAATCGTATTTTGTACATGTATATATATTTTAATTTGATGTGAAGCTATCACTTCTTATTGGTATAGAAGATTATTAAGATACTAACTATGCATTTGTAGCTATTTTAATTTATAAAAATTAATAAATTTCTTCCAAAAGTTGAAAGCAGTCAAAACGTTAACAAAGCAAGCAACGTTGAAGTCAAAACAACATATATTTTTAATTTAAGCAGAGGATTCGAATTTTATATCTTATAATAAATTCACCATATAATTATCATGTTAGTTAGTTTATATCTGGACTAGGTCTCAATTACAAATTTAATTACAAATTTAGAGTGTATAAAGTCATTTTTAACTATATATATACGTAAATATATGTATAGCTATATTTAAGCATAAAAATATTAATTTATAAAATTAAAGACCTCAACTTAATTTAGAGGTTTATGTAACGAAGGACATAAAAATTACCTGATTGCGTGGCCGTCAACCTTAATCCCGGTCCGCCAGGAGTCACAATCCCGACGCTATTGAGGCGTGGCCCGAACGGCAGCAGCCTGCTCCGACATCTGAAAATCGGTCCCCTCAGCCTTTGGCACCGGAACCCTAATCCGATCTTGGTAATCAGCAATCTTCATATCATCAAGATTGATCACCATTGTAATCCCCTCTATCGGTCTCAAGTACAAGTTGGTCGTGCCATTCAAGTAAAAGCACTGAACCTTTATCACTCTATCACTCCTCTTCACCTCTCCAAACCACCCGGTCGAGAGGGTCGAACACACGACTTCGGATATATTTAGCCCTCGCTTCTTGATAATCGAATCCTTAAAGGGTCCGAACGAGAATGGCAACTCACTTGCCACAGTCTGTTCCTCGTCCGTGAACATGGGGAAGCCATGTCCACGGTGAACTTGTTTGGAGACGATGGAGCGGGTCGACAAATCGACAATGATCTCGATAGTTTGCTTGTCGAACCGGGCATGAACAAGTGCCTGTCTCGGCAGGGGGTGAACTAGAGTATTGGATCTTGAGTATTGCCATTTCAAGACGGAGCTTTTTTCTGGATCGTCAAGGCCAACGTATTGGAAAGTTAGATTGTATTTTGATGGACTAGAGTAGGCTTTTCGAACAATGGTTTGAACAAGTGTGATCTCGGATGGGGTTAGAGGATCAAGTGGGTGAAGATTTTGGGAGGAAATTGATGAGAATGAAAAGAAGAATATTGAGAATATGAATAAGAGTTTTGCCATATTACTAGGGCAAATTTGGAAAGTTAAGAAGGACTTGAAATATTTTTGTTGTGAAAACTCATTCCTATTACATCCTTTTTATAGCAAGCCAGAGAGCTTAATTTTCACCAACCACTTTGAATGTCCACGTTTCTAAAATTGTAATTAGTCATTTGTTTTAAATGACAATGCCTTTTCTAAACGTGTATAGCTTTTCAAATGTGTTTGTGGCAAAAAACTGTACCAGTCTTTTGACATACATTTCTTTTCAAGGCTGGCATCATGAGAAAGGAATTTGGTTTATGTATTCCTTAGTTTCTGTACCCTTTTGTGTTCTATTAGTAATTTTAATTTATATTAATTAACATATTTCAACTATCATGATCTTTTAATTGATGTGGGTACGTAATATTTTTATTAAATTATTTTTTAAAACGTGATATGATATTATTTGAAGAGTATTAAAAAAAAAAAAAAAATCGACCTGAATGAAAAGACACGGAAGACAAATTCATAAGAAAGGGGGCTGGGTGGATTTTGAGTGGGACTTTGTTGGTTTGATCCTTCTTTAATATCCCTTAAATACTTCCATGATAAAACTTGTCCTCTTTTTTTTCAGTCTTTTGATATGTATTAACTCGTCTTAATCATATTGATTTAAATAGCTACAAGCTAATTATTAATTCCTAATGAGTGAATTACGAAAATAATAAGTACACTATAAATATTCTTTTGTGAGGGGAAAAAAAAAAGGTACTATAAATAATTTGACTAATTAAGCCGCCGCGAACTGTAACCGGTACTTGGTTTGATTCAGTCGTCGTAATGAGTATATTCTTATTATCTTCACCTCTATTAACTTATCATTTTGTAATCTAGTAGAGTTAAGCGGCCTAATATATATATATATATATATATATATATTTTTTTTTTTTTTTTTTTGCTTTGAAAATGGCCTAATTTTAGCTACAAGATACATAAGTAACATAATTCCATATAAACCAACTGGCAATCGTAGTACATTTATTTGTTTGTTTGTTTTTAGGAATAAGATTCAAATTTATCGGTCTGTTAGGATGTCTCATCTGCGTATATCACTGCACTTCCACTTAACACCTATCGTAATGATAAACGGCTCGTCTCATCGTGACCTTCTCTTAAATTCTCAAAACTTCAGTTTTTGTTTTTCTTTGTTTTCTTTATGTCAAGAAGTTACTCTGGCCTAAAAGGGTGTTTTCTTTTCTGCCAGATCTCCCTAATATGTAGAAAATCAATTCAGTAATGACAAATATAGTAAACATGTTTGCTTATATAAATTACTTATCTGCGCCTTTTTTTTTAATATCCAATTTGAGATTACTAATCTTTATGTTGACCACATTTTATGCTGTTTCATGAAGTGATTACTAATCTTTATGTTCAAAGTATAATTTAATCAAGGGCCGAATCCTAATATACCAAAATCAAACCTAGCAGTTGTTCCTACTTTTGGAACTTGGAAGCTTTCGAAGAAAGCTCACTACCATCTTATTTTTGGGCACGCATGCGTGACCTTTCTTCAGTGTGTGTATATATACACATATACATGTACTTATATACATGTCATCTATGAATATGTATATGTTTAGGCAAGAGTTGTTAAAAAAAGAAAGAAAGAAAGAAAGAGATTACTCAATAAAAAACGTAACAAAAAAAGAATAATAAATCAAAATCATGTACACACAGAGCAATTAATTTTAAAAATAAACTGCATATGATCCATGCTTTCAAAGCATAAAGCACTATATATATGTTCGAATACAACAATCATGGGACGACAGACCAAACTTGTCATTAATTTGTTATCCAGAATAATGTGACGTATTGAACTTAGGCTTCGTTTGGTGAATGAGTTGAGTTTGAAAATTTTAAGTTTGAGTTGAAAATTTTTGTTGAATTTTCAGAAAAGACAAAAATTTTTTTAGAAAAAGACAAAAACTAGAAAAAGACAAAAATTGAGAAAAAAAAGTACATTTTAATTGAAGATGAGATGGAATACCAAACAAGACCTTATTTTTTAGTTACGTCATGATAAACGTCACTTGTCATGGAGTCCAACTCTGTTAGTCTTTTCTTTTCCTGTCTTTTTTTTTTTCCCCCTTGAAAAGAACTAGATAGCACTTTTTTAAATTTTAAAAAATAAATAGCATGTTTTTAAATATTTAAGATAGAAAACATATTTACTGATAAATAATTTATTTACAATAATAATTCACAAGACAAATCGTTTTTAGAAAATGATCTAAATGCAACAATTTTCGATATTAGTTATCCTTCCTTTATTTATTTTTCATGTCATCTGAACTTAATTAGCTTGATCAAATAAAAAATTAAAATACTAAAAGTACTCAAATTATTAATTGATGTGTCAAAATGTAATTATCAAAATTAGGGATAATAGTATTTTTATAGAATGAGGCCCCATAGGGATCCCTCCTGAATAAGATGGGGAAGACGGACAATGTTCAAGGATAGGGATGAAATCTTATTCCTACAAGTTGGCAAGATGGGGATGGGAAAAGCACTCCCCGTCCCATTCTCCGCCACAATATATTTGTAATCTTTATATTTACGAATATATTTTAATGTTAACAATTAACTTTAAACATTGTGAGTTTTCTACTTAAAAAAGAAATAGTAGACTCTCTATCCAATACCCGAAGATTCTATTAATATGAAATTGTTATATGTATTAATCAAGTATCATTGGTTTTTTTTTTCTTTCTTTTTTTTTTTAACTAAAAGAAGGACTTTTTTTTTTTTTTTTCAAATGTGTAATTATAATAAATGGGTAATGAAATAGATATGGGGAAAACCCCCAACGGATAATCCTCATCTCTGACTCCATTTTAATTTAGGCCAGGATAATGGTGGGGATGAAGATGGTTTTAGGGGACAGGAATAGGGATGAGAAAGCATTCTCCAACCCCATCTCGCCTCTTTACCATCCCTAATTAGTACAACATGCAAGAGAAAAGAGAAATGGAAGAGCATAACTGAGTTCCTTCTAATGAGCTTTGTTTGACTAAAACAAATATAACAATGTGCTTGCAGGCAAGTCTAATAATTTTACATTTAATTTTATTGTAAGGTGTAGAATTTCAATACTTGACCTGCATTAAGTTTTTTAAGGAAAAATAATTAATAACAAAAATCTATTTACAAGAAGAAAAAGGGCAACAAATAAAAGCTCATTGTAATAAATCTGTATCTCTAGAATTAGCAAATTAACCTAGGTGATTAAAACGTGAATCCCACCTAATTAATTTATTAATGTTGGTCAAGCATTACAAGACATAAAGGGAGAGAACTAATTAATTTATTAGTTTTCCCGGCGTTGCCATTACCAAATAAATAAATAAATAGGGGAAAAAAGAGAGGGAATAACAACAATAAGAAAACAAAGTAATCAAGCATAAAGTAACATATAAAATAGAAAATTATTTAGTATCATGGTTGTAGTAGGTGATATATTCTCCACGTAAGAGAGAGAAAGAGAGAGAGAGAGAGAGAGAGAGAGAATGTCACCTAGTTTAAATTATAATGTGATCCGTTTGTAAACAACAACTCAAGACGGAATTTTATATAATTCTTTTCCTCTAAAAATAAACCAATTTCACTAATTTCATTTTTAAATATTTCTCTCTCATTTTCAAAAAATTTAAAATTTAAAAACCCATAACTTTCTTATTTAAAGTTGAAATGAGATCACATTTTTTTTAATTGGATAGACTAACAAGAGAAACAATATAAGATTTATATATATATATATATATTTCAAGTTTTTATACTTTTTAACTCCAAACTATTCACTCTAACTCATTTTCAATAAAATAAAATAAAAATTTCTAAAACAAACCCCAATTTTGATTATCACCCCAAAGGCCCCGACGTACGATTTGCTTGTTTATTGGTTGATGAAAAGGCAATCTGATTTTATTCAAACCAATGAAAAAAAGAGGTCTCATGGTTTTCCAAGTTCACCCACAGTTATAAGTACTACCACTTCCACATTTTTTTTTATGTATTATTACATTTTCATTGGAAGTCATCTATTTTTACCTGATCTTTGTCTTTTGGAAGCTAATATTTGTCGGAAAATAATATTAATTATAGTTAAACTGAAAAAAAAAAATTTTTTGATCCACGAGAGAATAAGTCAGTGTTGGTGGATACGACAGGGACAGTTTCTATCCGGCCCATATCACTTCATTAACCATAGTGCACACTAAAAACTTGTGTGCCACATTGTTATTTGTTTAATCAAGTATAAAAAATATGTCTGAAGGACTAGATCATTAGAACTTTTGGCCAGAGACTCGTGATCAATAATTAATTTTTATCTGGATGTTAGTTGTTAATAGAATTGGATATTTTAAAAAAGAGCAATGAACCTCAAAAGAACAAGTTAAATTGATTATCATCTTAGGACTCGTGATGAGAAAGGTTTTTAAGTGAGAAAAATCTTTCATGTTTTCCCTTTTAAGTTGTTTTTCTTTTATGTCATTTGATATATTGCTATGTTTTCTTTTGATTGTTTCATTTTATTCCTTATACTTAAAGATTGTAAGACCCTTTTTCTTTTTCTTTTTCTTTTTTAAAATCTCGCCAATTAAGAAAATCCCATACATATAGAGTGGGAAACTATTAAAAATATTCAGCTAGAAATTTTTATATAATTGGACAACGTCTAAATTATATATCTAAGTTCACCTTTTTTTTTTTTTTTTTTTTTTTGGCATTTAAGGTGTGGGAATTTAAACTCTACACATGATGTTATTAAATGTGAAACTATTAATATATTATACCTGTAACCACTTCAATTAAGTAGTTATGATAAGCTCAAAATTTTTAGACATTGCCTTGGAGATAATTTACAGTATAAAGCATATAGATATAATTGCCACAATCTATAGTTCACCATCTAAAACTAGATAATATCCCATTCTTGTTGACAATGAGCTTGACAAGACAGAATATTAACACTTCCCCTTTTCGATTAAGTAGAGAAATATTCTTTTTGCACATTCCCTTTATGTTTAACTGTCTATGTAGCGACCAAAATAAATTTCCCCCCTTTTGAAAGCTCCATTTATAATTTTATTTTTGAGGCCTGCAAACGCGTAGTAAATAAAATGGTATAAATTTGAAGGGGCAAGAGTCAAATAGAAATTATACTAAAAGAAAAAAAAAACTAAACGACAACATCATATCCCATCGAGGGTAATTAATATTTAAATAAAATCTTTGAAGTTCCATTTTTTTAAACTTTAGCGCATGTGATGCAGATTTTCGAGTATTAAAACTGTATTAAAATAATCATGGGACAGATCACTACTAACTCAGCACTAATCATGAGATATTTAGCTTAATTTTTAAGTTATAAATATGTCAGATTCTATAGCAATTTTTCATGAATTTTGTCCTGCATAATGTCGCCATATGTTCATCAATTTTATTCTAAAATCATTCCCTATCCTATTACTAACAAGTAGCTCATAAATTAAAGTTATACTATGTTTATTTCTCCAATTTCGATGAAAACGTCTCTTGGGATTTAAACTAGAGATCTAGATTAATTGAATCCCAGATTCATCCAGGTTTCAATAGATTTATTACTGACAAGATCTAAAGGATATAAGGTTACCTTCAATTTTTACAAGTTTAATTAATTCTTTTAACAGTGTGCATGATTTGTAATTGAAAACAGTTTTGTGTTTTATAATATAAATTTTTAAGATGGACTTCATAAATCATACCATTAAAAATTATATATTTAATGCATGATAAAAATGTTAAAATGAGTCTAGGATTATTACTCACAAGATTTAAAGGATAAAGGGCTATCTCTGGTTTTTATATACCCCATGGAGTTGAAAAAATAAATCAATAACTAGGCAACTATATATATATATATATATAATGTTGGTAATTATGTATGATTTTCACGTGACATACGAGATTTATACAAACATATATAACCATTTAGGACTTTTTAGCATATTGCAATTCTTTAGTTGAAAAGCTAATCTCATGATGTTTCTACGCAACCAGGTTACCTAATTTACCTAATTTAGAATGAATAGTTCGTTCTTTTTTATTTCGTTTTATTTTTCTGCTGGAAATATTTTAATTTTCTTTTCGCATGAAGTCACGTTTCACGTTTTTTTTTTTTTTTGTTTTTTTTTTTTTTTTTTTTTTTGGTATCTATCTTTTGGAGGCTTGTCGGCAGTAATAAGATTTAAGCAGAAATTACATATGTTCTTTAAGAACTTTCGGGTTTGTATTTAGTCTAAATTCAACATTATGAAAATTGCTGGGTGTCAAGATACAGATTATGTAAATTATTTAAAAGGAGTAAAATGAGTTGCTAAATTAATAAAAATAGACCTACTTGCCTTCAAAAAAAAATTTTTTTGAGGAGTTTTTATTCCAAAATTGAAGAAGTACATTGTAAATATACTTTTTGTTTTTTAAGTTGGCACCCTAATTAAACTTAAAATTATAATGAATATAAAGTCTAATACTATTGACAAAATTTGACTTGAAATTAAGCGTCTGAATTATGATCAAAGGACAGGAACAATACAAACCCTGATCCGTTGATGAAAATGCACATTTTCAACTAAACGCACATTTTAAAAATTGCAACTCATTTTCAATTAAAACATTTCTAAAACTCCAATTTTAGTTATCACCATATATTACCCAACGATTTACTTGTCTATTAGTTGATGAAAGGCGATCTCATTTTATTGAAACCAACGAAAAAAAGAGATCTTCTACATTTTTTATGCACTACATTTTCGTTGGAAGTCACCTATTTTTGCCTGATCTCTGTCTTTTGAAAGCTAATATTTGTGGGCCAAAATAAAATTAATAATTAAGCTGAAAACCAACTCTTGATATCTGTGAGAGAATAAAGTCAGTGATGGTGGAAGACACGGACAGTTTTCCTCGTGCACACTAAAGTTGTGAGCCACATTGTTCTTTGTTTAATCATGTATAAAAATATGTAGGACCAGATCATTAGCACATTTTGTTAGAGACTCGTCATCAAATTAATAGTCTCATCCCAATTTGGTTAGATTAATAATTAATTTTATCTGGATGTCAGTTTCCTTTTTTATTTATTAGAAGAAATCAATTTGATCTGTTTGTGTGGGAAATTTTTTTTTTTTATTTCACCAATTGTTCGAAAAGTTTGAGTTCTTAGAACGTGGATAAACAATATTTAATTTTCCCTTTATATATACGTGGATTTAGACAAAATACAAATAGTGAATAAGAGCCAATTAAAAGTGGATAGGAACCTTATGATCTGATATCATGTTACTAGTTTAATCAATCTTTTTAAACGCTTAAGCTCTTAGAAGATGCATCAGTAATATTATTCTAATTTTTTTAATTAAATAAGCACTGGTAAGTTATATTAAAAAAAAAAAAAAAACCGACTGACTGATCGAGTATAGACTACCATCAATAACATCATAGAAATCAGATGCCTCCTGAACTACCTTCAGTAACACAAGAGGTTACTATCGGTAACATGGTATACCATCAGCGCAGAAATAGTTGACGGGTTACCGTCGGTAACCTGGTATGACACAATCGGCAGAAACTACTATATATCAACATGTGGCAGTATAACTGATCTGATATTTTTTCAATAGTGGTAATCATCGTTGGCAAACTACGATACGACTTGCACTGCCATGATACGGATCGGTACAATTTGCGTTTCCATATAAATTAAACGTTAAGAAACCGTAAGCTACAAATTACAAACGTCAATGAAAATTATTAGGAAATTTAATATATCTCTAACTTTATTTGCATTTGTTTTAAATTCGTAAATCTCTTGGTTTCAAGAGATTTTTATAGCTTTGAATAACTTAACTAATAATGTAATTTTAATTTGTGTTTATATGTGGTTTATTATATTATGGACAAATTTTGGAAATCATGTTAAATCTTCATCTTCTTTTTTTCTTTTTTTCTTCTTTAATTTTTTGTATGAGATGACAACGTTTAATATTATTATGATGAGTTCTTGATCTTGAATGGTTGACGTTTCCTAGATATTGTCGTGTCAATATGTCCCATGATTGTCATCTTTGCATCTATATTCTCTCCTGACAATTGTTGTCCATGTATTATTGTTTTCCCCTTCGATGAATGTTATTTCTGTGCCCCTATAATCCCCCTTATGATTATCGCCTATATGCCCATGTGCCTTGTCTTGATGATTTGCCGTCCCTAAAATATGTTTCTAGTGAAAAAAAAAAAAAAAGCATATTTGCACTTATTTTTTGAGATCTTGAATCTTGGCATTTGAGTTGCAATCTTGGAGTTTCACTTTATATATGGCTAGAATCTCAAATTCTTTGTCAAAAGTTGCAATATCACTGGAAAATATTCCTGGCTGGAACAGAACTGGTGAAAACCAATAGTACTTCTATGTCTTCCTGTTAATATTTAATACATAAATAGAAAGTACAAAAAAATACTAAAAAACACTAACAATACTACTACTGCTAAATTCTAGAACTATTCTGAAAATTGGCTTTAATCGTTTGATTAGTCTTTGAGTAGAGCTTCTCAAAACTTGTTTTTGAATTGTCAGAATTGTTTCTTATATATCTCTGGAAAAGTTTTAAGTCAAATTCACAAAATGTGACTTTAAAAAAAAGCTCTTATGAGTGCATTTTGAAACTTGTTTTTAAAGTTTTAGTAAAACAGTAAAAACTTTGCCCTTGTTTGGAGTAATTATTTGGATTAGAAAAATAAAAAATTTTCACTTTTTTAAAATTCACACTACACTCATATTTCTTTTTCCCAAATACCAATACAATTTGGATTCCAAATTAGAATTTGATTGTTTTTTTTTTTTTTTTCAATTCTAACGTATGCTCCAAACAGTAAGTTCATTCTAATATTTTTACTGATTATTATAAAATTTTAAAAACATTTTGGCGTCTTAAAAACTCTTTTTAAAATGTGGTTTCAAAACATTTTTGAGAAATTTATAATATTTTGTTTATCTCCTTCTATTGACTTATTGACTTAAAACAAAAGAACGAATCCTTTATAGCCCAATAACTTCTTTAATTAGCACTCTAGAAACATTTCATGAATGAATTGATCCAACGAGAGCTTTAGAAACACGAATACTATTATTCCATATGTAACTATGAAACAAATTCTACCCGATGTTAAATTTACATAAATTCAAAATAATAAATATACTAAGAGAGTAAAGGAATATAAATTAATATCTGATCATAGTGCATTAACAGATAATAAAGTAGTTCGAGATAATGAAAAATCAGCAGATCACAGTGATAAGATCATGTCCATCATTATAGCAAGAAAAAAAAATACTATAAACTTTCAGATTACCATAAGTATCTCAAAAGCTCTTATTCTCCAAATTTAGTAAACTTTGTTAATACTGGAAATTAAAACCAAACAGACCTTATTTAATAGAAAACAAAAGGGATCTAAAACCATATATCTGGAGGTTGTCAATGAGTGACCACAAACATAGTCTAAAACGCACCAAAAAAAAAAAAAAAAAAAGGCCAAACAAACAAACTACAGTTTACAAACAACACAGCTTCAGTTCTGCAATGAATCTTGATCCTGCTTCCTTGTAAAATGTACATGTAGTCTAATTATGTCGATTTTAAGCTCCAAAAATTGTTGATTAAAACAACTAGTGATGGGTGGCGGTGCAATTAGGCAAGTTCACATTCTTGGCCGGAATAACTTTAAGCACTGGATTCCTCTCAAAGAAATTCACCGGACGGAGCTCGAATCCGGTGCTGAGAGTCGGCATCACCGGGAATTCTTCCTGGCACGGCACATGATGAACGCCAATGGTGTACCACAACACAATGTCCTTGTTCTCAATCTTCCTATTTCTGAACATTAAACAATAATAAAAAAGGTTACACATAAAAATACTGTGACAATTATAAAATAATTTAGAAGAAAAATGACTAATTTAAATGTTATATATATATACCTGAGACTCCAAATTGCTAAGTTATCTTCTCCTCGACTCTGATCAACGTATGTTCCTCCTGCCCATTTCTCAGACTTGTTATAAGGCGTAATCCACACATTGTAGTTCGTGAAAGCAGCTCGGGTTTGCGGGTAGTCGTCGTCGACTAGAAGGGGACTCGCAGCTGAACCGGCCATTAGACGATAACCGATGTCGTTACCGATTTTCGTTTTCTTATTGGGATTTATGACGGCGAACTCAGATGGCCTCAAACCAACCTTAGTTCTTGCCTCTAGTTCCGTTTTAGCGGTCTCTCTTTCAACAGTCCAATAACTCTTCCTTGGTGTGTTATGGTTGGTAACCCGTTTGGAGACCAAATTGGTTCTCACAAAGGAGTTGGCTTCACCATCCACATCAAGGTCTAGGTAGTAGTTCAAGTAGTGGTCGTGGTGTGTGGCAACTGTGTTTTCTGCAACCAATGTGCCATAAACATCCTCCTTTATTTGGTCTGTGTGAGTATATTTTGCTGCCTTTGATGAAAGAACTCCGGTTAGCCCCACCTGTCAAGAAAAACATTATATATATATATATATATATATTATATATGCATATATGTAGTATTAACTGAGGTGGAGGAATGTAACTGATCCAAACAGGAGTGCGGATTTACTGTCAGGTTATGCTGGCAACTACAACGTTATAAAAAGTTTGCATTATACTCAGATGGTGTATATATGTATATTATAACTATATGTCGTAACTATAGTCTTTCTCAAGAGACGATTGAATTTATATCTTACAAATGCTTAAACTGGTAAGAAGTAGATTACTCTTGACTGATAGATTGGACAAGCTCAATAAATGATCAAAGTAGTGAATTTTGAGTATGGCTAAGTAATTTAGAATTAGCTAGGTTTTTAAACTTTTTTTTTTAATAAAAATTCCATAGGCCAACGGGCAATAATAGATTTTTTTTTTTTTTTAAAGGAAACAAACAAATAAGAGAGTTTGACCATTTAGCTATCATGTAGTGTGTTTGATGTACTGATTTGGAATTAAATTTTTAGATTGAAATTGAATGACTTTTTAAAAACTAATTATAATTTTTGTTAACTTTTCAGAAAAAATGCACAAATTATAATGGAAATTTTAGGTCCGGACATGATGTCCAAACGCATCCTAAATCTCTAAAATATTTGAGCTTTTAGAAGGTTTGCCGATATGAAAGTATGACTTTTTTAAATTAAAAAAAAAAGATTTTTCTACTCTAAATTAAAATTAAAAAAGAAAAGATAAAATCGAAATATACCCCAACATTGATGGATCCGCTAGGCTTGAATTCCCAATCAAGAATGTAGTCATAGTTGCCCACAGTGGCAACCATTCTCACAACAAGGCTCACATCTGTCCTAACTTCCCTTATCTGCATACAATAAAAACCACGTCCTTTGTTAAAGCAACTTGCACAATTATATAATTAAACAAAATACATACATACATGCATATATATATATATATATATATAGACACACACACCACGCACAAATTAAGTGATACTTAAGAGGCATTAGGTTGTAGAAATTCGGCACCTCCTCATGAAGGGCGGTTTCGGTGTGTCGCCACATGATGTTTCCAGCATGTAGTTCAAATATGCAAAGAGCGTTTGATATCTTCACAGGGCTGCCATCTTGGCCGGCATAGTAGGCGTCCATGAACACGGCGTTGGCCGGACAATCGGTCAAGGGCTCCAACGACACCGCAGATTGACCGAACCCGAATTCTCCACAATCAAAGAAGGTTTTGAAGTAGATTTCTTCGGTTGGATCCATGTAAGGTACGAAGAGCTCGGACACATAACCCCTATACAAGACTCGTCGATACTTGTGCTTTTCGATGTCGTAGATTGATGCCAGAGAGATAACCGAGCCAACTCGAGCATCAAATCCAACGTGCAACACCCAATTTGCCCAACTGTTCACGTAAGACATTATTATTTTTTAAATATGGCTCTTAATGTAAATTTTTTTTTCTTGCAACACTCTTAAATATTATTTTCACATAGACAGCTCTATGTACGTAATTTTCTCTCTGTATTAAAACCCTTTTTTAATGGCCATATTTTTTTGTCTTGGCTTTCACTGGTAATTCCTTTGGTCTATCTATTTTGTTGTTCTCTCCTTTCTTTTCTTCTGTTGAAACCTTCTCTTTTTTAAACTTTTTTTTGGTCCTTCTTTTTATACCTTAACCCCTATAATTTTAAACTTTTTCATTGAAACTCCTTAAATTTCACTTCTAATTTGTCCCCATGGAAATAATTTCTAGTAGAACCCTCCACTTAATTATTTTTTCAGTTAAAATCCTCTAAAAGTTATTTTGTTTTATGCAAGTACTTTCTATATTATATTTGCACAGCTAAGAAGATAATTTATCATTAAAAAAATTTCAACAAGTTGATTTGATCGTGCCTCTGACTACCGGTGGTGCGAACAAAATAACCATCTTTTCAGCAATACACAAAAAAAAAAAAAAAAAAAATACAGCAGCTTTTTTATCTCTATGAATTTAAACAAAAACAACAGAATAGTGTCAGCAACTTTTTCTTAGATAAACTCAAATGATATAATAGTTGTCACTTTGATTAATAGATGTGATTACATATTTCTTAGTTAATTTATTATGTGAATATTGTTTTCAACACAACAAATAAAATAAAATATAAAACAATCACTTGTAATTCTTTCTTGTCCAATTCAGCAATACTAGACAAAAATCTGCATATTTTTAACCCCAAAAAAAAACATAAACAAAAAAACAAAACCTCTTACAGCTGACATTAAATATTGACTTAGTCAGTCAACCAAAAAAAAAAAAGGTATTATTTTTTTTCTAAATGATGGACAAATATATGGTTTATTCATACTAACGATCTTTGACCCCTTTCCTCTTGGGCCTGACGTTCCACAAAATTGACGTTTGTGGACACAAGGTCACGAGTTGAAATTGTTGAAAACAGAAACCAAAACATATATACTTTTTGTGAACGAAAGTAAATATATAATATTTGTGAATAACGAAACGTGATAAGTTTTTTATAAAAGCATGATATTTTTTAAAAATAAAAGAAAAGGTTCTAACTAACCTTAAAAATTAAAAGTGAAAGCGATTGTTGACAACAAATCTGTCACACATGCCTCAATTTGTGGATCGTGCAATACAATAATGTTTTCTTATTAATTTTAATTAACTTCTTGTTCTCTTTTCATTAGAGAAAAAAAAATATCTCTTTTATATTTTATATTATTATTTTTTGGTGTGAGACTATATGTACAACTATTCTCATTCACTAAGTTAATCCCAATTATTATTTTTCAGTTTGAGATTATATATGCGCATCCATATTCTCAACCGCAGAACTAGTCCTGCACTGTATGTATCTGTGAACAAGTTATATATACATGCGTACTAAAGTCCATTTGAAGGACTTTTCTTATTTGAAGTTATATTTACTTGTCCTAATTGTTTTGTTTCATCTCACGAATATTATGTATCCATGTATTAGTCAATGAACCAAGGCATGCTAAACGCCTGGAAAGTTGGAATATTTTGATTTCGTTCTTGGTTTTCATGTTAATCACCTAAAAATAAATTCAAGATTCATAACCTTACAATTTTAGGTGATCATCAGTTGAAAATTCCGCGCAAGAAAATATAGGCCTTCTTAAAAACTTAAAACAAATTATTTTTTGCCTTAATAATATTCCCTAATCACAGGATCATAAAAACTACAATAACGTACCTTATAGTATTTCCGTCGATCTTGAACCCTGGTCCTCCCGGCGACACTGTGGCTACACCGTTTAGTCGTGGCCCAAAAGGCGGTTTCATCACCGAGAAACGAAAGTCAGTTCCTTCTGCTTTTGGGAGCGGAACCCTAATCCTGTCGACGTACTGAACTATCTTCATGTCATCAAGATCAACCACAACCGTTATGCCCTCCAACGGTCTCGAGTACAAGTTGGTAGTACCATTTGTATAAAAGCATTGAACTTTTATCACTCTCTGACTCTTCTCCTCTCCAAACCATCCGGTCGAAAAAGTCGAGCAAACGACTTGGGATATGTCAAGCCCTCTCTTCTTCACGGAGTCTTTGAAGGGTTTATACGAGTAGGGCAACTCACTAGCCACGTCTTGCTCGTCAAGGGTGAACATAGGATAGCCATGGCCGTAGTGAACTTGTTTGGAGATTATAGACCAAGTCGACAAGTCGACGACGAGCTCTAGAGTTTGTTTGTTGAACCGGGCATGAACTAGGGCTCGTCTCGACAGCTTGACTATGTCGGGTCTCGACTGCCATTTCAGAACAATGCCCTTTTCTGGCTCATCCAAGCCGACATATTGGAAAGTTAGATTGTATTTTGATTGGCTAGAGTAGGCTTTGTGAACTATGATTCGGACCGAGTCAAACTCGGATGGGGACAGAGGGTCTAGAGGGTGGGAGGAGATTGATGAGAAGGAGATTATGAAGATTATGAAGGGAGTAGAAGAGACATCTTGTTAATTTGGCTTTTCATAGTTTGGAACAGATTTTTATGTGCAAAGAAAAACAATGTTTCTTCGGCCCTTTTTTATAGAAGTTGAGCATTGAGCTGGCTAGGACTTTTCAACTACCATTTTGATTTGTTTACTTCCACATGACAACTAATAAATACTTATATTTTTAGTTTGCAAATTGTTTTATTGTTGTTCAAAGTTCAAGTGGTAGATTTTCAGATATCTCTCGGTTAATAAAATTTTATTTTGTATAACCCTTTCTCGACTCTAATATAAGATGTAGAATTCTGATCCTTACGTCTCCAATTTAAAAAGATATATAATTACCTTATGTGATAATTCTCTAATTGATAGCATGATCTGATGTGAGAGTGATATTTATTCATCATAAAATATTCATTTTTTAGTGCCACATTGTAAAAAAAAAAAAAAAAAAGGAAAAAAATTACCTTGTAGGTAAAATTTATCTTTACAACAAGCTAATAACTAAGTTAATAATTTCAAATATATAAATAGTCCAAAAGGGATATAAATATAGTAACCTAAGAGAAGCAGCCAATGAGACACGACTAAAAACAAGGGACTTTGCCAAGGACATATTTCCTCGCTATAAGACGCGGTTCCTTGGCATAGACCTATAGCGAGGAAATTTTTCCTACCTAATCTCTGTTAATCTCTTCTCCACTAAAGGACCACATTTACGTCCCTACTCGGTAAAGACCAAGAAGAATTAAATTAGAGACGACATTTTTGGCCTACAAAAAATTTGTGGTATTCATTTATTTGCATCCTCAGATTACACAGGACAAATTATCACAAAGAAAAATTTCGTCACATCCATTGATCATGATAGCTGCAGCTCATACTCTTCTCAACTTTTTTTTTTTAAGCTCTTAAAAAAAAAAAAAAAAAGCCTATGTTATGCTTGCACTAAAATTATTCATCCCCCACAAAAAATAGAAACTTGATTTTGTCTCCAAAAGATTGAGAATTTTAACCAAAGCACAACAAATTCCTAAGCACTTACCGCCATATTTTTCCCACAACGGCTTTAATTGTTTACGGATCTAAATTTGTTTAATTTTCTCTTTTATTTCCTTATGAAAAAAAAATTCTCACAAGTGTATATATTCCCTTAAAAAAGAGTGGACACGCTAAATATTTTTATGAGAATATGAAAATTATGCATCATAATGTTTTAGACAAAAAGAGTACTAAAATCTCCTGACAAAGTAATCACTTATTTTGATTTGTCAGTCTAGTTATTTTCCATAGGCTTTTTTACATTAATACACTCTAAACTTATCTAGAATCACAATTTACACCTGAACTTTTAATTTCAACAATATGCACATTGAACTTACAAATATATAGCAATTTACACGCCACTAACTATAATATAATTTTTTTTTTAGGAAATTGATAGATGATTTGTACATGGGTTATTAATTCATGATATAAATAATCATTTTTATTTATGTTAACCCCAATTTCTTGCTCTCAATTAACAATTTATATGCAAGTAAAGTACCGATTTTCATTAAAAAATCAATATTGTTTTTCAATGAAGTGCAAATTGCTACAGATTTGTAAGTTTATGATATAAATTGTCAAAATTAAAACTTTAAAGTAACTCTATGATAAGTTTAAGGTGTACTAATACAAAAATGCATTTTCCATACCATTCAGATACGGCATTCATTGAGTGCATGATAGATATTCAAAAATGAGAAGACATTATTAATCTTTTGTAAAACAAAGATTGGATAAGATAGAGGCTGAATTTGATCATAAAGTAAATTAAAACAAAAAAAAAAAGGTTTACATATATAAGAAAAAAATTATATATTGCATATCTATTATAGTTTATCCACTTTGGAAATTAACATTAATTATACCTGTTGTTGCTGTTAATGTAGATACGAAGAATCAAATATATGCAATCAAATGAGATCACTAGATGAATAACAATTTATATAATCGTATCTATTGATTTTCGGTTCCTTCAGTGTCGAAGTTATTATATGCAACATTTTTAAGACATAAATTTGGAAACAGTAATAACATTTAATAATTAAGAAGTAACATTTTTTCTAAATATAAAAATTCTGTTCTCTAGTATTCGGATATTTGTTGTAGCCATGAGTTCATTGGAGTAATGTTTCTAGTTTCCTCAATGATTGTTGCTCGAGCAAATAATATTCAAATAACAGAAATGGACTGGACTTTCTGGACAGCACGGCCAGGTCATGAGTATAATAATTTCATCAGTACTGTACTTAATCAAAAAGCATGATATGCGTATATAAGAAGTGAGAATACTCACTATTAATTTTTGTATTTATTTATTTTTATCCCTTGGTTTTTTTTTTTTTTGATCAATTTTTTTCGTTTACTCCTTTTTTATTTTCTATTTGGACCAAATTTTTTTTCATTTTGATCCTTCTTTTTACTTCTATATTTATTTTTTGGTCCCTATGTTCTTCCGGATCTTTTTTTTTTCATTTTAATCCTTTTTACATTTTTTGGGCCCAACTTTTTTTTATTTTATTTTAGTCCTTCTTCACGTTGATGATTTCTTTCGTTTTAATCTTTTAATCTTCTTTATTTTTTTTCCGTGCCTTTTTCTTGAGTCTTTTTATGTAAATTTTTTTTACTTGTTATTTTACTTTTTCACTTCTTGGATAAATTTTCTCATATTTATCCCACATGTAGCACATGCTGTACTTTACACTAGTATATGAAAAAGCCATACCTATATGCACATCAGTTCACGTGATAGTGTTGAAGGACATTTTGCTTATATTGTATATACATATGCAAATATATATATGTATATATAGGAAAGGTCTGCAGTGCGTTTGTCAGATAGGGATAAGTCCAATAAGTTGATATTGACCGTTGCATGAAATTAATATCGACGGTGGCGATTAGAGGAGGCTGAAAAAAACAAGCTGGCAGATAGGTGACTAGTTATAGACTGTCCAATTGGTGACAGTGAATGAAGAAGAACGTGATAGATGTAAACAGGGACCATTCTAATGTTCTAATATTATGATATGTTTGACTCACCGGTTTAATTTTAATTAAACTGTATTTTTTTATTTTATTTTTTATTTTTTTTAAATTTAATAAAAATTATAACTAATTTTTAAAAATCAACCAATTCAAATTTAAAAATTTTAACTCAAATTATTTTACCAAACACATTTTTAATTGAAACTCTAACACCAGTATTAGTATTAGTAGAGACCAATCTAACATTTTTTTCTCTCAGATCAATTTTCTTATATTTGGCTTTTTTTCACACGCAGAGTTTTGTCGTGTTAAGACCATATACCTTATCCTGCTTAAAATTCTTAACAACTACTTGAAATTGAACGATTAAAGTTAAATCAATATTATTCTACCAAACACACAAGAAAATAACTGGGAACAGAGAGAAAGAAACTTGGGGCGCTTGCTTACTTTCTTAGAGACAAATTATTCGTTTGGTATGTGTTAAGAATTAGCTACATGCCCTAATATTCTATACCAGTGAGAGCATAAAATAAGAAAATAAACAATTACAAACACGCAAGATCTATGCAAGTTCGCCATATCATATATATATATATATATATATATAGTAAGATACCAATTGTGTACGTAGCTCACCAAATCGACGATATCCTACCAGGATACTGAAGATAGTCCACTGTAATACTGCTGGCTACTAGCGGTGGACTTCTACGATTCTACCATTTGTTTTCTCACTAGAATACTAAAATAATCACGGTAGGCGACATGGGCTGAAGCACCGTTTGTGGCGAGGGAGATCTTGTCACGACCCCATGGGATGTCCCTCGTGCCTAGATCTCCGCCGCACGTGGAAGACCACTTTCCATGGCGGCTTGGGGGAGATCCCACGACCGTTCCGCAGCTCTCGTGATCTCGTTGTGGAGGGCTTGAGGAACATCTTCGGCATTGTAGCCTAGAGATTGCTCCCAGATCACCTTGCGATTTCGCCATAGGGCCAAAAAAAAAAAAAAAAAGGATCTTCTCATAGAGCTAATCTTGACAAAATCTAATATCATAAGTAAATACAAGAGAATAATCTCAACATTATAATTTGAAATACGTACATAGTGGATTCTTATATTTCAATTAAACACAACAGATAAATTTTTTTAGTAACTTTTTTTTTTTTGGTTTAGGCCGTAAAAGAACCTTATAGTACCTGTTTATTTCGTAAGTCCATTTCATTAGTCCTTTTTCACTGGCTGTTTTTTTCTCATCTATACAAGCTGAGAAGCAAAAAAATTTTGCCTGATAGATGAGAGATCTTGAAGTAACTTTGTCGGATATATAGAATTAGATATACATATGTACATTTACATCTTCTAGATACTGCATTCAGTTATCTATATACTATAGATTTTCATGATTGGGAGTTCTTTTTTTGTTTTATTTTGTTCTCCACTAGCTAATAAAATCCCCCCGTTTGCGGTTCTCATTCGCATAAAACAATAACCTTAATTTTGTGCCCTGAGTCCTTGTTTTGTAATCCAACATAAAGCTGGACAAAGTCTTTTTTCCTTTTTTTTTTTTTTTGTTTTGTTTTTTGTTTTTGTTTTTTTTTTGTTTTTGTTTTTGTTTTTGTTTTTGGGTCCGTCATTGGAAGATGACATCACGAGTTGGATGTAATAGCTTTAGAGATAAAATATCAAATACTTGAAGATCGAAGCTAATAAGAATACAGGGTTGTAACTATTTGGTATTGTTTTGAAGACTGCTTTTAATTATAGTTTGTTAAAACATTTACAATAAGTTAGGGTGTATGGGAAATCATTCTTTATCAGCATATTCTAATAACAATTTGGCCAACAAACAGAACTTGAGAACAAGGTTTACAGAAACATTTCTGCTGTTGTTCAAATTTTCTAAAAGATCATTAATTATAAACTATAATTACAAATATACCCTTTCAAATTATCTTGATTATTCAACCGTTATATTTCTCGTCTAAGAAGTCAGTTCAATAATTAATAGATCCATCATTAGTAAACAATATAGCTACCTCGTACTTTTACTAGAGATATCAAAGCAGGCCGGATGTTGTAAGTCATCACAATTATCAAATGGGTTCGTTCCGGCACGCTTTATTAGATAGACCATACTTGATATGATTTTTGGACACGAAGTGTGCTAAAGGCATGACATGAGTACAAACATGATGATCGGAATGTTGGACCAGAACACGATAATGTTGCTATTTTTCATTATTTATTTTGTAATTTTCAAATGAGACTTATGGTGTTCTTTCTTTTTCATACCAAGATTTTATCTCATTTGAGATTTTACTTGTTAATAGTTTTGGTGTCTTTTAAATATTATACTTTTTTTTCATTAGAAATCAATGCTTTCTATTGTATTTAATACCTTTTCTTTTATTTGAAAAACCAATTTTAATCATGAGAATTTTATTCCCCATTCTTTGTGTACATCGAGACCACAAGTCAAGTCGTTAGTAGGGATTTTCCAAAAGCTAGAAAACATTTTTATATAAATTATGATGACAGGAATTAATAAATAAATCAAGATATCCTGATTAGATTGACACTTCTTTATCATCCTCATTATTTTCCCATCCACTGTTTTATTAATAAAATAAAGAGTCATACAAAAAAATAAATAAATAAAAAAGGAGGAGCTAAAAACAAATCAAATGCACGCAGCAAATCATCAAGACCGATACTAGCAGCCAAAGTCACCAATGAAGCACCAAACATATTGGAGATGATTCCAGAGGAAGAAGCCATGACTGCTAGCATCTCCAAATATGTCTTATTAAAAACCTTGTAACGAAAATCAGTGAGAAAATGACTAAAATGAAAGAAGAGTACATATTTACCGTAAAGATCGAAAGAGAAAGTTTGGTAATTCAGCCAAATTTTATTGGATTCGGTAAGCACAAAAACTCGGGCTCTGTAACCACCACATCTTTACCGACAAGTATACCCTTCTAGAAGCCAATTTTTCGTTTCCCCTTACGAAAAACATGTGAAACTGCATAAGAGATATTTCTAAAATAATTAAGGGTATTGTTTCACATCAAGATTTTTAACAATCAACTTAGTCACTTTCAAACCACATTATTCTGATGGAAGACTTTAGCATATTCGATCGCAAATGAACCCATTAACTCAGCTTCAAAGTCGAAAGAGAATATTCCTAACCGACAGTCAACACATTATAATATTTAAGCCTGTGCCAGAACTATTTAACCAACCCTTATTGGTACACGACGTTATCAAACTAATTAATCCACACATGATAAAGAAGCAATGTTACTCGATCATTCTCAAATTGACTAAAATCTTTTTCTATCCGCGAGGATCCCATCGTGATTCCGTAAATTACGTCTAAATTGACCTTCTAAATTTTTAAGAGACCTATCTAAAAGACTAACGATGAATATATATACATAAAAAGACACTCATGCATATATATATATATATATATATATATATCTTCATGCATAATAACCAACATGAATTTTATTTTGTCCAGCATGCGGGTGCTCCATGCATTATTGTTTGCAGATATATATGCACGACTCCAAGCCGACCTCATGATAATGCATGTACCAAAACGGTACTAGGTGATCTTAATTAATCAGATGCATGTTTTCTCTTATCCTCTCCTCTCTCAAAAACATGATAATAAATAGTGGGTATAAAAATTATTGTTTGGATCAGCATGAATCGTGATGATCATCATGATGCGATTGTCTCTCAAAAACATCAGTGGGCATAAAAATACGATCTAAGGAGGTTGGCTCATTGAAGAAGAGAGGGGACGTGGTCGATTAGATAGCCAACAAGACGTATAGCTACGTACTATATACATTATTATAATAGTATTGATTAGTAGTGGCCACTGCATCAATATGAATTGTTCGTTCAAGCTCTACAATATTAATTCTAGACACAAATGTAGCACTTCCTATATGTTAGAACTTAGAAGTTCGAATTTGTTCTAGATAGTCATGTTCCTGAACTGTAATGGTGTTTATATATGAATTGGACACTCTCTTTTTTTCAGCAAGTTTTTGAAGATGAATTCGATCCAAACTCATTTATCATTATATTAAAGCAAGATTTTTGCACACAATGATTGGTTTGGACCATATCTACATAATATGCTATGTGTAAAGATGGCATATTTCCTCACCGATGATGAATTATTAATGGAATTGAAATTGGGATGAGGACATTTTCTTATCCTCGAATCGGGGTCCGGACAGGGGCAAGGAACACTCCCCTCCCCCATATACATAGTTGAGAAAAAGTTTATGAGTAATGTATTTTTAACATATGTATTCTAGTATTATCATAATCTTTAATGTTGTTCTATGTATTTATACGTTAAAATTTGGTTTCTTTTGTGAGATGATTTAATTTGTGATGAAATTCAACTTTTTTTTTTTTGTTTATAATTAACTTGTTAAACTTTTTGTAGATTATGAATATTATGATGAGAAATTGGGTCGGGTATGGAGAATACACTCCCAATGGGCCGAATTTCCTAACCCAGATCCCCAAACCCCAAAACAACCCAACGTCCTCTTTCTTAGGCGTAGACAATGGGGAAACATTCCATGCCATACCCTGCTGTCATCCCTAATCACATGTGAGAGAGGTTGTTAGAAGTGAATTTGAATATATATATATATATATATGCACACGTGCTTGCTTTTGTTGTGATCTTTAACATACTTAATACAGCATATCGAAATGAAAAATGTAACATAAAATTAATTCGACACTTTCAAGGGTATAATCTTAATTTAGGACTTCAATAATATATATATATATTAATCTAGGACAACTAAATTTTTTAATGTTACACCGTCAATATATTATATTAAATAATTGTTATAACCTAATTAAGCTTCTCACTTTATATATTATAGGTTGTAATTACTCTTCTCGAAAGAACTATAATTATATAATTATCCTATATTTGCTAAGCACACGAATTAAAAATCAAAATAGAGCTTGAAAAATAAGTCAAACTGCACAGGCCAGCCCGTGAGCCAGCCGTATAGACGCCTCAACAAGTGTTCTAGGTCGACATGCCAATCAATATAGTCTTTTTTATTAATATCAATTTTTGTAAAAATTCCATATAACATTGCAATAGTTTTCCAATAAATGTGCAATCAGGCACTTCCCTTGTTTTTTTTTTTTTTTTTTAACTTTAGAATGAAGATATTCGAACTCTACACTTTTATATGAAATCAGACGTGGTATTACCATTAAGTTACTTTTTTTTTTTTTAATTTTAGTTTGTATGGATCGGGTCGGATATCCCGTATTTGCAACTGTAGATCGAAGCTATAAGATGAGCTTCTTCAGCATAAACCCCCCCCCCCCCCCCAAAAAAGGGGGGGGGGGGGGGGGGGCGGCTAAGAAGAAGCTTGCTATATATCCAAGACTTTGGTAAAGTCACTTTCCTAGCAAAATAATAATCTCACACGCACAGAATCCTCATCGTAAAGACCAAAAAAGCAGAAACTTAAGTAGTAATATGCGCATGGAACTTCCATATGGAAAGACTAATAACTTTTCACTAGTCTCAATAACCAAAAACTAAATTGCATTTGACAGAACATATACATATATGTACATTTATACATACATATATATATATATATATATTTATAGATATGATATACTTTTTGTAGTTCGTGAGGATACAAATATCTCCCACTAGCTAATAATAGCTATGGCTAGTCATTGAAACAATAAAAAAAAATAAAAAATAAAAAAAATAAAAAAGAACCACACTTGGATTTTAGACTAAAAAGTCTCTATTTTAGGCGTGGGTTTTATTTTTCCTTTAGTCTTTTTAACTTGTTAGAAAGGGAATTCTAGTCTCATAAGCAAACCATATCCACAAAGCAATATCATATATATTAGTTATGAAGTTAGGTCCACGCTTTGATAATTTCAATTTTTAGCTCGTGAAGTTAGGCACCGATAGTAATTATCTTTGCTTTTTAATTTTATGTGTCTTTTTGCACGATTTACATTTTGGGGGAAATTTAAATGTTCAAAATTTTCCCCTTTGTACGAATGCTTATTATAACGGGGGCAATTGTACTCTAGCTTTTTTGCTCACAATGCGGGACCAAATTATCTAGATGACTTTTGCCCGGCCTACATTATTAAAATAAATAAATAAGTATAGAATATATGGGCGGTCCAAATTATAAATTCAGCCAGCATAGAGTTAATAGACTACGGCAACATTTTGTTTTTTTGGAAAAGAATAGAAATTGACATGAATGTATCTTTCAATTTCTTTTTTTTTTTTTTTGAAAAATATAGTAAATAATATATTTTCAAAAATAAATTAAAGTAATTAGCAAGGTTTTAAATTATTTAAAATAAATCGTAAATGTACTATAAATAAATAGCATATTTACAAGAGGTAAATAAATCATTTACCTGATCAAATTTACTATTTATTGCTATTTATTCCAAATATTTTAAAAATAAGTTTTTTACTTGTTTTTTTTCTTTTTTTTTTTTTTTTTTTGAAAACTGCTATATACTTCTTTCTTCTTTTTTTTTTTTTTCAATTATTTCCATGTTTTTTTCGAAACTACATCCTTTACTTTTATTTATAAAAAAAAAAAAAAACAAATTTCATTTTCATCTCTTAAGCATTTGTTGGGCAAAAAAACAAAAGGACAAAAATACATTAAATGGTTAAAATTTGTTTTTTTTTTTTTTCCTTTGAACTTAAACATTAATTTTAAAAAATTCAAAGGATATTTTGTAGTTTCATAATTAAAGTAACTGATCATATGAGAAGAAGTTGAAATTAAGAGGTAAATTATGCAATCAATCTATAGAGAGAGAGAGAGAGACAGAGAGAGCAACAAAAAACAAAGCTATGCATGGACAAAACTATTTAAATGGGGAATTGGTTGTGCAATATCAAAATTTGAAAGGAACTTTCAAGATTACAAATAAAGGGATATATTTTATACTTGAAAAAAAAAAAAAAAAGTTTGCAAAAGGTTTCCAACGATAAAAGAATAGGGACACCATATTTAGTACGAGGTACAAATTATTTCTAGATCTATATTTATATATATACATAGATAACAAATTTGCAGGCACATGACTTACAACATTTGATTAGTATCTAAGAACATTATGCATTGCAATGATTTTTGCAGGTCCATGAGGTGGGGAACAGTGAGCAACAAGTGAAATGATAAAGGGGAACAGAAAAGAAGTAAAAGAGGATTGGCTTTGATGGGTCTTTATGGCCTTTGAGGCCATCATAACTTTCCAAAACAAGAGGTGGGTGAGGGTGAACCCATCATCACCCCCAAGAACCCTACACCGGATCATATATGTGTATATATATATATATATATACACATCTACATACATAGACATTTATATATATATATATATATCCTTTCATATATAGACTTGCATGCACCAATGTGATCTCTAATGCCACACTCTCCCTCCTTTGTCCGGAAAATTGTTGCACATCACGCTGATGCCAAACTTACATCATAAAACACAATGAACACTAAACTATGTGTTGTAATTTTGCCTTTAGTTGTAAGCAAATTAACCCAATTGTGTCCCAATGAATTAAATCACTTTCAGATTTTAAATATGAAAGCTTCTGACCAAAGCACTCCATTCCCACCCGTTGAGCTAACCTCAACGGGGACCATACCAGCTCCTAAGGCTATGAACTAGCAAACTACATTTAACGGATTTATTAATAAAATAGAAAAGGTCCTGACTTAACTTTATGTTTAATGGATTTATTAATAAAATAGAAAATGCCGTGACTTAACTTTATTTGAAAGATGAACTCATTTTTACAGTCCAATGCCATACAACACTTTAACCGGACAACCACGTAACAGAATTGTCGAGTATCAAATTTAAAAATATCATGAAAATTAAAGAGGGTGAAAGACATCTCTATCGATGGACCAATTTGTTGATAGTAGGAGCTTAGATATATTTAAAAAGTGGGATTATCTTGTAGTACACAAACTAAGTGATTTTTTTTAATCTTTAATATTGGTAAAAAACAATAAAATGTACATTTAGCGTATACTCACATAGTTGGAACCAATAAGTATGAAGTATCATGCTACTATATATATAATTTAATATGATCGGCCACACAAACTGCTAATGCAAGCTCATAATTGGCAATGAGGATTGCTTCTGCTTAGTAATAGTGGTGCTGCTAAAGGGTAGTGTGTATAGTGGAAATATACGTGGGATGATAATAAATGGTAAATATTTATATATATATATATATATATATTGTGTGCGTGGTGGTGGAGCTAGCTATATAGTTGTCGTGGTGGGTAAACAACCAAACATGATGTGAATGGTAAACCCAATAGTGGAAAAGGTAATTAATTCCATTATATTGGTGGGATTGTAACTAGAAGTTTTGGTTTTGAGGGGAGATATAAATAAATAAATAAATATATATATATATATATATATATAGATTTATAGGAAGGAGGAGAAGAGGAATAATGTTTTTTGATGCATGCAAGGTGATGGTGATGGTGATGATGAGTGTGCCTGGCATAGCACGCCACCAATTAATTCAAAGACTAAAAAATATAAAATAAGAAAGAAAGAAAAAAAAAGGGAAATCTATTGAATAAAAAAAATTACAAAAACAAAACAAAATACAAAAAACAAAACAAAACAAAACAAAACAGAAAACAAAAAGAAAAGAAAAGAAAAACAAAGAGAATGCTATGATGATACTTGATGCACGCCTCTCTCCCCTTGTGGAGATCACTCTCCATTTTTTTTTCCCCCTCAAACCAAAGTTTATAACATTCTTCAAGTAAAGAATAATTTGAGCATTTCTAGCAAAAAAGTGAAAGAATATCAGCAGGATTTTCGCTAGTTGTCAGCCCCTCAATCATTATCTTTTATCGTTTTCTCTGTCCCCTCTTCCAAAGTACGTTTTCACGACAATAGCTCCTATTATTATACAGATGGACTACAGTGTAAATATAATGCCCCATCATCCTATAATAATAATAAATATTCAAACCCTATACTTAAAAACCTAAAATATCGCGTAAGACAATTTGGTCCAATGTCTGCATGGCACGGGCGAGTTTAGATAAGGTGGAGTTTCATAAGGAGATTGTGAATTCGATCCCGTCTTTTATTTAAGAAAAAAAAAAAGATAAATATCTTATGCATAACAGAGAATAATCGAGAGTTAATTTATTGATGGTTGATATGCATCGCAACCATTAGAAAATGACTTTGTCTATAAATCTCATATTGGGTTCACAATCTATTTGTTTGTGGTGTGTTGCAGTGTTGGATAAATAGTTCCTTTCATTTAAAAAAACAAAGATTTAAAGAAAGAAAATTGTCTTTTTTTCTTCTTCTTGGTTATTAGTACTTTCGTGATGGATGCTCTTCTCTCAATATCTAACCACTGTCCACATGCATTATATGAATATGGTAATGCATTATATCATTATGGAGCATAATTAAACCCAAAAAGAAAGAAGAAAAACTTTCCCCAAAAAAAAAAAAAAAACACTCGAACAAGACAACTTGTGCACAGCTACGCTAACATAAGAAATCCCGTATCTTTTCAACTCTCAATTTCCAATAAGGATATTCTGTAACACAACTTTTCACTCTATCTCAAGCATATTTCTATATCCAAATTATTGTTTTTAATTTTTTTAATTTTTAATTTTTGGTTTCTCTGCCACTCCCCCCCTTCTTATATTCTGCTCCATGCCTCCACTCTTTCCCATCACTTTGCTCTCTCTCTCTCTCTCTCTCTCTCTCTTTCTCTTTTTATCTCTCTCTCTCTCAAGTGTTTGGCTCTTAGGAAAATGGATAGTGCTATTTCTTGCACCAATGGAATTAGCAACGGGAATGAAGTGTGTGGAAAAGGATACTCACTTACTGGTTATAGGAAGAGTTGTTGGTATGAGGAGGAAATTGAAGAAGATCTAAGATGGTGCTTTGCTCTCAATAGGTATATATCTATATATATATATATATATATACATATGCATACATATAATTTCTTTGTAAAACATGCATGAAATGAATATAGTGGGGTTTCCTCTTTTTTTTTCTTCCCTCTTGTTTATAATCTGTTTCCACAGATATTTCTGTTCTATTTTTTCCCTTATCATCTGAATTCATCTTCTCTTTAGCTCTTTTTTTTTTTTTTTTTTTTTTTCAAATGGGTACTTTTAGAAGTCTTTTTCTTCTTCTTTATTTTATTTTATTTTATTTTATTGGCAATTTATGAACTGGTGAATATTCCCTAGTATTGTAATCTTCTGAATGATTCTTCAACATCTTTCTGTTTTTTTATTGGGTGAGACAAAAAAAAAAATAACTAGAAGTGTGGCCTAGCTGTCTGTCATGAGTTAGAAAAAATAAATCTACTTTTGTGGAATGGCAATTATGATGATCAACAAAAGTTAGACAACTAGGAGACAAAACTTAAGAATGCAATTAACAAAAGACAATCACCATGTTTAACACCTTGACCATAATTATTTTTTAGCATTTTAATATTCATAGTCATAATTTTAAATTATTTTTCTTATTTTTCTTGCTATACATGCAGTATATTACACACAGGTCATTCTCAGTTTCAAGACATTGCCTTGTTGGACACAAAGCCCTTTGGAAAGGTTTTTACTTGTGGAATAAATTATTAATAAATTTCAAACTTCCTCTGTTCTGTTTATATATATATATATATATATATTTCTATGCCTATACGTATATATATAATTTTTCATATTCTGCAGGCTTTAGTCATTGATGGAAAGCTCCAAAGTGCAGAGACTGATGAGTTCATCTACCATGAATGCCTTGTCCACCCTGCCCTTCTCCATCATCCCAAGTATATATTTTCTTTCTATATATATAAAACTATAAGTGTGTGTGTGTGTGTGTGTATCTTTTGATATTTATTTATATCTATTATTTGTTTTAATATGTGTTTCAAGTCCAAAGACTATCTTTATCATGGGAGGAGGTGAAGGTTCCACTGCTAGAGAACTACTCAGGCACAAGGCTATCGACAAGGTTGTCATGTGTGACATTGATGAGGTAAAGCCTCTCTTTACATATTCTTTTATATATATATATATATATATATATATATATATAGATATATATTGTAACTCAAGTTTTTCCTTTAAAAAAATTTTGTGCTCTTTACTACTTAAGGCTTTAATTTAGTAGTTTTCTCTATTCCCCCAGCACAAATAACAAAAGTAGCATTTTTAAAGAAAGGTTGAAAGAGAACATTTTTTTTTTCCTACAGAAAGATGAAACTTTATCACAAATAACAAAAGTAGCTTTTTTAGAGAAAGGTTGAAAGTTAACTTTTTTTTTCCCTATAGAAAGATGAAACTTTATATTGTCTCTTATAATAACAAGTCTTCATAATACCACCAAGATATGAACAACTACGAAATATTTTTTGTCTCTACAGCTGCTTTTGGTAAATGATCACTAATTTCTTTTTTACCTTCAGTGTACCAAAAAAAAAAAAAAAGATAAATTAAGAACTGAATTAGTAGGAAGAAAAAAAATTTCCCAAATGGTAATTTTTTAATGCAAAGTAACAATAGTTTTTACTAAATGCTTTGATAACACAATGGAGCAGGAGGTGGTGCAGTTCTGCAAATCATACTTGCTTGTAAACAGAGAAGCTTTCTGTGATCCAAGACTCAAGCTTGTCATCAACGATGCAAGGTTCGATTCTCGATCATTGTAGATATTTTAATCGGGGGTGATCGTAAATGATCACCCCCGATCTAATCCCGAGTCGGTATGAACAACATTTTTCCATACAATGTTCTTGTATTTAACAAAAATTGCTGTGGTTGGATACAGGGCTGAGCTAGAAAACAAAGAAGACAAGTATGATGTGATTGTAGGTGACCTTGCAGACCCAATTGAAGGAGGTCCTTGCTACAAACTCTACACCAAATCCTTCTATGAGCAAGTTGTCAAGCCTAAACTCAACTCCGATGGCATATTCGTCACACAAGTACGTGTCGCGAAAATTGCGTCAAGAAATAAAATTACGAGTCTAATTAAGGATCGAATTGATTAAACCGCGATTAATTAAATTTTGCAGGCCGGCCCGGCTGGAATTTTTAGCCATACTGAAGTGTTCTCTTGCATTTACAATACTTTGAGGCAGGTTTTCAAATGTAAGTACGTACACTCGGTTTTTGAGATGAATTTTGTCCGTTCTTTTTGAACCGCCGAAAAACGGTATTTTCATGTCTGATTCCGTATGATTGCAGATGTTGTGCCTTATTCAGCTCATATTCCTTCCTATGCTGATACTTGGGGTTGGGTCATGGTATGAAAAATAACACAATTTTATACAAATTAATTCTATTGACAATATTAAAGCACCGATAATTTTTTTTTTTTTTTCTTTTTGACAAATGATGAACAGGCCTCGGATAAGCCTTTCGCGCTTAGTGCTGATGAGTTAGACATGAGAATCAAGCAGAGGATCAAAGGGGAGAACAGATACTTAGATGGGAAGACACTTTCCTCGGCCTCTACTTTGAGCAAAGCCGTTCGAAAATCGTAATCTTCTTCACATTTCGTCCCAAATTTTCCCTTCTTTCATTTGATTTTTAAGCAAGTTTTATCGTATTGTACTAACATGGAATGCGAATCGGCAGGCTTGACAACGAGACTCATGTCTACACCGAAGGATCGGCGAGGTTCATCTACGGCCACGGATCGTGTGCTGATAAAGAAAATCACGTTTGAGTGATAGACTGGTAGAGAGTTTTTCTTCCAAAACATAGAGAAACACAAAAGAGTGCAAGAACTTGGGAGACAAAAATATTTGGCTATTTCCTTATAATTCCTATCTCTATATTTCTTTTTTTTATTGTTTTTCCTTTTGTTTGTGTAGTTAATATAACTTAAAAGTTATGATATAATGGTTTGTGTATGGAATCTTTGTCAATGTTGATCCTTTCTTCAGAACTTTATGAGAAACTATTGTGCAATTTAAGAACAAAAGAAGATAGAGAAGCAACTATGGAAATATAGAAATTAACTATGAAAATTATGTGTCCCAAACAATATTTATAGGTATGAGAATATAAAGATGAACTATTCCTGATAATCTGCAATTTGTGGGCTTGAAAAAAGAAAAAAAAAAAAAAAAAAAGCACCGCGTAATGAAAGAAAAAGTTCCCAACGTCACACAGTAGATAGAAAGAAAGTTATTATGCGCAATAATATATATATATATATAACTCTAAGGGGTTGTTTGTATTACATTTCATTTTAAACTAAATTGTACTTTTTGCATTATGATTTTTTGTCTCTTTCTGAAAAAGTTTTTTGTCTTTTTTGAAAAAGTTTTTTGTCTTTTCTGAAAAATTACTATTGAAACTTAAAAATCTTAAACTAAACTCATTCACCAAACACCCCCTAATTCTAACTATTCAATGACAAAAAGAATAGAGAAGAAAACTAACAAAAATAAATAAAATAAAATAAAATAAAAGATAAACACGCAAAATTTATAATGGCTTGCTCTAAATTACTTGTCAATGTCAATTTTTTCCACACTTCACAAAAACACTAGGCTTTTCTTTTTAGATTGATAAATCAGTTCCTAAACTAAATATCTTTGTAACTGATAATTAATAGTCCTTTTGATAAATTTGTCAACTTTTGTTATGTGATTGAAATTGACATATGCATGTGGATAATGAATTAGAGGCAAAAACTGTGCAAATCATGGGTGAATCACACCTCAAAAACTGTGAAAAAAATATATAAATATATTTTAACTTTTCAAAATGATGATTAAATTGATGAAATAGATATTGAAGTTTGAAGGATCAATTGTCAAAATTTCAATTTAGAGACCGATTTTCCAAATACAATTAAAAAAAATCAGGGAAGCAAATAAAGCCAAACACTAGATTAATTAATTGAACATTAAATCCAAAAGTGCTAAAAGGAATGTAAACTTTCCATCAAAAAAAAGAAGAAAGAAAGAAAAAGAAGAAAATAAACCTTGGATATTGTGAAAAATTAGAGATCTGCTTAAGCTGGACTGATTGAAAAAGTACAGACTTAACATTTATAGCAGCCTGCTTTTGAAATTGGTGTCAATTGTTTGATAGGTGGTGTTTAGTTTTCAACGAGAATCAAAGCTTAATTCCACTTTTGTTCAAAAGAATAAAAGAAACCGTGTAAGTTAAAACTCTTTTCTGTCGTATTCATACAACTATTCAAATAATAATAATAATAATAAACTCTTTCTGTCGTTTATTTGTTTATTTATTACCATTTTTTCAATTTGGAGAGTTGAATTTAGCCATTTCGTATTCTTGTAGATACTACTTTTGCAAATGAAGTAATTGTCCTCTTTCATTGTCGGCACGAAATGTGAGCAATTTTATATTGTGTATTGTAAATTTTAAATGTAGATATTTATAAATTAAACTGTTCAAAATTATTCTACCGATTAAAATTGTTGTTCCTGCCAACAACGAAAAATAGTAGTTTCTACTTCAGATAGATATTTGGTTTAAAAAGTCAATTTTATCCATTTACATATGTTTATAGTTAAAGTACATTCGTTAGACCACCCTCAGATCCTTTCATTCCAAAAAAAAAAAAAAAAAGTACATTCAGATGCTCAAATAGGTAAAAAGTTTGCATTTTTTTTATCTCAAAGTCAAACCAAAAGCTGCAAATTAGCAGATTTTACCCTCTTCTATGAAGAACAACAGTCATTCGCCAATAGCCACCAAAATGTGAAAGAAAGAAAGAATCACTCTCTTTCTATAGCCAACAAAAGACAGTCACGATTTGGTAATTCACTTTAATTAGCACGCGAGAGGATAAAGACAAACAAAATTTTCAGCCAAAAAATAACAATAATAAGACAAACAAAATTCTATTCCTATTACGTACTTCAAGAGTAGTCAATTTATCTGCATAATTATCAGCCTCTTATAGAATTATGAGAACTAACGAATTACAACTTCTTAAAAGAGATGTAAATCTCGAATCCATATATTTATATTTAGGATATACCTAAGCTCAGCTTTAAAAGCAAAAGAACCCAAAAACTATAAGAACAAACTCATTGACGAAACAAAGATAAATCTAAGCTTACGTTAATTTAGTTTGTCGGTTAGAGATGAAATTTTTAAGTTAGAGAATTTGTTGATTTTTTAAAAACTAGTTATAATTTTTATTGATTTTTTTCAAAAATTATGATAAAAACTTATATGAAAAAATTCAGTTTAATTAGAGTTAAATTAAAATACCAAATGAAGCCTAAAAATGGCCTGTTCTACTGAAAAACTTTGAGCACTTAAAACACATCATTAAAAAAAAAAAAAAAAATGAAAGCTTACAAGGATAGAGGGTGTACCAACATAATCTCATAGAGACAATCAACTCTCGTGCAACATATACACACACACACACACACACACCTTACAAAGTGGATTCTCGTGTAGTTTAGTCATCATTCAAGACTTGGTTAAACTAAGATCTTATCGAGGAGAACAAACAGTCTTATCACCTCAATAATTGACCAGGTGTCAATGCAAATCCACTTAAAGCATATGATCTATATATAGAAATGCCATGACAAATTTCTTGAAATTGTTCTACTGAGAGTGAACCTAGCAACCGTTGTTTAAACACAGGTTAGACAAATCTATGAGTACTATTGGCAGTGTTGCACCAGTTTTTAGTTTTCTAATAGATCCGTTTGGAACACCAATTTGAGTTGAAATTTTTAAATTAGAATTAATTGAATTTTTCAAAAATTAGAATTAAAATTTTTATTGAAATTTTAAAAAAAAAGATAAAAATTGAGTTGGAAAATTTAGACGAGAACCGCCAAGCAAACGGACCATAAATTTTGACAACAGTGGAACCAGCAAAATGTAAAATACTTATTTTTGGGCCTTCATAATGTTAGGACAGACAGAGGCAAGCACGCGATTAAGCTTCATGGGCTCTGAATGCATTGAGTATCATATTTCCAACACCAAACGTTGGCATGCATCACGAAAATTAGGAAATATTTCTTCTTAGGAGGGAAAGAGGCCAAAAATTTTAGGCGACGGTAAATAGCAGAAATTTTTTTCGATGATGTAAATCACATATTCACATTAATAAAGTATTATTTATGACAAAATTGTCTTTAAAATATTTTTGTAGATAAAATATTTGCGGTTAATATTATATTTATGATAAATAATTTATTTACTAAGCATATTTACTGTAAATTTACCATAAAAATTCTTGTAAATAAACAAGTCATCAGAAAATATGCTATGCAACTCAAATATTTTTAAACACTGCTATTTAGTTTAAGTATTTTTAAAAATTTACCTATTTACTGAAATTTATCATATTTCTTCGACCTTTACTCTGTTGTTTAGCTTTGTACCCAATTTCCTTCTCTTTTTACTTATCACTCTTAATTTATTTGATACGAAAAAGATGAGGGCGAAAATCTTATTGTTTTTTCAACTATCGAAATAAGTTTTTAATAGTTAGATCTATGATTGTTCACGTTCAAAAACAAAAATGCACTCTATAATACAAAACTTTTCTCGTTTATAGTTATAAGTCCGGCCATTAAACTCTAATTCAATTATAAAAATAAAAATTAAAAAAAACCGTATTTAAAAAAATTGCTCTACGGATTGGGTAAGATATCGTTCCTTACCGTTTAAAATAAAAACATAAATATATATATATATATATATATATATAGGGAGGGATTCCTAACTAATGTCACTCGCAAAAATAATTTACAAATAAAAAGGAGTTTGATGAGACTTTGATATTTGTTGATCAGGTCATTGATGACAGAAGAAGTGATGCATATTGTTTGTTAGGTTTGAATAATTTGTTGGCACAAATAGATGCCAACTTTCTTTTAACACAACCAATGAGCCTTTAGAATCAAATAATGTTGAGCAATATTGAATTGATTTCTACTTTTTTTTTTTCTTTAATTGATTTTTCTCTTTTTATTTTTATTTTTTCTGTATATGTTGCTACAAACATAAGCAAATAATATAATCAAACTTTTATTTTAATAGATTATGCTATCCTTTCATGCCCTTAGAATATATGGCCACCGCAATCCCATCACCACCCAATAATATATAATCACACTCGTTGGCGTGTCATGTCAAACACTTCGTTGTCTTCTCTGATTATAACAACAATAATGGACCCTCTCTTTTTTCCCTGGATTTATTCATATTCATTTTAATATATATATATATATATATATATATATTAGTTTATTTTGGTTTCTTCTCTTTGGTTCAATGAAAACACACAAGCACATATATATGCTTGCAGACGTGAATTTCCACTTCTAAGACCAAAAGCGTGGGTTAACTCGTCATCAAAATTTATGATGCGAAGAAAATGAGACATTCAGCCAAAAAGAAAAGAATATATATATATATATATATATTGATGATTGTGATTATATGGTTTCTGTGGGAGGGAAATATTTCTTTTATGAAAGGGTTACATTTTGATGGTGATGTGTAAAGAAAGATTGGGGTTTTTTGATAAAAACAACCTACGTTAGAGATAATGAGGAAAACGATGACGTTTTGGTTTAAGTGCAGAACGAGAGGATCGGAAAGTTCAAAATGCTATAGTCCCTGTCGCGTATCATACGATTATAATAAAACTCTAATTCAAGAAGGAATTAAAAAAAAATTAAAAAAAAAGGAAGGAAAAAAACCAACTTTAAATGAGAACACAATCGTATATTGCAAAACCTAATCTAACGGCAAAGGCCAGGCCATTTTGAATCAATGGCCAAGATTAGAGTTGAACCTAGATTTCCTTTCTTCATATTAAAAAGCCTGCAGACAGGGGCGAGTGCAAGGGAAAATGAACGCTTTTCTTGAATTTTGAACTCTGCTTTCCTGTTTCCTTTAATTAGTTTTTGACTTGAGAATCAGACAGTTTTAATTTCTTGCAGGATTTTCTGCCGACATTTTTGAGGAGCTTTTAGAAAATATCTGTGTGTGTCTGTGTCTGTTTCTGTGTATATATATATGTGTCTATATATATATATATATATATATATCTTTGAAGTAAAATGAGAAGCAGTTATTCGGACAAAGCCATTTTTGTGTAGTGTTTTATGAGATTTAGATATGTCTGGCCGTAGGACATAACATTAATTGCTATGAACAATATCTGAACGTTTGCTTTACTAACTTGAAATGCAAATAGTTTAACAACCACTAGTTATTTTAGTCAAACTCCAAAATATATATATATATATATATATTAACCGTTCTCTCACTACTTTCTATATTAAATTACCATGGTAATAAGTTATATATATATATATATATAACCATGGTAATAAGTTGGTATAGTAGTAAAGCAGGACTAAATTCATCATGAATAACGTGGTAACGTGACTCATGCATATGACCATATATATATGTGTATGTATATATTTATATTGTAAAGTAGTGAAAGGAAGCTAATTAAGTGCTACTAATTTAATCTTCGTAACAAGAAATTTTAAATGAATTGTTCACTTAAGGTTGATAGTCCCCATTCATATCTTTTGCCAGCTATATATATAATGAAGAAAATATCGTTCAATCGAGAAGCGTGGATCACATTGGAAAAAGGGATTTAATTAATTGAACAAACAAATAAAGACTTCTTAGACACTATTATTAAACGATTCTTCCTTCGTTTGGTCGTTTTCCCATTTGTACCTTGTACCAATTACACCACGAGTTTCACCTGCCGCGTAACACTGTTTGAATTAGTTTCTTAAATAGCAACAATGAGTATATCTACTCTCTGCCCATACACATCCCAATTTTACTCAAATACCCTCTAGTCTAAAAATATCTCTCTCTCTCTTTCTAAAAAAAAAAAAAACTAAATGAAATGATTCTATTTTTGACCGTCAATTCTAAATTAAATTATTTACTTGCATATTTTTCTTTTTTTTTTTTTTAATCATGAGGTTTATTAGATTTAATCTTAAAAACATGCACTATCAATAAGATATTTCAGTTATCAAAAAAGCCTATTTTTTGAATTTGCTTTATAATTTTCAAGTTTTTTTTCCTTTGATAATTTCTAGATTGTGGAAGGACATTATCTTATTAATTATTTTTCTTTAGTTTGAATCTGAATTATTTGGCTTTTGAACCGTCATGTTAGTGAACAAAAACTTTTACATCAATTCAATTATTCCCTTTCAAAATTATTAACGTCCTAATTACAACAAGCCGTACAAATTACAATCCTTAAAAAAGGGGAGGCAAAAAAAAAGCTTTAAACCATTATTGGAGCACCGTGCAATGGGAATGTAAAAACCAACAACACAAAATATATACGGAAATTACCCCACTTTATACAGAAAAACATTTGATTTGGGTTTTTTTTGTAGGATTAACTTTAAAAAAAACACATATCTAAATTACTACTCCGATTATAATATCTTCAGGCCTTCAGTTTTTTAACTTGTAATTAGAAAATTGTGGATTAATAATCTAAATAAACATTAAAGGAGAATAAAAATGATATGGTCTTGTTTAATGAATCAACTTCACTCAAACTAAGAGCTTGTTTGTCTTATCATCTCATTTCAACTCAAATTGTAATTTTTTTTGTCTTTTTCTCGAAAAGTTTTTGTCTTTTTCTCAAAAAGTTTTTTGTCTTTTCTGAAAATTCAAAAAAATTTACTATTACAATTAAAATATTTCAACTCAAACTAACCAACCAAACGGACCCTAAACTGTATTTTTTCATCTCAATTTTATCTTTTTCTAAAAAATCAATAAAATTTATAACTACTCAACTTAAACTTTAAAAATTTCGTCTCATCTCAAACTCAACTCATTCACCAAACGGACCATAAATATATTTATCGGGCTGTTTTCACAATTTTGCTGATTAGGATTTAACCCAAGTGCAGAAGAGAGGGGCATTTCTGTCAATCCACGCACACCTCTAATCTGGTTTTTGGGCCATAATGGGCCCTGCCGTGTGGGTCCACGGCTGACACGGACGGAGAAGAACGACAAAAACTTTAGGGGTGGAAGGTGTGAGTCAGCATCATCTATCCAACACGTGACGTATTGATCCAGTTCTCTCCACATCCACACGCCAATTTGCCTATAAATAATCCTCTTCTCGTCCTTCTCAAAGGCCTTGATCTTTCGCTTTCTGTCCTTGATCAAAAAAAATATCTCCATTTTTCAGTTTCTCTAGGCTAGCTCAATTATTTCGGTGCTTTTTCTCTTCATTTCTATGGAGTTTTTCTTGGCTTCCTCTTCTTTCGACTCCATTCTCTTCGGTAATTACATTCTCTCTATTTCTTCTTTTTTTTTTTTTAAATAATTTTTTTTAAATAATTTTTTATTTTTATTTTTTGGGAACAGATTTGGATGATACTTTGTACCCTGCCAACACTGGAATAGCTTCAGCTTGCAAGAAAAACATTGAAGGTACAAATAAAGCTTAAAACTTTTTTTTTTCTTTATTTCTGGTTAAGTAAAAGCATTAAATTGAATGATTTTTAATTTTCTTTTGTTTAAATTTATCGCAGACTTTCTTCTTGAGAAATGTGGATTTCCAAAGAGCCAAGCTTCAACTCTCAGAGTTGAGCTTTTCAAGACCTATGGCAGCACTCTCGCTGGTTTGAGAGTAAGAGAAAACAATTTTGCAAAAAATAAAAATTAAAAACAATCAAATAAACAAACAAATCTTTTATTTTCCTTTTTCTCATTTCGATTTTTTTTTCTTTCTTCTTGTTTTATTTTTGGTGCAGGAATTAGGATATGATATCGACGCAGATGATTATCACAGGTAATCAGTTAATTAATTAGCTTAATTTAATTCTAAGCATTAATTAATTTCTATTTTTCTATTTTTGAATTTCGCTGAAAGTTTTGCTTTTGCTTTCTTCACAATTTTTAGTTTCGTGCACGGAAGATTGCCATACGAGCTGATCAAACCCGATCCTCAACTCCGAGCCTTGCTCCGAAGCATCTCGCAGAGAAAAATAGTAAGTAATTAAATTATCTAGTAATTTGAAAAACTAAACTCTCCATTTAAATTTATTTTTAAAAAAAAACAAAAATAAAGAAAATCAAAATCCAGTCTTAATATTAATTATCTCGTAATTAATTACAGATTTTCACGAACTCGGATCGGAACCATGCGATTAAGGCGTTGGATAGGCTCGGAATCTCCGACTGCTTTGACCAGATTATATGCTTCGAGACGATGAATCCAAACCTGTCCAAAGCCAGTAGACCCGACGAAATCCCTGTCGTTTTGAAGCCTTCCATGGACGCCTTGAAAATTGCCTTGGATGTCTCTCACGTTGATCCTCGTCGTACGGTAAGTATTAGTGTCATTTTATTTCGAAATTTTCCTTAGGTTATACTTGTAACCATGTCGTTTTATCATTTTATTTATTCTTTTTTTTTTTTTTTGTTGAGATGGCGACTCTGAGGGCTTCAACAATGCTGATTTGTGTTGACTTTTTTTTTTTTTTTTTGGAGCAGCTGTTTCTTGATGATAATGCCCGCAACATCGCCGCTGGAAAGGCCGTTGGTCTTAGGACAGCTTTGGTAGTCTTCTTTTTTCTTGAATTTTTGTTATATTTGTCTCTTTTCAAATACGAAGCCAAATTGGCTTTTGACACTGACCAGTTACGGTTTTATGTAGAGCTTTTCTGGTCTGAAATCTTCCCACGTAATGTATTACAAGTTTACCTTTGCCTCGTCGGTTTTGGATAAATTTTTAAGTTAAAATTGATTGATATTTTAAAAATTAATTATAAATTTTATTGATTTTTTAGAAAATAAAAAATAAAAAAAATAAAAACTGAAATGAAAAAGTATAATTTAGTTGAAGTTGAACTTAAATACCTAACAAAGTCTAAAATTTAATAGCCACCGTGTTATATCTGGTTGTGAATTGATCTCTTTTCTTCTTTTGTTTTTCACCATTACGTTTTTCTTCAAAGACTTTTTTTTTTTTTTTTCCTTAACCCAAGTGGATTGAATCACTTTTTGTGAAGTTAATTATAAAATTACTATTACATTATATATACAACCACTCCTTAAAAAGTTATAGGATGATGGGTAAGAAGATATAACGTTAAATTAATTGCATCAAATTTTAAGCCTAATCAAAAGTAGTTCTTTGGTAGGGGAAAAAAATTTTTTCAAGACACAATTTGGTAAACTGGTAAACGCATCTTTAACACGTCTAGAGATGGTATTCTTTTCACACCCAGCTATATAAACTTGATTCTAATAAAGTCATGATTTCTATTTTGTGGGTGAAGGTTGGGAAAGCCGTGAAGACGAAGGAAGCAGATTATGCATTAGAGACGATCAACAATCTGGCAAAAGTGATACCAGAGATATGGGTCAGCAAAGCTGATCAGGGTAGCGGCGATCAAAGGATCAGCCGTACCAAGAGTGAAATTGATTCCATCGTTGCAACCACAGCGGTCGGAGCTTGACTCTTCCTCTCCCTATGATCATGTACATGCTACCCCAACCATGGTGTGTCCATATCTAATCATGTAGTGTTTCAAAATGTATGTATGTATAATGAAAAAGATGGATTGTGCGTATACTACAATCCCTATATATGTATCCTTGTAAATGTAGTATGTACATCAATAATGTCGGATAAAATATGCTAATCGCTTTACTTAAATAATGCACTTTGGGCCATTCGAGAAGCTTCACGTGTAATTGTGACACGCAGTCACGCATTATATTTTAGCATATATTCAAATGGTTGATGTGACAAAGCACTATATTAATATGCTTACCCCAAAAAAAATAAATAAATAAATAAAAACTCTATAAATAAATGGGCTTTGGTTATGATCTTTTCGGATCATATTTCCAACGCAACATTTAGGGTTAGTTTGGCTTATGAGTTTAAATTCAAATTTTTATTTTTTTCTAAAAAAATTATTTATCTTTTCTAAAAAGTCAACAAAAATTACTATTTAAACTTAAAAATTTCAACTCAAACTCATTCACCAAACTAACCCTTAGAAATAAAAAATGTGTCATGATATTTACTTAATGGAACACTTGTATAGGAATGGAGTAACATCAAGAAATTTAATTATCTCAGGTATTGTTAATTTGTTATACTCTTCTAACTCAATATTTAAATTAAAAGGATGTAATTATCAAGAAATAAAATAAACTTACATTATCATTACAATTTTTAGTAATAGTATTAAGTTAAACAAATATTATGTTACGCTTATCATTTTAATATTTACACTCGAATAGTGATGCTCCTCAAAAGATCATCGACTATAGCCACATATTATAAATTAATTGGCTTGTGTAATGGACACTACTGCTCCAAAAAAAGGGTATCAGATAGACCGACTACAGCACTAGCGATTTGCAAATCAAAGTTATAAAAGTTTGGCTTTGTTAAGGGTTAATATAATCCCCCTCGGTGTTATCTTGTTAGAATAATGACACAGAACAAAATATGACATTGTATTGTTTATATGCTTTGAATTGATGTTAATTAGTTCCTTTCAATTTTAAAAGCAATCTAATCTTATCAAATTTTTAATTATTCACAAAAAAAAGTATCAAGAGCGCAATTGGTTTTCTAACCTAATTGCATCTTGATAAGGTCATGTGCTCTATTATTTTCCTTAATAATCTTCTTTTTAATGTTGCATGACAGCATTTGGAATAGAATATATAGATATAATTGATCTTAGTATAATGGCAGTGAATGAATCCTTTGTTTGATAGCTGAAATTATTGTTAAGGAGGGAGGCCACATGCCAACAGAATAAATATTAATTATAATAGTAAGTAAATTGAAAGACACTTGAAGTAAATAAATTAAAAACAATAAAAGAATAATAAAAGTTAGGCCTGACTAATTTAAAAAAGGGTAAGTACCTAAATCGCTTTTGTGTTTTATCGAAATGTCATTGTCTAATTTTGTTTTCATGAATGCCACAGTTAATTTTCTATGTGTATTTTAGTTTCTTGTTAAAACCTTATTTTTAACAAAATTTTTAAAGTTGAAAAAGTATTTAACTACTAGGTTTACTAAACTAATCAAACAAAAGATATTCCGAGATTATCAAAAATGTATTTTTTGTATTTTAATGTTGGGGTTAAACTTCGTCTTCCCATTACATCGTTAGCCTTTGACCATTTATCAAACGAACAATGGACTCTCGAGTTAAATCTACAATGTCTTCATATATTTGGGCTGGACTCAAATTATGGAATTATTTCATTTAATCATAAACAATTATCGATTGTATAATTAGGCCGGACCCAATTTACAATCTTAGTTCGTTATATCATAAATCGTGATCATTCGCATTCGAATGTCGAACCAAACATGATCAAATGAACATTGAATCTAATATGAGCTACGAACAGCGCTTGGGCAAGTACAAAGCCTAGTCTTCTAATCATCGTTCGTTGTTCGAAGCTCAATAGAAACTTGCTAGGGATATTCCCCATAACCATTAAGTTCATATTCGACAATGACATGTCAGATCTTCCACAATAACTACAAATCCACGATTGACAATAACGTCACATTTTCAATAACTGCTAAACCCACTATCTGTGATACATAACTGCCAAGTTCACATCGTGACATATGTCCTAGAAGGATGTTGGTTGAGAACCGTTTACCTAGATTTACAGGCTCAGACCCACTTTTCTTCCTCTATAAATAGAGGGAGATCCCCCTTTAGACAGGGGACGGCTTTTTTTTGTCCGATTCCTACTTACTCTTACGCTACCAAAACTCTCCCAAAAAGCTATAATTCATTGTATTCGAAAGATATCCATATATATAGTGAAGAAACCACACTCACAGAGGACGTAGCATCCATTTGGCGAACTTCTCTAAATCTTGGTGTTAATGATTTTCTTTCTATTTCTCTTGTTTGATTATTTCAGGTTAGTTTGGAGCATAAGTTTAAACTTAAAGTTTAAACTCAAATTTTTGTCTTTTTCTGAAATTTTTTTTTATCTTTTCTAAAAAAGTTTTTTGTCTTTTCTAAAAAGTCAACAAAAATTACTATTCAAACTTAAAAATTCCAACTCAAACTCATTTACCAAACGAGCCCGATATACTTTGTGAATTTCATGAATGATTTCCAAGGCCCAGTCAATTATTACTTCATTTCATTTTATTAACTTCTATTAAATCTCGACAGTAGATTCCCAGCATCTATATTTAATGTGATCAAATTTCATTAAAAAGGGAGATTCTGATACTAGATAAAACTTGTTTTCGAAGCGGTTTAGGTACGCTTAATCTAATTGGACACAAATCAGCTGAAGCATCCCCTCAAATGTTTATGCATTGGTAATATCATCTCTACATTACACCCCATTCTATCTTTTAACTTGTTCTCTATTGTTGGAGAAAGTAATATTCCAAATTCTATTTTAACAAATATTAATGAGACAGATACACACACACACACACCTACTTTGTCCTTGTTTGTCCTCTTAATTAAAAAATAACAGACATCTTAGTTTGGTCTACTCACCCGAAACATTTAGAGTATAAATTGGGTATGGGCACGGATTGGGTTGGAGCTGTAAAGCATCAATATCCTAGTCACTATAAAAAAGTTTTAGTAGTCGTTCTTATCAGGATTGGATTGGCATGTCCTCGTAAGGCACAACAAAGCAATCTTAATCTTAATCATAAAAGGTTAATCTTATCCTTAGTAAAATGTAGTACACGATGTAAAGACTATATGTAGACGTAGTCTCATATTTGATACTGACTAGCTATACATATATATATATATATATATTTGTGTATGTATGTGTGTTTATATTATCAGAGCAGCAAGGTAGGTCCCCCTGGCTAGCCATACATTATCTCCCTATATATACTAGGATTATGATACTTGATACTTGTTTTGAGAAATCTACGTTTTGTTTTGATTCACATGTTCATCAATCCGACCTGTTAAGCTAGAAATTTTTGACACACTTTTCGTTTCATCAACTTATAACTTAGAAGTTCTGCACTATTTCTTATATTTACATACATTTAAGAAGTACTATGAAAGCAAAACCTATGTAACAATTCCAGTCACTCATTCGCTAATAAAGTAACAAAATGCTAAAGCGGCAACCCTAATTGTAATAACACTTAAAGTGCACAAGCTAATGTATTATTTACACTTTTCCTTAAAGAAATATAACACCAATTAATTATACACACTTGAAGTAGTCCATAAAAGGATCAATTTCCTGATAACCCTTTATTAACAAGAGCAATAATACAAAAGGAACACAAGTAAGCACTTAAAAAATTTAAAGTGGTTTACTTTCAATATTTAGAAAAACTATTTCTTTTTTTTTTTTTTTAATGCAGATCACATCTGTTGTCAACCATCACCTACTTTTTTTTATCATGAAAAAGAAGATTAAAAAATCTATTTGCATGTTAACTCTGCATCAGACAATAATCAAACTCACACTTTTCGTGTAACCAAAACTATTCATGCGCTAATTACCATTTTAAAATGCATTTTCATACAAATACATATCTTAAGTCAAGAAGTTACCAGCCATTGTATCAATCCTTGGGTTCAGCATTTTGGACTTTGAAAAAATAATGCATAAAGAAATTAAAGAAATATACATATATACCAATCCACGGACCTATTTCCGGACAAAAAAGAATATCTAAAAAATCGCTTTGCATGTTAACTCAATGCCAATATATAGACTTCACCCTTTTAAGAGCAAATTCCCAATTTTAAAAATACTCAGAGATATACTCAAGAAAAGAAATCACATGCCAATATATCAGTCTTCCAGACAAGATCAAAATTGAATAATTTGTTTCCCTAATTTGATCATTTTGAAGCACTTGAACAATAAACTACACAAAGAAATTAAACAAACAAATATATACCGATGGATCTGTTTTCGGATATGCAAAGACAACAAATTACAAGCAAAAGGGTAAGCAAATTTTTCCACATAGTACATGATGATCATCACAGTAAATCACCTTACAAACCACAAAAGTAACCCCTTAATCCGACCATAATCAACATTATCAATTAATCTTCTTACAAATCATAAGGTTGTTTCCCAGTAAACTTGACCTCAATGGGGTTAACATTCTTCCCAATGGACCTCAAGTTCACGCCGACACCTTCGCGTCCCGGGTTGACCTTCTCCGGGTACACGCCGTCCTTGGGGTGCAGGTACTGAACCTCACCATTAGGGAACACCCTGTAGAACTGGTACTTGATCTTGTACTTGGACCGCAGCCTGGTCCCCAGCGCCAGGCACTGCTCCTTCCTGGCCAGCTTCAGTAGGTTCGGGCCCTGCCGCATGATGGCTGCGCCGCCGGTGGGCATCTCGAAGATCTGCTCCTTCGGGGAGTCCCACGTTATGACGTAGAACTCCTCCACCTGCGCCTTCCTCAGCAGCCCTCCCGTGCTGCCCCCGAATATCGGCGACGGCGTGCTGGGGTCCAGCGCCGGGGGTGTGAATCCGACCGGGGCTGCTTCCTTGACCTCGGTCTTCTCCTCGGTGGCGGCGCGCACGGTGGTGGACGGGCGGGTGACCTTGAGGGGTTTTGGGGTGGCGAAGGAGGAGGTGAGGGACTGCTTCCACGGGACGGAGACGGCTCGGTCGCCGGACTTGGGGGCGGAGGAGAGGGTTGGGGTGAAGAGCGCGGTGGTGGCTTGGGTCGCCATGGCCATTTGGAGATAATGGTAATGTGGGAGAATTGTGTTGTTGTGAAGATGATAAAAAAAAAATAAAGTGGGGATTTTAGAAGGGGTATTTTTGCTTGGGAGTTTTATGGGATTTGGTTTGGGTGGTGTTTGGGGATGGGGTGTGGATAAGGTGATATTTGCTTGGACCAATTAGAATTTCTGATTTTGATACGTTTTCTTTCCCGTTACCACATGTCCTCCTTTTTCCCCTCTTGTTAATTTGCATATCTCTTTTGTGGTCAACGTGTAAAATCTAATTAAAATGAGACTCTTTTTCTTTTTCTTTTTTGAGGGGGAAAAATGGTTTTCCAATCTCTCTCCCTTATTTCTTTGTCTTTTTCTTTATTCAAACCTTTTCGCAAGTTTCTCATTTTAAGGAAAAATAATAATAATAGAACTTGATATTTGAACTTTACATTCTATAATATAATTAAACATAGTTATTATTGAACTATTGTCCCTTTTGAATGATCTTTTGGAATAGTTATTAGTTTACTCAAATGCGATGAGTGATTAGACATTTGATTGGGTCACCACATTAGTAAAATTTGAATATTTTATTATTTCTAAAAATCCATACCACTCTTATTTTTTTATATTTACATTATTCAAATATTACATTTAATAAAAATAATTTAAATACGTAATTTCAAATTTTATATTTAAATTTAAACAAACAGTTTAAAAAAACACTAAACTACAATTTATGATCCAAACGAATCATATGTATTTAACCACTTTTCCCAACTTTTCATTAAATAAAAAATTTGCATTCGACGTACAAGGTTAATTTACTAGCCATTGATGTTATACATATAACATGAATAAAACTTAATAGGTCTAAAACTCCACATTATATAATCTTTTATGATCTTTTTTTTTTAATATAGTTCCCATTATTTACTAAGTTTCTTTTGGATATTTTTTTTTTGGGTGAATCATTTACGACGTTTCTTGTTGTCAGTAAATCATTCTGTTAGTGTCTTCCTTGTTTGTAATAGCATTCTTACTTGCTATTTAAATTAAATAAAAAAAACTTTAAAAAAAAACCTAACGAATTTATGTAAACATAAGCAATCGTAAAAAGACACGCAGTTTATTCCCATAGAAACGACATGTAGTCGCTCGCAACAAAAACGAAATCTCACTTTTTCACTTAAACGACGCAGATTTTCTGGTCAATGTAGTTTTTCTTGAATTAACAATAACCAATCCATAAAATGGCATGCAATTTGTTACCGAAAATACGACCTTTCGTTTCTAAATAAGGGCTTTTTTTTATTGGTGCACCCTAAACTTATCATAAAGTTATAATTTGCACTTTGAATTTTTAATTTTGACAATTTGCATCCTAAACTTACAAATATGTAATAATTTGCACCCCATTGATAAACAATATTGATTTTTAATGAAAATTGGTAATTCACTTACATATAGATTGTTAATTAAGACCATGAAATTTACTTTTTGATCAATGTTAACCCTTTTTTTTTTTCAAACTTTTATATTTTGATAAAACTTAATAAAAGATCTTAACTTTAATAAATTAGGGTTAACATAGGGAAAAATGATTATTTATGTCATAAATTATCAACCCATGTATAAATCACATATCAATTTCTTTCAAAAGATTAATATTATTGTCAATGTGATGCAAATTACTTTCATAAATTCATAGTGCAAATTATCAAAATTAAAAATTTAGAGTACAAATTATAACTCTACTATATATTTGGGGTGTACCAATGCAAAAAAACCTTTTGAGAATGTTTTCCTTCATGTAACAATAAACAATCGTAATTCGTACAAAAATGAAACAAACCAGAACCAAAACCGAAAACAAAATAAAATATAAATATTTATCAAAAAAATGACATGTTGCTCTCTTTTGAGCAGCAACGACGATCCGAAATTCTGGTTTTGCTTTCGTTTTCCGTTGTAACATGAAAAAACATGTCGTTTTGTACTCTACTATGGACTCAACGACATGTAATCAAACACCACAAATATATTTCTTTGCACAGACAGTCGATTTGACGATTTGAAGGTGTGACTGTGCGGTTTTGTCAAAATGGCGGTTTGCAACAAACCTAAACTCAAACCGCCCCATTCATATTTAAAAAATCTCAACATACATATAATAGGAAAAGAATACATGGAGGATGAGAGAATTTAAGGCGAGGCATGATTAGGCAGTTTGATTTAGTAAAAGGATCGTTTGAGAAACTCAAATTTGTTTAAAATCGCAATTTAACGGGTTAATGATATGCCACAAAAATGGCAGAGTGATTTGGCCCATTTTTTTTTTTTTTTGTTGCACGTACCCATGTCAAAAATATATGTTTCAGTGTTTCTTGAATCTTTTTCCATCAACGAACAGAGCACGTCTTTCTACTGGAAAAACGACTACAAACTAGAAAACCTTAACATCACCGACTGTTTTATCCATCCACATTTCCTGAACAATCCCAAAACACTAAACACCTCACATATATAAATACGCCTATAAGTACACATTTACATACACAAAATAACTCATTCAGATTGAGATGCTGTTGGGAATCCCCTTCCCGGTGAGCCCACCCTCCTTCGACAAATCCGAGGTATTAGGAAACAACAGAGTGTACGGCACATTCACGGGCCCAACTCTGTTCCTCAGCCTCTGATCCCCATTCCTCTCCGCGATTCTCTTCTCGATCTCCACCAACCTATTCCCAAACCTCTCGAACGCCGCCGCCGCCTCGCCGTCGGCGGTCCACTCCGGCGTGTCCCTCTGCCCGAGGTACACCTCGTCGGTGGAGTGCCGCGACAGGATCTCGATCAGCGACACGCCGAGCAGGGTCTGTAACTGGGCGGTGATGGTCTTGAGGAACGCCGCCTCGGGGTCGGACTCGAGCTCGGCGTACTCCGGCGTTCCCGGCTCCGGCATGAAGCGGCGGCTGACGGTGGGGCGGTTGGGGAGGAAGCCGGCGTAGGGGTACTGGCCGAAGTTGACGGCGGCGTGGAGGGCGGAGGCGACCCAGATGATTATGGTAACGGAGTGAATGAGGTCGGACAAGGTGGACATGGCCGGCCACCAGGGGGAGCAGCGATGGTCGCCGTGGCCGACGGTGCGGATCTCGGACCACCAGGACTGGAGCTCGGGATCGGAGGCGACCATGGCGTCAGAGTGATAGTAGAGGCGGCAGTAGTCGGAGACCCAGGTTTCGATGGCGGACCAGATCTCGAGGCCGTCGACGGCGTAGGGGTAGTCCGGGATTAGGAGTTTCAGGCCGTGTGGACTGTCCGGGTCGCGAATTGCCACTCCTCTGTAAACCAAGGTTTAGTAAGAATTTAAAAAATAATAATAAAATGAAATGAAATGAAATTTAAAGGGAGTTTGGATCACGATCCAACTCCAACTCATTTCAAATTTTTTTTATCTTCTTTTTAAAAATTTTTTATTTTTTTTCCAACTCCAACTCATTCTAAACTTTTTTTGGTCTTTCTCTTAAAAAATTTTTGTTCTTTTCCCAAAAAATAAGATTGAAAAATGGCTATTTCTCAAAAAATAAATAAATAAATAAATAAAAGGCTGAATCTTTTGTAAACAAAATAGTGGGCGGTCATTGATATGTTACTCGAGTCATGGTCAATCTACTAAAGACATGTATTAATTTCGATCATCATGATTGATCACATTTCGAGTAGTCATTTTTAAAGAAAATAGTCATTTTTCTAATTTAGTAAAAGGTAAATTATTTATTTAGTCTTTAAATTTTTAACATTATTTAACTTTGATCCCTGAATTTTTTTTTTTGTAATTGGAATATCCCAAAACTTTTAAAACGCTGTTACAATAGTCATTTCCGTTAATTTTTAAACAAAATCTGTTAGTAATTTTATCAAAACGTGACGTTAACTTCTGATTCCGTCAAAAAATTAACAAAAAAGACTAATATAACAATGTTTTTAACAGTTTATGATCATTCCAGCTACGAAAAAGAAGGCACTTAAACTGTTAAAATATTATTACATAAGTCATTTTTGTTAATTTGTAAACAGAATATATTAGTAATCTGATCAAAAAGTAATGTTAACTAATGAATTTCATCTAAAAATTAACATGAAGGACTATTGTAGCAACATTTTAAAAGTTTAAGGACATTCCAATAATTAAAAAAAATTCAGGGACTAAAGTTATACAAAATTAAAAATTCAAAGACTAACCTAATAATTTTCCTTTTAGTAAAAATAATTTTTTTATAAAAATAGTGATTTTCACACCTATTCTTATTTATATATATATAATATCAAGCTAAATTATTGATCATCCAATGTTTGCTTTCTATGAAAGAAAATATATTTACTTTTTTTTTTCTTTTTTTATGATGAAATAATTATTCATTTATTTATGGTGTTGAGGATGTTTCCATCTTTTTTAGAACACAAGTTGGCAACTCAATTTTTCAGCCTGATAATTTCACCAAGATCTTTTGTTCAATTGATGTGTTTTAAGTACAATTTTTTTGAAAGAAGCGAAAATTAGTAAGAAGGCATAGCTCGATTAGTTACACTTTATTGCATTCTGAGAACAATAGGAAATCAGAACAATTTTCTAATATATATATATTCACTAAATGGGTAGCTTCTTACTATCCTTAATTACGACGTAGTATTGTCTTGTCAATACTTAATGTTTCGTTAAGTATGTGTACAAACTGCAAACTATGAATCGAGTAATGTATATCCTAGTTCAGACAAAGTGCACCTAACAATGTGTGTTTGCCCTGTTAGATAATCCTCAGTTTGCAAAGAATAATATTTTAGAAAATTCGTGTGAATCGGGATGTGAGATAAAGGTACTGTAATATTATATTTTATAGACTGTTTTTGTATGTGTTGAAATTTTTTTAGGTGATTGAATAAGTTTGCTTGAATGAAGAAATCTTGATAAAGATTCACTCATTTTCCACAAAAACAAATATATATATATATATATATATATATAAAGGATCCAATTTGAATATGAATGACTCACCTGTTGAGGAGATCAGTAGGTAGTGCACGGTCTGTGAACGTTTTTGTAGACCGTTTTTGTATGTATTGAAATTTTTTTAGGTGATTGAATAAGTTTGCTTGAATGAAGAAAATCTTGATAAAGATTCACTCATTTTCCACGAAAACAAATATATATATATATATATATTAAAATAAAAAAAGGATCCAATTTGAATATGAATGACTCACCTCTTAATGAGGTCATCAGGTAGTGCATGGTCTGTGAACACCCAATTCTTGTAGAGCACAGCAGACATTTCCATGGCGTATTTCGCCGGAAAGACCGTCCTCTCGAGGACGCCTCCAGAATTGATGAGGATTTGCCTAGCCAGCGCGTTTATGTTCATCGTGTCGCGAAAATGCGGGTGTAGAAGCTTGTAAATTGGGTGAATCACACTCAACTGCCTATTTGTTGCAATAATAAACGGTTCTATCACAGCATGAGTGTTCAACCTGTTAACAAAAACGCCACAATATATAAGCCATATATGTGTATATATATGTACTCAGAAAATATTTTGCTACTACGCATTGGTTACTTGTCTAGCAAGTTTCAAATACCAGTGGCTAACGAGTTGGTGATAGCCCGAGTCATTCACAGCAGCATAAGCCTTGGCCAGTTGCCAAACCGTACCCTCTACGCCCTCCTCTGACGGAGTGAAAACTTTGCTGACCGCGCCGTGGCTGTCGCCTTGTGGATGTGGCAGGCTCAGCTCAATGGCCAGCGGCCTCAGTGTCCCGTCTTCTTGTAGCAGAAGGAGAGTTCTTGTTGCGTAAGTCTTTGTGGTGGTCGAGTTTATATGTGCCAGGTATGGCATTAGCGCGTCGTGATGATCCAAAATGAACAACTTGTTCTCTTCAATTGCCTGTTCAAAAAGATGTTAGACATTTTGGTTGTTGAGATTTGCAACAAAGAAGTGTTTTCGGTGCACAATTTGGAAGAATTTCGATTAGTACTTGGTTTACGGTTAGGCCATTCATGTACTGCTCTATGTGCTCTTCTGTTATTGAGCTGTGTTGCTTCCCATATTCTTTGGGGTCTAGCTTGCTGAGTGGGGGAAACTCCTGCAGTTTGTTTTTCCAAATTTTAGTATCAAAAATACCCTTTTAAAACAAAAATTCAACCAAACTAATTTAGCTAGGAAAAAGTTGTTGTTCTTTACTTGGAGGCGGCGGATTATGACAGGATTCACTCCGGCGAGCATTTCGCGTCCAAATTCTTCATCTGTCCTCCAAGCAGACCTGTCCTCTGAAACAATGTCAAACATGAACACATTAAAATTTATTCCAATTCCGACTAGCTAATAGTTTATTTACATTCTTTTCCACATGAATGAATACCTTTTATCACAGCAGGAATCGGGAACTTAAGAAATCGCTCCCCATCTGTGCGAGCAAGTTCTCTAAGTAGCTCCCACGGGATACGCTCTCTCATCTTACTCAGTGTGTGCCCGCTCGGTAGCTTTAGACCGCCTTCATAGAGCCTAAGTACATCTTCAAATGTGTCAAACTCATTAATGGTTTTGTCACACAAAGATGTTAGCTCCGGAAGCAAGACTTGGACAAGGGATTTTAGTGCATAGCCCAGAAAATCTGAAAACTTCAAGTGTCCAAACCGCTCGTCTCTAGGAACGTAGATGTCTAGGCTCAAGAGTGGCAATCTTTTCTCACTGTTGGGATCTGTTACACTCAAATGCTCATACAAATCAAGTTGCTGATCCAAAAATACATAAAATAACTCAAAGTGGTTTTGGAATTGTATTTTGCTTACCGGTTTTAGTCGGTTTTCGACCAGTTCTTCCCCTTCGAGGATAAGGATACTTTTTTGATCCACCGAGAACAGGGCGTGCATGGTCCGGACCCTTGTCAGGGCTTCCCAAGTCATTGTAGGAAGCATAGTCATAAACTCTGTCCCACTCCTTGAGCTCACCGGTCCCGTTTCCTCTCAGATTCTTGAGCTCTTCTTCTCTGTAGTGGCATAAAAGTCGGGTGTTTGACATGGCAAGTAGGTCTGATACGAAAATCATGAACCTTTTCTGTTAGTCCAAAACATGTTTATGAACCATAACGCAACTCGAATTTTTCAGAAGTTTGATTACTTGGGGACAAAGGAACTTTAGTCACTTGTCATAAGATCTGTCATTGTCAATGGTAATTATGTGAACAAAAATTTAGGTGATTTCTTGTAAGGAAGGGTAATTCAAGTCCTAGGAAGTTTAAAGGATCAGGATTTTCCTTCCAATAATCGAAGATAAAATGTAAACCAAAAAAAAGACAACAAAATGCGATAGAGAAATGAACCGTATAATTGAAGATTAAAACCAAGTTTGGTACGGAACAAAACCTTTGAGACATGTAAATAAGCAATGAACTTACCTTGTTTGAGAAGAAAATGCGATTGTACTTGTAACGGTCTGCCGGGTAAACCCAGGAATTGCACACGAAATGAACTCTACCGTGCCCCGGAACATCATCCAAAGTGACCGTCTTGAGGTAGAATTGGCTGTGGTGATGGTTTTTTATTATGAAAGCCCCCGGAAGACCCATGCTATCGTCCCACTCGAATGTGACGATGAATTGAGTTTCTCTGGCCGTCATCGGAGAGATCGTCGTGATCCACCTCTCCAAGTATGCTGCCTTCCCAAGCTTCCCTCTAAGACCATTCTCTAAACACAAACACAACACAACGAATCTCAGTTTTTGCTTCATCATTAAGCTTCTTACAGATCAAAAAGACAAATTCTGAATCCCAAAAAAAAAAAAAAAATACTAATGTCAAAATTGAGGCTTATAAACAATTTTCAAACTTCCAAATAGCCAAACAATTTTTAAAGGATGAAAACAAGCTATGTCCTGCTTTCAAACCGCGTGTTAACTCTGCATCAGAGCGATAACAAAGCTCCGAACACACTCTAAAATTTGTCCTGAAAACATATTTGAATGCAAACTGAAAGAAATTAAAGAGAGGAAGTGGAAACCTGAGTCAGGCTGAGCAGAGCTGATGAGCTGCAAAGAAACGCCTTTGCCGAAGAGCTCGTGGATTCGATCGAGCAACGAAGCCTTGACGTCGTAGAAATCCAGAACATTCTTCTTCATCAACACAACCGTTCCTTTCACCTTCTTATTTATCTCCACCACCTTGTGATTCTTCATTGCTTCATCGATGTCGGTCTTCACACAAAACGCTTTCATCAATTTCTGGCTTATCATTCCCGAGCTTGAACAGAACCCCATCATTACAGCTCTTCTTTCTTAACAACCCCCAGAAAATTTTACAGGAAAAGAAAAGAACGGAAAAGAATGACTCAAAAGACTGATTCTCAAGCTGTTTGAGGTGTTTCAATATTTATGGTCATCTGGTCCTGTGTGGTTACATATACATATATAAGCCAAAAAGTGCCAATTGGAAATTTCTAATTATTTATCCGATTGCTAACTTTTCCATGTTGTCCCTTTTTTTTTTTTGTTTGCTCTGAAGAGTTGTTGCGGAGAATTTTCTTAAGGGGCTCTTGGTGTTTACACTTGTTTTTTTGTTTTTTTCCCCAATATAAGTCAATTTCATTACCTATCTTCTCAAATCTCTTTTTTTCACTTTTTTTTTTTTTTACTTTAACTTTAAGATCGTGTTTACGAAACTATAAAAGAATATAATACTAAATATAATAGAATTAAAAAATAAATTACTTATTTAGTCTCTAAATTTTTAATTTTGTATAACTTTGATCTTTGAACTTTGTAAAATAAAGGAATAAGAAAGGAGGATCATTGATTCCTTTTGAATATTTACTTTGCCTGCAATCCCATTCTCTTTATAATATTCATTAACCTTAACAATATTAATTTTATTAATAAAATTACTAAAATATCATTTTACACTAAAAAGAACAATAGCACATAAAAACTTATTAAAGTTATATAAGTAAATTTGATATTTATTCCCTATGATAAGGAATCAATATTGAGGGGATGTAAGAATTAATATTCACCTTCTTCATTCCCTATCATATGAGGCCTATTAAATTCTTATTTCTCGTTTTATAAGTAAACACATGATTAAATATAAAAGTGAATAACTATTCACTTTCCCTTTTCGTTTAATACAAATTAAACAAACTCTAAAATTTCATAACTTTCTTATTTTAAGTCAAAATGAAATTTTTTTTAATTATATAAAATGACGAGAAAGATGCAAAAGAATCTATATTACTATTTATTTGAACATATTTTGAGTTTTATATTTTTTAACTATCACACTTTATTTTTAATCAAACACATAATTTCAAACAATCAGTTATTTTTCAATTAAATCATTTTCAAAACTTGAACCGAGTCCCTTAAGTTATTGACTCGGAAATAACCGGTGGCTTTCGTTCTCTAAAAGCCTCCATGGTCGAACCTCATTCAATTATGACCATGACACGTAACAGTGACATGATGTGGGGTTTATCGAGGGAATTTTTTTGAGTCATTTTATCTCTTTATTAGTGATTATAAACAAAGGACCTGATTCTAACTTAAGCATGTCCATTTCATCCTATTGTCAATTTAAATAAATACTTATTTATCAAAACAATTTTAAATAAATAATTAAGTCCACTTGTTACTTACACATGTGTACTTATGTTAAACATATATACAAAACATATATACACACATATATTTATGTATAATATATATGTATCACATCATATGTACTACTAAATATATACACATATATTTAGATTATCTAAAGATTCTTTCTCGAGAGCTCGGTTTAAGAGCACTTAGGTAAAACATGCACGGCTTTCGCTGTTTTATGTCTTTGTTTCTGTCTTTTTTTACATATTTTTTTTTTAAGGTCTCACTATATATACGTCGCCGTATGATATAATATAATATTTAAAAGACGGAGAATTTTAGTCGTTGGCATTATTTAATTACTACTAATGTAGTGGGTGATCAGTCCAATATATTTATTGTACAAAGGACAGATAGTGTTTCCCAAAAAAAAAACAAAACAAAAACAAAAACAAATCAGGGAATTCATAGATTGTGTTAATTAGCTGTAATTACACCTATTTTCATTTTCTTTTATTTTATAACCTTTTTATTTTCCTTTAATTGATGAAAAGTACAACTATATATATATATATTTTAATCTTATCTGAATTATAGGATTGAGTCCAGAAAATATTTGTCGAACAAAAATAGAAAAACAAAAAGAAAATTGTCACATGCAATAAATTAAGGAAAGGAATGTCTTCAAGTCGTTTACTTCCGGCTGCAACAAAAATGCTAAATTAAAGTACAAACTTAAAGAATACGAAAAAAATATACTATACTGTATTACCTTGAACCGTTAAATTATAATCAACTCCTATTAGTTTTACAGAGTTTTGCGTTTTAGTTTATAAAATTTCAATAGATCGAATATTTGAAAAAAAAATATATATATATATATATATATATATAATACCAAGGAGATACTACTATAAAAGGATTCCTCAAGGTACTATGCTGTAGGTTTTTTTTTCCTCCCTTAGTTAGCATGTTGTTGTTTAATATGCAATCATTTAATTAATGCCATTTTATAAGACAACTATAAAGATAAAATAAATACATACATGATTAATTAGAACATGCAAATAAATTAGACAAAAGCACTAGGACTATTATTTGTCCAATTACACAAAGTAATAATAAGAACCACAAAGTGAGCCACATTACTGATTTTGATGCATATATTTGTCCAAAAGTTGGGGAATATTGCGTTGGAATGTAGGAAAAGAAAAATTAATTTTTAATCGACGAAAATATATATTAGTAATGTTGTTTTAACCTCAGATTTTCAGTTTTTTTTTTTTTTTAAGTTACCAAAGAAGAGACCAATTAACAGTCAACGTTACTGAGATCATAAATAAAACGGAAAGAAAATCTGTGCATATGCAAATGGGGTCGAGACTTAAAATGGTACCTATCGTATTAATCTGAATAGATAATGTGAAGATAAAAAGACAATAGAAAGCTATCTTCATTGAATAAAGTATAAACCCAACGATTTAAAAGGAAATATATTCTTCAGCGGCACAAAATGAGAATATATGGTTTTTGTGAATAAAATATTTCCTTTTTGGCTAGAAAAGTACATTTGTGGATCCCAAATGAGATATGAAGGCAAGCAATAATTTTGATCTTTCATTGCTGGTCTAAAAAACACTTTCAATTAATTCTTATTAAAAAAAACACTTTAATTAATTTTAATTGGGCCTCAAAGGCACCATAAGAAAAACTTTTCATTTTTTTTTTCTATTTATTTGGTTGTTAAAAGTTGTTATTGTATATTGATATGACCTCTTTATCAATTAAATTTCATGATTTAGCATTTTCAAAGTTGTCAAAGTAGAGATTGACATCTCATGTCTAATTTTTGTATTTTAAATAGGTGTCTAACCAATTATATTTTTACACATCATTGAAAGAAATTAAATTTTAAATATAAAAAATCAATTATAAAGTACTTTAAACTTTTTCAAATGACATGATAAAAAATTAATTATTAGATCATTTGAGACACCAAAAATTGAATAAAGGATGTGGATTCACTAAACTCTTTGATTTGCTTATCCAAACTGGCATGAACTTAAACAAGATTTCTTAAAAGCATTCTTTCCCTTTTTAATATCCCTATATAATAATAAGATTTAAGTGTATTAATATTTTTAGAATTACTCTTTTTGTTTTAACATGAGGTTTGGAATTCAAATTTTACATCTTTAGATAGAATCAAATATAATATTATCGCTAAACTATACCTGAAATTTACTCTTATTTTTAGTCCCTGAAGCATTAGCCAAATATCATTTTTGACCTCAGGCTTTTAAAATATCTCACAACCAGTGTCAAAGCTATCACATTCTCCAAAATTTGTCTTTTTGTCTACCCTGTTGTTAAAATATAGACAAGAAAAAGCATGTCACGGCCATATGTGATTTAGAAGGAGTTAGTTTTGGAATTTGACATGTTAAGAAACGTCAATTAGATAAGAACACGTGACTTCTTTTTCTATCAAGATTTTAATAATTGGATAGACAAACTAATTCTTTTAGAACAACTTAAAAAAACAAGGACTTGTTCTCAGACATTTTAAAAATTAGAGACTAAGATAGAATTTAACCTATCGTTCAAGAACTACAAGATTACCCATGCTTTTACTCCTTGGGAAGGGCTGATTACTTGCATTTTTAAGTTGTTATGTAAGATAGGGCACTATATTTTAACTAAGCTTCTGTTTAGATCGTTAGTTAGAGTTAAAATTTTTAAGTTAGAGTTAGTTGATTTTTCAAAAACTAGTTATAATTTTTGTTGATTTTTCAAAAAAAAAAGCCAAAAACTTAAGTGAAAAAATACAGTTTAATTGAAGTTAAACTCAAAAGGCAAACATACGATAACTATTTTTTTTAATATCTATTTTTAACTTAACTCCTACCCTATGCTTAGCTACATATTCCCTGTTAACCTTTTCTTGTCACTTTTGGTATCCGGACCGCATGTTATGTACTCAAGCTAATATTAAAAACAAGAAAGGAAAAATAAAAAATAAAAAAGAGTATAATTGTGCAGAGATATTATTACAAACCTGGATTTGATTATTCAATTGAGGAAATAATGACTTGCCTTTATCTTAAGTTCGCATTTAATCTTGCCTAATACTCACCATTTGTAATTCATAAGCCAATGAGACTTTAATTATTATTTTTACTATTTTTACTTGAACTCTACATCACATGATGCAATTATATGTATAATTATTGCTATATGTAAGCACAGTAAATTTGTTGATTTAATAAATTCATGTTTTCAATTTATTCCACCATAGATCTTGCTTTATTATAGGTCAATACATTAACTTGGTCCTAATTAATTTATTTTTGAAAGAGTACTTGTCTCAAGTAAATATCTAGCAAACTTTTTTTTTAAGGCTTACAATTAACTGAAAATTATACATAATTAGAGTCAACTTAACCTTTAGCAAACTTTTTTCAGGCTTATTATTAGAAAATGATAAATAATTAGAGGTCAAGTTAAACTCATGCTAATCACATATTAAATTATTAATCATGCTTATTCACGGTTGTTACATGCTTTACTTGTTTGCGCTGTAAGGAATAAAGAAAAAAAGCACGTGTGTGTGTGTGTGTGTGTGTGTGTATATTTATACATTTTTGGGATAAGAAAAGGCACACATAATTAAGAATATTAACGTGTGAACAAAGAAACTAGTGAAAACCTTTAACTCACCGCCCCACATCTCGAAACACCGAAAGAAAACGAAGGCTAGTTGATATCACATGAACATGAATTTTTAAAAAGTAAACACAGTTATGGATAAAATAAAATAAAAGAAGAAGAAGAAGAAGAAGAAGACGAAGAAGAAGAAGAACTAAACTATCCAGATTATAATTTAAAACAGAGTTTTACTCTTTTTTTTTCTTATTAAAAAAGTTACTTTCATTTTCTATCGTTAAAATATTCCGAAAAAGAAAAAGAAAAATAAATTTTTAATTTTTTTTCGTGAAATTTATTCTTTGCTTGAAAGATGCAAATTCGGTGCAATAACAGAGCGATGGGAAGAAACAAAGCAAAGGAGAAAAGAAGAATCGTAGTATTGATTCCTTATATGAAGCCAAAAAAAGGAAAAAAAAAAAAAAGTATTGATATTCACCGAAAAAAAAAATAGTATTGATTCCTCATTATGTGATAAGGACTTCTACCAAAAAAAATTTATTAAGTGATAAGGACACAAACGAGATTTTTTCTGCGACAAATGTGAGACTCTCCTTAATTCACCATTAATATGTTAATTAAAAAAACTAAAATGTATACACAAGGGTTTTTTTTTTTTTTTTTTTTGGAGAATCATATAACTGGGAGTTGTTTTATGTCATGTACTACAAAATTTTAACATGCACGGTTATTTATATATAAGTCGTAAAAAATCAATCCAACAATTAAAAAACAGTTTCTACTTATTGTAAACATGACAATTCTAATCATAAAAATTCCGTAAGTTTAAAAGGTAAAACAAGTGTCGAACAACTTGTTAAAAGAAGAAAACGAAAACTGATAAACTTACTTCTGATCCTGGTTTATGACATTATTAAGATGAGATAATTAACAAATTAGGTATACTTCTACTTTGGTAAAAAAAAACATTCAATTGTTGGCAACAGTGGTCTTAAAGTCATGACACCACTCTCTTTTATGATTTAACTTTTCTTTAATTATGGATTATTGTTGAAAATACTCCTTAAATTATGTCCCTTAATTTCACTTTGCTCTCCCTTTCTATCTTTCTATTTTCACTTCTTCTCTCGTCATGCTATTTCTTCATCTTCTAGACGTTATATTTTGCTTTATTTTTTGTCTAAGTATCTTGACGTTTTTGTAAGATCTGATTTGAGTCATTAATAAAACAAAATCCCACTTCCAAAATATAAAATAAAATAAAACGTGCTACTTGCACCCCTCGAACTATGCTCTATTTGCAAATATCGACCTTCCATCCATAACCCGCCTTTCCTTATTTTTTTTTTTAAATTTTTTTTAGTTTTGTGCATTTTTTTTTTCATCTTTTCGTAAAACTATCTTGTTCCAGATAGATTTTAACACTGATTCCAAATAAATGACGTGATATTTTTAAAATTAATTTATTGTTTTTTTCCTGGAAGTTTCAAGTTGGTTGACTACAATTCTAGCGACTATAAAGTCTTTTCAATCTTCTCATATAAAGTGTAATAGGCTAAAAGTTTTTTTTTTTTTTCTTTTTTTGAGGTCAATAATATATCCTTTTTTTTTTTTTAATCTTTTTCCCTCAGCACAACTTGCCTAGTCTCCGACGTCAATCTAGTTTTATATAAACAAACGCAATAGTCATTATCAGTCCTTCTTTTCCCTTAAACTGCGTTTTCAACACGGTTCTTGGTGAGTCAAATTCTGTTGTGCATTAAATTCAACGTCAAAATATCTTTAAGGAAAAAAAAAATTTTTTTCCAAAAACAAAATAGTGGCCACATGGCATATTTTTTAAGTTGACCTTGACTCTACATTCATATTTATTTTTTAACTTTATTTAGCGTTACATCCTAAATTAAATTTTTCATCTTAATTTTTATTTTTTTTAAATCAACGAAAATTATAATTAATTTTTAAAAAATTAACAAATTTAAATTTAAAAATTTCAATCCAAACCATTTATCAAATGAAGCGTTAGACTACATATTATTTGGCAGTTTGTCTTATATAATCTAGTTATAAAGTATTTCTAGCAGGCGATATGTAATTAAAATTAAAATGATAATCCGTCTGTCAGAACCTAATAATTATATATATATATATGTACAGTCCTTGAACCTCCAACCTCGTGGGAAGATAGAGCTTATAACTACCCAACCACCTGGGCTACTGAGGGGGCCGGCCTCGTCCTCATATATTTAATGTTGTATAGTGAATTGATTTTTTTTTTTTCACTCATTTTTATGTTTGCGCTTTTTGTTAAAAATAAATAAAATAACAAAATTAGCAGTTATATCAAATTACGGTTTGATCTTAATCCACTACATAAGTATTCTAATTAAATTTTGGTATTAATTATAAACTTTTCTCCATTAACATGAATTATTCTTAAAGCGTTCGGTACGTAAGTGATAAAAAGGATTTTTCATGTTGGTTGTGATATTGGAATTTAACCTAACAATCCGTGTGCCCTTAAATGCAAGATATATATAGAAGGGAAAAAACTTGCTAATTAAAAAACAAAATATCATAAGAAGTGAATCGTCATTGAGGACCGAAGATAGTGACTAATTCATATTCGACAGTTTCTACGATGAGATCTCATACTTACATTGTCGATAAGAATTGTTATTTTAGTCGTTCGATTAATTTTATAACTAGAGCGATTATATATTACACAATATAAATTTTTTAACATATACACTTATAAATTAATCAAATTATTCATAAATTAATCAAATTATTAAAAAATTAATTCAATGATTAAAAAGTAATATTTCTATTTATAATACAAAATAAGAACCGAACCAACCGAACCGTAAAAAATCTACCCAGAATCGTGTAACACGTGGGAAGAGAGAGAGAGAGAGGGATTTGTTTCGACAATGACGACCCCTTTAAATCAATAATGCTCTCACAGACAAGTCAATATCTTCATGGGGTACCCCAATAATGGAGTACTCTAGAATCTTAATCTAAATATTATCACAAGTTATAAGAAAACGTCACATTATAAATTTGGGTTGATTACCCTTAAGTTCCTAAGCTAGCTCAAATCACATTTTGGTCACTAATTTTTGAAACGCCGCGTAACAAATTCTCGATCAGTCAAGTTATACTATGGTCCTCAAGTATACATTACCGCATAGAGATTTTAATTAATAGCCAAATGAATATATCTGATTTAAAATAATTTGATAAATTGATCGATAAAGTAGTTTTTGATAAAAGTTAGAGATCAAAATTAATGGAAATTAATCCACTTCATGAAAAACTGAAAAAAGGATTATCATCTTCTTTTATATCTGGTAGGGTACGATTTCACGTCTGGCAAACACACTTTTTTCTGGCACATTTATGATATTCTTTAAGATCTTGTATGGTATAATTGTAGAAAGGCATTCAATTTATATGATAAGAATTATGATTTTTTTGCGTTTGATGATCACATTTTTGAATGGAGTAGTTGTATTTTCTAAAGTTATAACCCAAAAAGATCTAACACAATATATATATATATATATGTGATAGATATATATATATAATATATATATATATATATATGCATGCCTGCTTTACTACTCATATGATCATTACGGTTTCAATATATTAGCCCAACTCAATCTCTTCATATTATATTGTGCTGCAATATAAAATTTATATATGTTCTTTTTTATCGTGTGTTGTGGGTCTCTAATCTTCTCGATGAGATTCTTCAGGCTAAAAAGTTATGAAAAATACGCAGAATAAAGTAAAAGCAAGATCATGCATGTCACTTTTTTCTTGATAAGGCCATGTATATATAAATATTTATTTGTTTCTTTTTGTATAACATAATATATAACATGACGATCGCTATTTTTAATAATTAATCAATTATCATTTGAAGGGAAAAAAGTGTTTGGAAAATTAAAATAGAATTAACTAGCCATCAGATTTTTTTTAATCAATATTCATTTCAAATTTTTAGTGATAATTAATAGTTATTGATCTCCGGCATGTGTGTGTGTGTGTATATATATAGAGTATATGGATACAAGGTGTATGCAGACAATTCATCACTTCTCGTATAACAGTTCCAATATATATCGCCATCTTTAAATATTCCACTCCGCGATCAAACTTATATTTCCGAATTGAAATCTCTCTATCTCTCTTGTACGTAATAACTTGCTTCTAGATTTATCAAAAGAGTACTATTAGCGTAATTAATATCTGAATAACTCATGAACTCTCTTTGACGTAATTACTTGTTCTATTTATTTATTTATTTATTTAAAAAAAATCCTACATGCTCCTCATATATAAATATATATATATAATTTAACAACATTCTTGCAATTAATTTGGAAAATATAAAACCAATCTACAAAATAGATATGTCAAAGGGTGCTAATTATCAAATTTTGGCAAATAAGCCATGTGGTTATGCAACATTATTAGATTTGTGAAATAGGTCATGCCATGGAATACACTGACCTAAAAAAAAGATTAAAAGATGGTCGTGTTGTGCCTGTCTTGTTTGTTTCATCTTTGACTAGCATTTGTCTTAAGTTGTGCCGAGTCGTGCTAAGATACATATTAGGTTAGCTTATTCAATATATGGATTGTGTCATGTGTATGGAGCGCAAACACTTATCCGATTGATAAAGTTCATGTTGACCTAACATAATAATAGGTTTGTTTTTTTTAGAGAGACACCAAGACCCTATTGATAGAAAATATTTGTCACAACTCACAAGAAAGAAACTTTTTTTTTCTTTTTTTGGGTTAATAACAAGAAAGAAACTTTTGCAACTAACTCAAACCACCTCTGGTACAACTCTCACTGCCAGTTTTCACACGGTGGTAGTCTACTGTGTTACTAATGTTATTCTACCGTGTTACTGAAGGTACTCCATCGCATTACTAAAGGTAGTCTAACTTGTTATTGGAGACATCCGGTTTCGTATTGAAAGAACACTGAATAAAATAAAATAAAATGATTTGAAATAACTCATCAACAAAGAGGAGGCCGTGGTTATGCTGTTGAGGGCAATAGACGTACATGGTGAAATGCTTCTTGGCGGGAGATAGCGTCAAGACCTATCTAGCCCACCGTGGTGCGGGTAACAAGGTAGGTGTGGAGACCTTGGATGACGGACGGTGGCGGGGGAGGATCTCGTTGTAACGTTGCTCATCTGCGGACAAACTCGATGCAGCTCCCCTTGCACGAGGGAATGGCTCTTGGAAAAAGGTTAGAATTAGAGAGAAGAAAATAAATTCTTGAAGCGTAAAATTGTTACAGGGTTATGAGGATGACAGTCACATTGAGCAATGCTCCTACCCTAATTTGGGCCCGGCCCAAGTGAAATGCCTTTGCATTGGGCCAAGCTTTCAAGGGACTTGGGCCCAGCTTTCAATTCCATGTTGGAACTGTCCGTTGGAGCTTGACAGAACTCCTCTACTAATAGAGAACACATGAAGCACCGTTTAGATCACAAGTTCGAATGGGTATAATTCCGACAAGAAGATCTGAAAGAAAATATTTGAATAGGATTAATTAAAATTATCATCTGTACTAATAGGTACACGTAATCTAAGGGTCCGTTTGGTGAATGAGTTTGAGTTGGAAATTTTAAGTTTCAATAGTAATTTTTGTTGACTTTTCAGAAAGGACAAAAAACTTTTTCAGAAAAAGACAAAAACTGAGATAAAAAAGTACATTTTAGTTTGAAATGAGATAGTGAACCAAACATCACCTAAACATAATTATTTTTTTAAAAAATAAAGTTGCTTATTGGTACTGTAGAAATTTTATACAAATGACCAACAATCTTTCTTTTTTTTTTAGTTACTATTTCTAACATTTTCATCCCGCAATCCTAGTTATGACTTTTTAATATCAGTTTAATTGATAGTGATTTATTATCATTTTATTGATAAATGTAATGTCTTATTATTAATTAACGTTCTAATTTATTAAATACATGTCAACAAACAGACGATAACTCAGATATCATATTCAGTAGTTTCAAAAAAAATTGGATTTAATTTGATGTTATTAGCATTATACTAAACCGTTTCTTTCTATTGTGAGGTGAAAGCATTAATTAATTATAAATGAGTCCAAAACTGAAGGAAACATGATGATTGGAATGGAACATGCGAAGGCAGTAGTGCCAGTAGCATATTCGTCTCTTATTGTTTGTGTGCTCAATTTTGATGCCCAACTTGGAATCTTTAATAAGTTGCTTCTTTGAGATGCAAATTAGGATGTGAGACTAACACTAGCTCAATAGGCTTTTTTGATAGGCTTAATTTTTGGGTTCCTCCACTATTTCTTAAAAAGACAAGGAATCCAAAGAAAGAATAACTAGTATATAATTTTAAAAGTTATATCTTATCATAATCATATAAAAATTATATAAATATATATATATGTGTGAAAATATTGACATAAATTCGAACTATGTCGGTATATGTAAATATTTTGTTTATTTGTATTCGAAGAATTTGCAACTACTTATTATTTTCTTACCAATAAATATGAATAAGAAAAAGGTTCAAGCCAAATAATGAAATATGTGAAAGAATTTTGGTTTCGCAAAATTTCTTTTTTTTTTTTTTTTTTTTTCTCTCTCTCACTTTCTTTTCTTTTGAGGATCTCTTTCTATCTCTATATGAAGGAATTTAGTGGCCGGTCAAGACCTCTCTTTACTATTAAAATATTTGGACAGTTAAAGGAATACTGTTTTTTTCTTCCTTTTTTTTTTTTTTTTTTTAATAATTGTGAAGGGAGTAATGTTAGCATAGTAGTATTTGTAAGTAGTCTGTCACGGGTATATTTCTCTATTACTTTTCACGTTAAATTTCCCAGAGATATATATATATATATATATGATCACATTACATGTGCTGTTAGGTGTGTGTTTATGTAGAATACTATTAATGCTTAGTAGTTTCCAACTTCCAACCCAACTATTTAAACTGCCACAGTCTTTGGGTAGAATAAAATAAATGTTTTCCCATGTGTTTTTGTTTTATTTAATGGGATTTTGAAAGCTGAGAGATATTATAAATATTATACAAGATAGACATAGATTTAAATATATGGAAAAATAAAAGTTAAAAAAAAAAAAACATATGGAAAACTGAGTTGTCTTGTTCTTGCAGGATCCACGGCACATGCATCATCGCAATAATAGTCACTGATTGGCCAGTCATTCTACCTGGTTTTCGGAATTTTTTATTTATGAAATAAATAATAATAATAATAAACTACGTCTTGAAATAATATTACGAGACAAAGACATATTATTAAGCGGAAAATCTGATATTGTTTTCGTTTCAAGTCATATTTCAAGTCATAAGTTCGAAATCTGATATTGCTTTCGTTTCAAGTCATATTTCAAGTCATATTTGTCAACAGAAGAGGAAAATAAAAACGTATTATCACTATTGTCAGTATTTATTTATTTGATCATTTTATAAAATGCCAAATAGAATTGGGGATATGTTTGTCACAACAGAACGTGGAGTGCATGTGACAAACCTGAAAAAAAAAAATCATAATTTGTTTGTTTATTCATTCTCAGCAAGACCGAAAAAGGAAACATAAATTGTTTATATATGTATTTCCTCTAAGTTTAATTTTAAATGAATAATATTTTTTGTAGTAAAAATAATATATATGTCGAGACAAAATAATAGTATTATTTTGACTGGTTTCTTGTTATCCCAACTATCTTTAACTGCATTCATGTGCCAAATGTGCTTATAGAATATTCTCCAAGTATCCTTTGGCTTGCCGTAAGTTATAACTTAGAAGCCATTGACAAATGAATATCCTTAATTCACACCAAAAAAAAAAAAAAAAAAAATTGGAAAAGGGAAAAAAGGATTGGATTATTTGAAGGGATATTTATATAAAATACGTCTTGTATTTTGGATTTTTTTAAGAAAATAAATATCTATTTTGAAACTCATCAAATATTTTTTATAACTATTCTGAATTCATATCATGAATCGGTCAATACTTAATTTTAATTACATTATTTATAAAAAAGAAAACCCCTCAAAGAGGGAAAAAAAAAAAAGAAAAAACAAAACAAAACAAAAAAAAATCCAAAACATTTTTGAAAAACCAAAAACCAAAGAAAAACCTTTTTCATAGGGGGGGAAAAATGATCGTGTTCTAAACGTGGGTCTTTGGAGGGGTATAAGGGGTGTGTTTCGAGATTTTTTTTTAATTTTTTAATTTTATCAGTTCTTTTCATAGTTTAGTCTCTTCAATAATTAAAACTAAACATTACTACAAAAAATAATTAAAATTAAACACTATTCAAGCTATGAATTTGATAAACATTTGAAATGTCCAGGAATATATATGGTAAGATCCAAAATAAATTATACATTGTTTGAAAAATCCAAAATAGCATGTATATGTTTATAAATTTCCCTTAATTGAATGAGAAAACCAAAATTTACGATTGTAACATGGTCAGGGGGTATTGCTTGGCGTTTTGATTCACTTGAAATAAATGGATTTATTTTTTCTGGTTATTGAATATTGACCCACAAATCCATCATAATTAAAAAATGACTTTTGATCCTTTTTCATACTTTTTTGGAAACTTTAGTTGCAGGTTGACCCTTAATTGGATATATATATATATATATATATATTTTTTTTTTTTTTTCTAAAGAATAATAAAAAATTTGAGGGACCCTAAATCATTTAATGGTTTATAGATGTATTAATTCAAAATTCTAATGTCTCAACTCAAACTACTCCATCAAACGGGCTCTTAATTTGATATAGATCAAGTTACGGCACAAAATTGATGACTTTTGTTTACACTTGAGAGTATAGAATTTAAAATTTTACTCTAAAGTGTAAACGTTTAAAAATTTGAGGGACCCTAAATCAGTTAATTATAGATGTATTAAGTCAAAATTATAATGCCCCAATGAGGAATTCTTTTGACAAATTATTGATTGTGGTTATATGCACGTTTCTGTTCTCAACAAGCTTCATCTCATCGGAATATTTAAAGTTATTTAAATTTTAGTTTCTTTTCTTTTAAAAATCAAATCAAAATCTTATTCCAAAGAAAAAAAAAAGGAAAAAAAAAAAGTTGTGAACCCTAAAATATATTTTTATTTTTTTGTATTTTCTATAGATTTTTCATTTTTATGCATGCGAATTATGCGTTAGTGTCACTATTCATACTCACGACCCACCAGTAGAAAAATAGCCGTCAATGGATGAATTTTCCATAATCATTAAAATCAATACTACCTTGAAAAATAGCTGTAATCATACGAACAAATAAATTATTAAGAAAATATCGAATGATTTAATGTTTTCAAATTTTAAATTGAATCGTTTTTAACTACTTTTTTAAAGGGAATCATTAGCAACGACTTAAATGTAAATAATCATTTGCCAAAAAAAAAAAAAGGGAACTTGCGAGCATTTTAAAGTAACTTTTCAATATTCTCCATTAAAAATAAAATAGTATACTTTACATCACTTGTGAACTTTACTAATTATTATGATCAGTTAATTTAGATAAATATGACGATTATTTAATAACACAATAATAAATTAATGATAACTTATATATTCAAAAATTTGAAATAAAGCTGATGTCTATCACACTATTTTAAATAAAATAAAACCTTACTCTATTTAATTTTTAATTTTTAATTTTATTTTTATTTTGCTATTTGCCATTTATCAGGCCCATTTGGAAACAATTAACAAGAACTTAAATATAATTATGAAAAAAAACAAAAACAAAAACTTAAACATAAATTATATATGATGAGAAGACATTCCCCAAAAAAAAAAAAAAAAAAACAGATTCCCATTAAAAAAATAGAAAAAGTGAAAAATAAAAATGACTTCTTTGTGGGAAGAAACAGGATATGAGAGAGCGAGGGGGGAGAGAGAGAGAGACGGAAAAAAGCTCCCACTTCGGATCTGCACGCAAACTCCTCAAGAGGGGTTCTTCTCAGAGTTTCGGAATTTCAGATCTGAATCCCTTTTTTCGAAATTTTGGGTCTATCTTCATTCGATTGATCCGCATCGATCTGTATTTCAAAAAACTTGTTTGCCGATTTCCTGGAAAACGATTTTTTTTTTTTTGGTTAAATTCATCTTTTGTTTCAGAAAAATTCATTTCCATTCATGAACGAAAGAGAGAGCTTGTTGTGATCTTCGGTCGTTTGTTTCTGAGAGCCAAATGGGTTCACGAAGACTAACACCTTCTTCACCTTCTTCATCTTCATCTCGAGGAACTGATATATCCATACCAGGTGAGTTCTTCAATTATTTATTTATTTATTTATTCTTTGTTTTCTAATTATCAATTTGAAATGTAATCCCTTTACATGAAAACCCAGATTTTGTTTTCTCTCTAATAGGTCAACAATGTTCGCTTTCTGAATCGATTTGTTGTTTTCAGTTAATGGGAATTTTTGTAGATGTTTTGAAAATGGGCTCTCTTTTTTTTTTTTGTTGGGTGTTTGTAATTGAAAACCAAATCTTTCATGGCTTGAATCGGAATTTTCTTAGTTGGGAATTTGGTACAAACGGAAGTGTTTATTGCTGAAGAGCATCTAAACTACTGGATTGAACCATTGTGTAGGGAAAAGCTTTTGTTGAAAATGTGAATATTTGTTATAATGATATAGAAAGATAACTTTCATCAATTGGGAAAAGGTTTTTTTTTTTTTTTAGTTTAATGCTGAATTAGGTATGTATATATATATATTATTGGTTAAGCGTGTCCCTTCTTTAGGGCATGCTGAGTGTTTGTTCGGTTGAATATGATTATGAGTGTGAACTTTAGTGCGACGAGAATGGGCTATAACAAGCCAGTCGTATTCTTCTGTTTAGAAGAGAAATATATAATTTATGTATTTGGTTAAAGTAAAAGGATTATAAGGACGTACCCAGATAACTCCAAGGAGGGAGTGTATCCTCGCATGGCATGTGTATACCTCATGAAGTTAATTGCCCATATTACCCCTCCTAAACTGTCGTGGGAAACGAGCAGCCTTACCACCCCTCTAAATGACTCGTGGTGAAAGAGACTAGGTCTTGGTGATTTAAGATATCGATATCTCTGTTTGAAATGCAAAAATGAGGAATGAAGTTTTAGACCTTTGAAGCAAGCTAAAGAGTGATATTGACTCCTAGGAGCTGATGGAGTTATTTTATTTTGCAGGGCTCCGTGAGAGACATCAGCATGATCTAGACAATTTGACACTAGCTACACAACCCTTCAAAACTTTGAAGTTTTTTGTTTTGGCTGTTTTCCTATATATTAAGCGTTCGATATCGTATTTATTGGCAAAAGGTGGTTGGCTTATGCTTTTGAGTACTCTAGCATTGGCCATCGGAATTCTTCTTGTGACCATTGATGGCCCCCATGAGAAGGTATGTTACCAAATAGATCTTGTTTGTAAATTATTCACATGGTACAAGCTCTGGATAAAGAATTTCTACCCAAAAAAAAATAATAATAAGTACTGAGTTGCTTATATATATGATTATACAGTTTGCTTGCTTTCTATGGGATGCAAATAGATAGTCATCGGAACACTGTCCTACCTAATTTAAATTCCTAACCTTCGGAAGGAACCATCATTTTCCTACCAACTTTTTCATTAAGAAAAGATTTTAACTTTCTTATGATCCAACATTTTCTTTTTCATGCCCGTAGGCACTAGATGCAAAGATATAAGCATAAAGTACTGTTTTTATTTCGGAAAAACCAAGAAAGAAGCTTAAAGCTTAGCTACTTTGATAAGGATGAAGGATTTCATACACAATATTTTTATTTCCACTTCATAGTGAATGATCAAATTCCCTTTGATCTTGGTGTTTAATTTTTAAATTGTATCGTATAACTACTCTTTGCCGATATTGAATTCTACTCTGTAATTTGTTTTGCAGCATGTTGAGGAGCTTGTAAAATATTTTCGGTATGGATTATGGTGGATTTCCCTCGGAATTGCATCTTCAATTGGTCTAGGTGAGCACTACTTACGTGGATGAGAATGAACCATTGTGCTGTTTATTTTAAACTGTGACTAAGGAAATATTTAGATTTTGTACTAAGTTTCGTCTAGTAATGGTTATTACTTTTCAGGCTAAAAACATATGCATCTTTTGTTTAAGGCACTAGATTTGTGCTTTTGTAATGAAACCGTTAGATGGCCTACTAATTCTTTTCTGTATGCTTTTAGTGTGTCATTTCTCAGAATGTAACATAATAATTCTTGCTTTCCTCAGGATCTGGGTTGCATACTTTTGTCCTATACCTTGGCCCTCATATTGCAATCTTCACCATAAAAGCAATGCAGTGTGGCCGAGTTGATTTAAAAAGTGCTCCATATGATACAATACAGCTAAAAAGAGGTCCTTCATGGCTTGATAAAGACTGTTCCGAATTCGGACCCCCTTTGTTTCCATTAATACACGGTTTGCGGGTACCACTTAGCAGCATATTGCCACAGGTTCAGGTAGAGGCTATTCTATGGGGCATTGGGACAGCAATGGGGGAGCTTCCTCCATATTTTATTTCAAGGGCAGGTATGCAGAAGAAGCTTAAGTTTTTTTTTTTTTTTTTTTTTTTTTTTTTTTTTTTTTGCCTCCTGCTGAAACCTGCCATTGCTGTTATGTTCCACCACCGATGTCGTATACTAGTATTACAGGAGAAATTTGTTGTTTCTTGGAACTTGATATGATATTTTAGAGATGAATAGACGTTTATTTTACCTCATCATAGAAAGGAAACTTCATTCTTTAGATTTTATTTCTGGAAATATTTCAGTCTTTTTAACGATTTTCTGTGTCTAATTTGGAACATTTGAAGGATTTTATCTTGTTAATAAATATAATGAAGATATGTAATGTTTTTAGCTATTAGTATAAACCAAATTGTGATCTCTTATCTGAACTGGTATGTTTCCTTCACACAGTACAAGGTTGTTATTTGTCAGTTTAGCTTTTACTTTTCAGAAATCATAAGACCTAGTATTCAGTTTTATCTTGATTCAACACTTTATGCAGCAAGCATATCAGGTAACAGAGTGGATGCCATCGAAGGATTTGATGACTCCTCAAACGAGGATAGTGGATTTTTGGCTACTCACTTAACAAATATCAGGCACTGGCTTCTGTCACACTCGCAACATTTGAACTTCATTACCATTTTAATACTTGCTTCGGTTAGTTTTGGTCTCTTCCTCCTTCATTACTAAACAGCATTTTGATAAAATATATTTTGGTCCGAATTACCGTTCCTTGGCTGGCTGGTTTTAGATGTGAACCTCAACTTTTTAGAGAGTCCTTGGATTTTAAGTTTTATAATCAGTGAGAATATCTAGAAACGTTTCTTTGAACGACATCTGCATATTTTCTCGACTCTTCTTGATCTAATGGGGCACTTTCTCTTCCTTGATAAATATGTTAAACCATTACTTGCTTCTTCTTTGTGGCTAGAAGTATTGTCTTTTTGGACTATCCTTTTTGGCGTGCCAATAAAGAACCAAATGTCCCAATTATGAGGGAAATACTTTGAAGTTGAAAAAGTAGAAGCTGATGCATATGTCACGACGGCGTCATTCACTTTTGGTCCAACTTTTATTGCCTTCCCATTATTCTTCATAAAGCACTTTAGAGGAGGGGACCGTACATTTTTAGTGGGGAAAAAAAACTCTGGCTCTGGTTGGAACGAACTATGCTTATCATAAATCTTACAGAGCATTAATTCTATCAATGTGTTTTTCCATCTAATTTGTTTGCTTTTTCAGGTGCCAAATCCTCTATTTGACCTTGCTGGCATTATGTGTGGACAATTCGGAATTCCATTTTGGGAGTTTTTTCTTGCAACATTGATTGGGAAGGCTATTATTAAGACCCACATACAGGTCTGTCCAGCCACTTTCTCAGTCACTTTTGTCCTCAAATTTTTTTTTTTTTTTGTTTAATTCGCTTTAATCAAGACACCAACTTTGTTAGGAACCTAAAGACTTCTGTTTACCACGTGTTTTCCTCCTCTGCAGACGGTTTTCATCATTGCAGTTTGCAATAATCAGCTTCTTAATTGGATAGAGAACGAATTGATTTGGGTACTGAGCTTCATCCCCGGTTTAGCATCTGCACTCCCCAAACTCACCGCGAAACTCGACGCCGTGAAGGAAAAATATCTCACCTCCGCACCCGTATCCTCAAAGAGCAAGGTAATGTTTACCCTGTAAACCATTGATGCATCCGTTTAGTTACACATCTTTTAGACACTCTAGTCCAACTAATTTCTAAATCCCCTCATCAGGTGAAAATTTGGGATTTCTCATTCGCTACGGTTTGGAGCACGGTCGTGTGGCTAATGCTCGTGAACTTCTTTGTGAAGATTGTGAACGCAACTGCTCAGAGGTATCTGAAGAAACAGCAGGACAAGGAAATAGCTGCATTAACAAAAAAGACATAGGCATATCAAAACATACAAGATGAACTCTGGCCTGGACTTACTCTTCCTCGACACCGGAGTGGGAATCTTGCTTCTTGATATATGATCTTTTTACCTTTTCGGGTACGATTAGAAATATAATTCCTAGGATTTACTTTCACTAGGCATAATTGGTCTCAACACCCCCCCCCCCCCCCAAAAAAAAAAAGGGAAATATTAAATATGCAGAAGTAAGGCCTTGGCTTAAGGTTGTATAGGAAGGATCTCAGGAGATGCAGTGAACTGGGGAAAAAAATTGCCGTTCTCTGTGTAAACTTTGGGGGAAGCAAGCATTATTTTTGGGTGGTTTTTTTTGCCCCTTTGTCAACAATTGTTGAAACTTGGAATCTTAAAAATATTCTTTTAACATCACGACAAAGTTATCTATTCTCCTTTTGTCCTCTCCTCTCTCTCTCTCTCTCTCTCTCTCTCTCTCGTGCCAAATAAATATTGCTGGTAATGCTAAACTTGATTCTATTATTTGGTTTTTTTTTTTTTTCTCTCTCTAAATGTGTCAATGACTGCGAACTTTGTGCCATAATTTCTGGAGAAGTAAAAGTTTTGTGAATTCATTTTGGTCTACCAAAACTAAATTCTGAACAAAAATGGTCTGCCAACACTAGTGAAAAGTACCTTTAATAATTTTTTTTTATTGCTTACTTTCTGCTCTCATTTCTGCTCAAGAAAATTGCTCCTTTGCGTGTTTTGGTTGGCATTAATAATCTTGTTTATGCTATTAGGATAAGATAATGGTCCCAATTGCTATCATTATTTATTGCTATTAAGACAATTATTCACCTAGTTTAGTTGTGATTTTTATATGACAAACTTAGGCCCAAGCAGGATGGCGTTAAATTTTTGGTGGCAACGTGGAAGGAACTGAATTTTAGATGTAGACAGAGGGAAAGCCGTGTGCAATGAAAAATGCAAGCACGGCTTGGGGAGAGATTTTTACCTTTTTTTTTTTCTAACAAGTAAATTGTCTACTCCATCCGACTAGTTCCGGGTTCGAGTCCCGGGCAACCCATTATAATTAATATAATATATCGAAATCATGGGGACCTTGCTTCCTTCTTCTTGTTGTTGTTAGCGTTTAGCAAAAAAAAAAAAAAAAAATCACATCATGTATGAGTTTTTTGATGTTTGAATTTCATAAAAATGAAGGGGGGGGGGGGGTTAGATAGAGAGGTGGGTTTGTATTCTAACTAATCGGAGGAGTTTCGAAGATGATTTGTGTAACTAAACATGAATTGGAAATCCAACTTAAAAGGTTATAGTTGATCTTCCAAACATGCCCTTATTTCTAAAACAAAATGGTTGTGTAACCAAACATAAATTGAAAATGCAAGTCAAAAATATAAATGATATGGTTGATCTGCCAAACATGCCCTTGCTTCTAAACAAAACATAAGTTTTCGTTTGTAAGTCAATACAAAAAACAATTTACTATTGTTTTTTTGGCTGAATAAGATTAAAAAAAAACAAGTTAAAACAACGACAAATAAGACTCGCACACTTGAAGTAGTGTTGTTTGATTAAACGGCATTTCGTTTGTAGAAGGCAAAATTAAACGACAAGTCGTTTTTTGCTCGACTTGAAAGACTAGTTCAAAGCATTGATAGTGATGACTTATCAGTCAACTTCAATCGTTTTTCTTCAGTAGTCAAATGGTGGGTTGCACCTTCCCATTTTTACGGTAACTTTCTTTTTTTTTTTTTTCCCCTCTTTTGGGGAGCTGAATTTGGTATTGATAAAGACAGGAGATCTGGATTATTGAATGAAGACTAAAATAAGGACGAAAGTAGCTTGCTTTCGTTTTCTGGTTTTTCAACTTTGTCGTTTCTTAATATTTCATTGTTTCTGGCTTTCAACATCTTAGTTGTCGTTTCTACGTTACATCACGATGTTAATCTAATGTCGTTTTAGGTACATTTGCCGCTTTCAAATTACTGCCGTTATCCCCGTAAAATGTCGCTTTTTGTGGTTTTCTTTTCTTCTTTCCTTGATTTTATTTTTTGCATATGCGTTTCAAACGACGATGGCATTTTTCTTTTCGTTGATGTTGTTTATTTTGTTCTTTTTTTTTTTAATTAATGTTTTCTTATTATCTATCGTTTTCACAGTTTGCTACCGTTTTGGAGTTCGTTGTCGTTTTTTAAATTAGTTGTCGTTGATTTTACTGTTGTTTCATTATTTCTTGACGCTTCTCATCAAGGCTCTTATTTCTTTCTCAATCGTAGTTTCTCTAATTTTTTTCTCCTCTTTTTTGTCATTCCTCGTCGTTCTCCATTTATCCTAATTGCCGTTTTACAGTGGTTGCCCCGCCACCACTTCATTTTATTTTTTATTATTATTATTTTTTTTTTGCAGTTGTAGTTTTGTAAGCCCGTTGCCTACTCTCAGTTGTTGCTTTTTAAATATTTGTTGCCTGTTGTCCTTTGCAAAATTTCCACGTTGTCCGTCGTTTTTCAGCGACACTGTCGTTCTTCTTATTTGTTGTAGTTTTGTCGTTTACCAGCCGTCTGCTGTAGTGCTATCATGTTCTTCGGTCATTTTCCATTTGTAGTCATTTTTTATTAGGCAAAAACGACATGAAGGAGGAAAAAGAGGGACAAACAAGTTTTTCACCAAAAAAAGGATTTGTGGTCTCTCTCACAATCAAACCACATGTCGTTTTAATACAAAAGTCATGCCGTTTAATAATAAAGAACAACAAACTGTCTTCATTTCCAAAGAACTAAACGCCATGTTCGGTAAGTACAAGAAATACATGGTTGTAATTTCCGTTTAAGGTTAAAACCGACATGCCGTTTGTTGAGAGATCGTACAGAAACGACATACAACTTATGATTTATTGAAAAAAGAAAAAAGAAAAAAAAAAAGGATCTCTAAGAATAAAACGACCATGTCATTTCTCGAAAAACGACATGTGGTCAAGAAAAGAATAAACGAGTTGACGTTTTTTTGTCTAGAGAAAATGAATCCAAGGAAATGACATGTTTTTAACCTTGTCAGGGCAATAAACAAGTTGACAAAAATGTTATGTTTTTCTGTCTATGAACTAGGAATACTCTTTCGTCTTCTATATGAGCACATCTTGATGAGACGAACAATATTGCTGAATAAAAATATTTATTAGACATGGACTTTTTATTTAACAAAAACAAAAAATAAAAAGAAAAGTTTCTTTCCCTGCCACTGTACAGCACTAGAGAGAGAGAGAGGGAAAAAGAAAAAAAAAATTTATACCTCGTTTGGCAATTTAACTCAAACTGTAATTTTTCATCTCAGTTTTTATCTTTTTCTAAAAAAATTTGTCTTTTTCTGAAAAAGTTTTTGTCTTTTCTAAAAAGTAAATAAAAATTTTTAACTCAAACTCATCCACTAAATGGACCCTTAATAAAATAAGGTAGGCGTTGAAAGATCTATGAGTACAGACCGTTCCTTAACCCCCCCCCCCCCCCCTCTTTTTTTTCAGTTATCATGCCCATCATATACTTATTAAAGAGCCCCTTTTGCTATTCCACAAATGATGAAAAAAAAAATAATCTGAAACGTTAAGTTTTTTTAAGCTTTTATTAAATGATAAAGAACAACATTTATTTTGACGGCTCATATCTTTCGTTTTCGTTAGTTGAGATTTAAAATGTACATACGTTAGGGATTTAAAATAAATAAATAAATAAATAAATAACTATATGTAACATTCAAGGCCATTTATGGTTTAATAGTAGTTCTCCACACCTTTTTTATTAATTGCCATAAAGATGCCAATGCAGGTCACATAAGTGACTAATGAGGACCAACAAACACCTAAAATGCCAACAATAGTTCTACGTAGTACAGTTAAGAACATCTGAATTAGAACCACTGGAACTTCTGGTTGACCTTCTAGAAGGTGCTTTTAAAGTTGAACAATATAAGCCATCACGTCCAATTAAGGGGTTTCCCTTCCCCACCTATAACAATAATAAATAAATAAATAAATGATTTAATGATGATAAGAATTAGCGGCATTAATTTGATATTATCAACAACAATAAAAATCCTAAAAGAAAATAAACGGTAACAAACATATAAAATTTATATAAATTTGTCGTAACGTAAGTTTACAACTTATTCAAACCGTTATAGTAATTTAATATGATGGCTAAAAAGTTTATAAGAGAAATCAACACACTATTAAACGTTTAATTTTTTTTTCCTCCAACCTCTCGCATAATTAGGACAACTGAAAATTACAAATATAAAATTCTCAATATATTCTAAATCAAAGAACTATCGATATTGTTGATAACTTGTCTTTACATTTATCCATATTCATCACGAAAGAAATTATATTGTTAATAAATTATCCACTCATGTTGTTCAAGCTTCTTCAGATTGTTGATGGTGATATACCAGTTACTTCTTCTTATTATTTAAACTATATATATATATATTTATATAATAACTATTGATATTGTCTCTACATAGGGCATTAATAAAGGCTTTAGAATTTACCAAATGATTAATTAGTGGATGCGTAATGCATAAAGGAATTGGATTAAGGAATGAATTCTTTCAATATATAACGTGATTAGAATAAGATAAACATCATGAATTACGTAATTGGGTGGATTAAATATGTTGGCATTATCTTCATGAACATTATCTAATAATATAATAATTAATAAATCAATAATAAATAATTCCAACTAGAAAACTTTGTGGGAATTTGTCCAATCGACATGTTATTGAATATTATGTTCACGTTACTATGATCATGATTTGATGCTCATTTTAGTCCCTTTTTTTAATATTATTTATTTATTATTATTATTTTTATAATTGGGAATATTTTAGCCCTTATTTTATCAAGCTATTCGGTGGTCCAAAAAGAAGAGAGATTAAGGTTCCTCGTTGATTAAGTACATGATTTCTCGTTACAAAATAGGTTTATGTCCTAATCTAATTAGTCCAAGAGTACACATATCATACTGGTATTTTTAATTTGTCTTTGCCATTTTTATAAAAACAAATTTAATTGTATATTATTATAACTTAGATCGTATTGTACTAGAGGAATAAAACTCTGAAGATTCTTAATTTTTGTATTACACTTGACGTGTCCCATTTAGCTATACTGCCTAATTCTGTATATTAAAATAATTTCAAAATGTTATTTCGCTATAAAATTGTCCTTTGCTGATCATACATGTCTACGTTTATATATATATATATATATATATATATATATAATTTCCATTAGTTTTCTTGGTAAAATCAAATTTTAACCCATTTTTATGCTGACGTTTTACCTAATTATGAAACAAGATCTACTACCAAATGGAAATTGGAAAACTTCCAAGAAATTTTTCTATGGAGTAAGAAAAATATTTCGACATTAATTATTCAAATATTAAAAACAAAACCAGCGGCTAATTTAATGTAGGTTATTATTTTATGTAGCGCTTATAAAAAAAAATAATAATGTTTCGAAAACAATACTGGTTACAATTTTTTTTCACTGTCATCTCTGTAATTATTATAAATAATTATTATAACTACTCATAATTAATATAAAATGTGTTATCATGATCTCGTTGTGACACCAAAAAAAAAATCAACTACTCTTTAGATAATATTATTTTTATTATCTCTACATTAAAATAACCATAATATATAAACAGCGTTCCTTAATTACTTGACGTGACAAAGTTAATTGATATATATATTTGATGTCCCAGATGGATTAAATATATAATTATTCTAATATGCATTGATTAGGGTAATTATAGAATATGAGTTTGACCAGATTGTTGAGATTGATTGATAAATGTAATTCATTAAATATTCTTCACTACTATCTTTTGAATAAATTAATTTTTAATAACATTTTTTTATTTCATAGATGTTTAGTTTCTCCATGGAATATGTCCAAGGCATTTATAATGCCTATGATTAATTTGTGTATCATCCCCCAAAAAATATCATATCTAGTTTGTATAGGAATCTTTCAAATGCAGAATAATTAAATTAAATTTTAACAAATTACTTGCAGTTTCCGTGACTTGAATAAATAAAATAATTGAGAACGCGCAGAGCTTGAGAATATACAATTTAATAACTTGCTAATAGGATAATATTCCCATAACTTCGTATCAAGTGCATGGATATTATATTTAATAAATTTCAAGTTGTTTTTAAATGGTAAGACTTGATTGGTCACTCAAAGCTAATAAGTTCACCATCTACCCTTTTTTTTTTTCCCTAAGAAAACAAAACAAGAATGTTAAGTAAGGGATCACCGGTGATGGTAGCATAACAGTAAGAATGACCTATCAAGACTCTCTTGTTTAGCATCGAGAGATTGAATCTCATTGTCTGTTATGAGATTGCAATCATGCTTCTCCAAGGACTTGTCAAGTTGAATTGGGTCTTTATGATTTTGGACTTCTTGGATGTTAGGCGAAAAATCATGGATGGTCATTTTTCCATTCCACTTATGATATCAATAGATTCTTATGATGAAGCTGGTCTGAGGATGTGAAAAACCAATTAATTTCTTTTTTTATTAGAAAAAAAAATAAGGGTCTCGAATACATTATATTAGAACTAGCATCAGAGATACAAGCTGGAAGCTGAATTAGTGTCCAGTCTAATTTACCTAGATTGAGAAAATATGTGCAATTTATGTGTCTTTTCTCCAATAACAAATTATGGAAATTAATATTTGGAACAATATTATGGAAAATAATATTGCATGCTCCTGTCTTTATGTTCAGCTACACATATTTTTCTTAACTTTAATTTAATTCCGCGTTCAATAAAACATATGACTTGGCTACTTCAAATGATCTTTAATATCCTTTTGTTTTTTTCAAACTCAAATGAAAATGGATGCATAAATTTCCGTATGAAGAATAAAAAAGTTCATAACAGACCCACATCATCTGAAGAACATTATTGAGAGTTTGGTTTTTCATAGTCTATCGAAATCGTTATCTAGTTATAGTGCAGACATAATAGAGTAGTAATACCATACTTGCTCTGTCAAAAGATGCAAAGTTCGAATATCTTATCTTTTAAATTCAAAAAAAAAAAAAAAGAATAACTACCTGGTTAAGTTTCTATACCATTCTTACTACTTGTCACATTTAGGGGCATTGTCTACAAAAATTCTGATGGAAAAAAAAACCCAATCAATAAAATACCCATTTGATTTCTATCATATTTTGTTAACTCTTACATATTTTTTAAAATTTTAATCAAATAAAAAAATTCAAAAAATACACTTTTGATATGAATATTTGATTATGGAAACTCATTTATCTAAATATGACAAATCTACGATAAGACATGCTAATCGTCTCGGTTATAACTTATATATAATTCAAAAAAACTATTTTAACACGATTTGAGTTAACTTAGCATTTACAAATTATACTCTAGATATCAGAACACCCCAACAATAAAAAGCTTCACTGTCAAAATATTATAAGAAGTTTGATTTGAATTTTTTTAGTACTACAGTTTGATTGGAGGTTTTTTAGTACTAAAGTTTGATTTGAGTTTATCATGTTCAAAGTGAAACTACTTTGAACAAGTGACTCAACAAGTCCAACTTATCCTTCCAAGTCAGAATAAGACGAAAGTCATAAAAGCCTATTCTTTTCTTTTTCTCTCCTTTTTAATTTCTCCCCTTTGAAAAGAAAATAAAAAAAGAAGGGGCCCAAAACTCACGTGGAAACGTAGGACCTGATTCGAACACGAACCAGATTGAGATTACTGTGTTTGGGACTAAAAATGTCGTTGTCAACGTAATTAAACAGTTTACTTACCCCAAAAAAAAAAAAAGGTCATTAAACTGTTTACTTACCAAACAACAACGTAATTAAACTGTCTGTGTTTTCTATTTTCAGCAAAAAAAAAAAAAAAAAAAACCTGTCGTGTTTTCAGCTCCAAAGCGCACATGATCAGTTACAGCCGTGTTAGAGTCACAGCTGTGTCTCCATTGTGCGTCCAACACTGCGTCTCTGGGTTCCACCGCACCGTACACTCTGGGCCCACCGTCGAAGATGGTGGGGGCGTGGCGTGGCCGAATACTTGTATGAGTACTAATGCGTAAAGAATTCTTGTAAAAAAAAAAAAAAAAAGAGTAATGTATAAAGAATTAAAGAGTTTATTTGATGTTTAAATTCAACTTGACCTGGTAATTTTTTTTTTGCTGAATTTTTATCTATTTTTTAAAAAGTTTGTAAAAAATTATAACCACTTTTTAAAAAATTAACCAATTTTAATTAAAATTTTAATTCTAAATGACAATCTAAATGTATGCTAAATATTGGCCTTTCACTATGAAGATTTAAAAAAAAATTTTAATTTTCTGAATTTTTTTTTATTAATAGCTCATTTTATTGATGGAAATTTCACCATAGTATATTAAAGAAGACTTTGTTTTTTGTGAGAACTGATCTATAATGAATCATGTAAATAATTCTGATTCGATTTAATCAGATCTAAATTTAGACAACATTAATTATTATTTGTATCCGTACTTTGTCATTAAAATAATCTTTTTAGAAAAAAAAATTTATTTGTATTTTTTTAAGGTAAGCTTACATTTGATTGACTTTGAATAAGACGTGAGTTAAATTAAAAAATTGATATTTAAAATTGTGTCTTACCTCAATATCTCTCCACTCTATTGAAGAACTCTCTTGAAAAATCTGTTTAGCTTGTATTTAGACATTATATTTGGACACAAAAATTCTAACTCTATTTTTATTTTATTTTACTAAAAAGTCAATAAAAACATCAACTAATTTCCGAAAAATCAATCCATTCAAACCTAAAAAATTTTACTTGAGACCAAAGGAGGGAGACAACACTTATGGGATGGGACCCAAATTGAAGCCCACCCCTGATTTTCTGGGTGTTCTTTTTTTCTCTCTCTTGTGCTGCATCTCACACAGGGTTTGGCTAGTCAGCTATGGGTCCCACAGACTTTCCTACGTGGCACGCTTTTCAGTCACCTACCTGTAACACTTCACTGGCCCACCCTCAACCGCCAAATTATTTGGGATGGCCCGTACAACCTCCACCAGTCTTCTTCACTTCTTGCGTGAAGGTCACCACCACTCTCACTCTTATCTAATGGTGCGTTTAGATCCATATACGTTTGAAAGATTAATTAAATTATTATAATTAAACATAATATATTTTTGGATTGTTTACATTAAAATAAAATATATATTTGGATGAATACTTTAATCATTGTATTTAGATGGAGAGAGAGAGTGATAAAAGCAAGGGTAAAAAAAAGGAAAAATGAAAGAAATTGATGTAGACGGATGAACAATAAAACCGAGTAAGTTTACCGGTCAAATGAAATTGTATTTCAACTATAATGTTTGAGTAGTCAAACGAATATTACATTGTATTCAAATTGAGTCAGTAAAATCAAATCTATAATAAATTTTCTTTAAAATATATTAGATATCAACTCCGACACCAATATCAACTTTGACTTAACTTTTAAGTTTTAGTTCTGTGACATATAAGTTGTTATTATTTTATTGATAAATGTTCGTATAGGATTTTTATATCAATTGATTGTATTTATTAATAAAAAGATGACAACTCACTATCACATGTATTTAATAGTCAAAAATAGATATTAGAATTGGTGTTCTAAACACTACTCAAATTTTTTAGCTTTCGGTGTATTACCCCTCAAAAATCCGTTTTTAACAATTTACCACCAAGTTTTCTAAATTGTTTGAACATTTATCATTTTGCTGACTTCACGTTTATTTGAGGTTTTGAATTTGAAAATTTTACTTTATGGTTCGAATTGAATTTGAAAGTCTGGACATGGGATTTGTTGTCCTTACATCAGATGGGATGAGCTTTCGTCACCAATTAAAAAAGAAATTAAGCAAAATAAGACACATTATAATAATTTAAAAAATTCAAGCAATGAATTGTCAAAATTATAAATTTAGTAACAATTTATTAAAAACCGAAGAGTTTAGAGGTAGTGACGCTAAACCATATGTGGCTATTTATCTTCGCTTTCTTGTTATTCTCCATTATTCCCTTAAGCCAAAATGTTCCTCTAAGTGTCAATTTTCATAGGTTAGATTTTGTTTTTAAAATTTTCTAAGACCCCACAAATAAATACAAATTAAGATGAATATCCCGTTGGAGTTAGTTCAATGGAAAAAAAAATTTTTTTCTGGGTCTCAGGGCTCGTTTGGCATTCAAATTCAAACTGTACTTTTTCATCTCAGTTTTTGTCTTTTTCTGAAAAAGTTTTTTGTCTTTTCTGAAAAATCAACAAAAATTATTATTGAAACTTAAAATTTCTAACTCAAACTCATTCATTAAACGGACACTCAGATTAACGAATAGAAACATGAGAGATTTTCTTTCAAATTAATAGTCACCTGGCTTTTTTCCTTTTATTATTATTATTTTTTAAAGACGCGGGAATATTACATGTGCATATGAGGGCCCTAGCTAGAGTAACTCCAAGGTCGCTATTCTTATACACTTGAGTTTTTTACCCTTTTTTTTGTTTTTTTTTGGGTTTTTTTTTTTTTTTTTGTTTTTTCCTGGCTCTCGCTCTTTCCTACTATCTAGCTAGCTTCCAATTCAATAGTGAGATACTTTAACGGAAAAAAACAAAAGCTACAAGTAGTTTACAAGGGTAGGATTTGGAAAATGTTCCCATTTGTATGGTTTCTTTTTTAATTCTACTTCTCTAGAATCTAGCTTCTGTATATAGTTAGCTTACCTTTTTTTCGCACCTACCCATTGCTTTTTTTCCGTTTCACTCGTGCTTTTTTTACTTTTTAGGTTCCAATTATTTGCCCAAAATCTTTCATTTTGAAAGCAAAAGCTTCCTTTCTCTGACCTAGTCGTTCCTTTGAGTTTGAGGTTTAGTTAAGATTGCAATATGCACAGCTTTAGCCTACCCAAGAAAGTTTGAAAAACGATCATATTTTCTCAACCACTAATTATTTCAATTTAGATTATGTAATTAATTAAATATATAGCGACCCCACCTTATGTCGTGTCTTTTATAAAAAAGTTTATGTTATATTTGATTTCGAATGATTGCAAGCGTAATCTTAAGATAATTTTATACCTGATTTTATCAATAAATTATAAAAATTTGAATACCTTTTTCAAGTTAAAAAGAAAATTATATTCACTTTCGAGAAGCTTATAATGGTGTAAGCATTATAATTTTTTATTATTTGATTGAATTTTAACATATATATCTGTTTGTATATATTATAAGAGTACGTAAGGCTTAAATCATGAAAAATTAATCATTCTATCAATAAGATAAAATAGCGTGTCTTGTTGAAAATTTGTCAGATTGGGAACCCGAATTCAAAGAAATATTTTACTTTGAGTTGTTTGTAAGAAATAAGCAAGAGAAGACAAAAGAGAAAAAGGAAAGGAAATTGAAATATTCCCGTTCCTTTGGATAAACTTTACTTTCCATGTATTACATACGTTGTCTAATCATCGTTGGCTAGGCTGTACAGTACTCCTTTCTTGAATATATTATATATATATATATATATATATATCTCTCTCTCTCTCTCTCCACTCTTTTGTTTTGTTTTTATATATTTTATTTTTTGTCACGGAAGGCCCTAGCTTTTCTATTTGAATCATTGATACGAATCTACACCATTCTCCACTATAAATATAATGTGAACTTTTTTTTAGTTATAAGAATATCTAATGTGAATTACTTAACTCAAGGTTAAATGCTCCGGGCCCTCCATATCCTTTGGTCTTCATTAATTTATTCATTTTTGCGTAACAAGTGACTGTGTTGGCACCCCTCTTTGAATAACCTTCTTTTTGTTATGTATATGTATATATATATATGTATGTATGTGTGTGTGTGTGTGTGTGAGATTTATGATTTATAAACAACTTTGTTCCGTGGTCAAGTGGCTTTGTGGCTTTGAACTAAAAAAATTGTTCTTTTTCTTTTTCCCCCACAAGCATCTTCATTTTCAATATATGTATATAAATATATATATATATATATTTTATTTATTTATTCTCTTGCTTAAAGGACAAAAGGTGTATACAGGAGATGAAATGAAACTTTCCCTCCTTTTGTTTCTAGCGTTTGGAGCTTTGTCAACATCCATGTAATTGGCCCCTTTTTTTTCTTTAGTAACTAAAAACGGCTTTTATGAAACGTTTCACACTTTAAATTGCATCCTCTCTTAAACAAAATTTGACCTTTTCTTTGCTTTTAGAATTTAGTTTTTGCATGCATATTAATGTCAAACCATTTTATGTTTGTTTTTTGTTAAAAAAAAAAAAAAAAAAGAGTTGCTCAAAAATGTAGAATTTGTAATTAAGGTGTATATAGTGTAATAAATGGAAGGGATAATGTACAATCAAGTAATTCCAATATTGTCAATGTTTGGCCGTACAAGTACTCTCTCTCAATTAGAAACTAAGTCCTTATTGGATAATGTTTGGCAGGTAATTATTAATTACAATCGTTTTTCCTCTTCCTAAAAACTATAAAAAAGAATAGGAAGAAGAAAACAAAATCGGCCAATAATGCAAATTCTTCCTATTCAATCTCACTTACCATGTATGTCAAAAGGAATTTTTCTTCTTACAAAAACAAAACAACACAATTTAGCCTTCTTTTCCATTTTGTTTTTCCTTTCATGGATGTACGACATCCAATGAATGATACCGATAACCATCTGTGAGGTTGATGTGAGTCAATCATTACATCATTTGATTAAACTATATGTATTTACATAACATCACATGCATAAATTCCCTTTCATATATATATATATATGAATTATTCTAATATATACCTCTAAACTTTAATTTTATTCTCATTTTCTCGTTTGAATTTTAACCCTCACTTTTTTCTATGAAGTTTGAATCTAGTCCCATTTTACTCTTTTATCAAAATTTTAGTTAAAAATATAAAAAAAAAAGTCATGTGGTATTTTTTCTATTACTTTTAACAAATTCTAACAGAATAGGTTTAGTAAGGCTAATTTCTCTATTTTTTGATCTATGTCTAAATGAAATTATAATATAATGAGTAAAGTAATGTAGATATAAAATTTACAGAGTAAAGTGAGAATTTATAAAATTTAAAAGGTAAAATGAAAATGACCATAAAATTCAAGGATATCTAGATAGAATTAATTTAATATATGATGTTTACCATCTACGTCCTTTTGCACATTCATTCATCTTAAAACGTTTGAATTGCCTGGTGACCTAATCACAAAACACAATCAATGATTATATTTCTTTGTGGAAAACAAAAACAAACTACAGGGATATAAGGCTACTACAAGACAGATTTCTAAAATGACACTTACATTTTTGTTGTACTTGAATATAGGATTTTCCTATAGTAGACATTTATTTGGGGCGTGTCCTTGAAAAAATTTGCGTTGTAGTTGAGTTGTGCATTTGGCTTGTTAGAGTTAAAGGGTGCAAAAGGAAAAAAAAAAATTTTGAAAAAAATATATGTCAATTTAAATCTTAGTTTTTAATCTCCAAATTCTATGTAATTTTTTAAAAATTATCTCATTTAGACTTTTATATGCAAAGTTATGAAATTTTAAAATTTGAGTTTTTAAGTTATAACTAAAATTATAAATAGTAAAACTGAGTTGACTTTTCAAAAGAGAATGAAAACTAAGTTGAGCCTTTTCAACTCTAATTGATGAACTAAACAGAAACTAAATGTCACTTATTCTAATAGTTCTAAATAGTATAATGTTACATACCAGTAATCACATGCATCTAAATAAAAAGTTACTTTCGTAAGACCTGTACAATTATCGTATAGGAGACTCAACCTGTATATACATGTATATAGATTTGTTTAATTAACATGAAAATCATCTTTCACGGAAATTTATAAAAGCAAGAAGTATAATATGACATCTAGTAACAAAACAATGGTGTTTAAAGTATATAACACCAACAAATTGTTATTCAAAATTAATGTATCCCTCTCCAATGCCACTGGTAATTACCTCTCATTTTTATATAGGTTAGAAACTACATATATAAGCAACTACGGGTATATATGTAAGTATTTGTTTAGAACAAGTAGGGGACATTCAAGTTAGCCTATGGTAGCATAAGACAAAATTGTTGATAAATCATTCATTCTGTTACAAAGAAACAACAAATAATTAAAACGTTGTCAATTATCGTGACCTCTCATCGTGCCAAATCCCCCATAACCGTGTGTGTGTGTGTGTCATCTTCATACATATATATATATATATATATATATTTCTTTTTCTTTTTTTTTTTTAAATTAAATTGTAAGTGGTGGTGGGGTCACACGGTTTGCTTACAAGATTTTGGTTGTGATAACGTAATGTTTCAAAACATTTTTATAAGTTTCTAAATAATAATATGATATTATTATTATTATCAGAGTTTGCAAGTGGTGCAAGCATGGGTTTTACTATTTCCAATATTTATTTATTGATTCCAATATAAATGTAGGTCCCACTTATATACAAATAAAAACAAATTAATTAATGGTAATTGTCTTTTTCAGATCACCAAAAGAAGGGTAGAGAAAAAGGGGACAATTAATTGTGAGATCTGTGGCCTTATAAAAAAACCATTAAATATTCTCACTTCCTTTCCTTTTCTTTTTCCTTTGCGGGTGATGGGGTTATCATATATCTCACATAGAAACCCACCCATTATTTTTAATAAATAATATATATGTATATGTGTATATATTTGCCTTTCTTTAAATGGTCCCATACCAATGTAAAATTTGAACACAAATTCTTTATCCATTAAAGAAAAGAGAAAGCTCTTCTTCTTCTTCTTTTTTTTTTTTTTTTTTTTTCTTTCTTGCTTTCTTTTCTTCTTGGGTAGGAGTATTTTTTCAAAGAAAGAAAAAAAAAAGGAACAACCCAAAAGAAAAACAGCAACCAAGTATGAAAATAAAAATGTGCACCTTTTTTTGTTCAACAATGAAAAAGAAAGTTAGAATTTTCCACGTCTATTGGTAAGTTTCTAGTGTTGCAATTTGCAAGGGGCTATATTTTTAATTTATTTAATGTCACACTCTTAAATTATATTTCCATTTAATTAACATTAAGTACCAACTTGATCCATTTTTACGATTACAAGGGACTAAAAATAAAAATACTTTTTATGATAGGATATCTCAATAACAACATCATAATTATTCAAAAAATTTATCGCAAATCCAGTCTTATATAATATGTATCATCTAATTTAAATCCAACGGTCACGGTTAATATAAAATGAGAACTAGGTTTTTTTTTTTTTTTCTTTTGGGTTTTTGATACTTAGAAGTGATAGCAAGTCTGCGCTTTCATATAAATGTGGAAGGATAAGTAACAATATATGTGCGTGTGTATATCTATATATCTATATATATCTATATCTATATAATATAACACAAGAAAGAGAAGCGGAAGAAGATGAGAACACGTGTCGAGACGAGAGAGAGTGCACAAAAAGCCATCAGTATGAATCACAGGCAAGATTGTCAGCAGGACAAGTCCTACATGGAAACAGGTGGGTTCTGGAAGACCAAACCGCCCTGAAAGCGAACCTTTACTGGGGACCAATCTCAAGGGCAAATTTGGAAACTAAGAAAATATATACATATCTGATGGGAGACATGAGATATTAATTTAATCCCATAACTAAAACAAAGATTTTTTTTTTTATCAAAATGATAAAATAAATAAACGGAAAGATAAAGTTGGATATCTACAAAGATGAACATCAGCCACGTGTAATAATATATACTGACAATAAAGAGGCTTTGCCCTTTTCAACAACCAACTTTTGTCAATGAGTGGTGGTGGTGGTGGTATTTAACTATTTATGCAAATTTGTAGACTAATTATATAAATTTAAAAAAATACTGAATTTTTTTTTTTTTTTTTAAATCCATATCCAAAGACAAATGCAAATTGTGCCCTGTGTGTGTGTGTGTGAAACTGATGGGCCCACAAAGCCAATTCTTTCCCCACCTAAAAATAAAGACCAAAAAAAATAGTCCCCAAAAATGCAAAAATGCAAAAATGGGGTTTATACCAATTTGAACTTCCTTAGGCCCTCATTCATCCACCTCACCACCTTTCCTGGCACAATTATGTCGTCTCTTTTTCATCACCTAAACATGAGAGAGAAAGAGATAGAGAGAGAAAGAGAGAAGTTTAGAGAGAGAGAGAGAGAGAACCTGATCATCTTTTCTTTTACTTCGTCAATGCCCATTTTACTCATAAAAACAATTCTACGACAGCATTTTCCCATTTGGAATAAAGTGAAGGAGAGCCCACCCACATGACTCTGAGGGAGAAGAGCAACAACTTCTTCTTTCTACCATATTATTATTATAATTATTATTTTTTTTTCTTTCTTTTTCTCTCCGTCTCTCTGAATAATAAATACCATTCAATCAAACAGATTTCACAAAGCCGAAGCCAAAAGTACTGACTGACACGTATTTAATGCAACAAAATTTGACAGAAAAAAGGGTTGCCTTTTATACGTGGCCTACACCCATTTATACACATACATACACATATATTTACAAATTATATATATGCAAAACATATTCGTCAAAAGATGAGAGTATTTAACCGCTTCTTTTGTGGAAAAATTAGACCTCCATAGAGGATAATAAACGAAAAATATAATTCAGAAAAAACAAAAAAAAAAAAGAAAGAAAACCTCCGTAACTCCGTTACAGCCCCAAAAGAAAGAAAGGTGGGTCTTTTGCTCTATCCCTCTCTTCATCATCTTTCTACCATATTTTTCCTTACAAAAGAAATAAAATTAAAAATTAAAACATATTTCTTTCACTTACAAAAACACTGATCAATTTTTTTTTTTTTTGGGTTTTTTTTCCCCCCTCTCTAAAGCATTGCCCACCCCTCTCCCCATCGTTCCAATCAAATTTCAATTAGATTTGACCATCAACCCTGTCAGATTATAAACACAAAAGGTGTACATAGATAAATACACTTTTCTTTTTTCTCGTCATTTCTTTTTTTCCAAGCACATTCCCAACAGGATTTTCTGTCTTAACGCCAAAATTGTGGCTTCTCCAAAAGCTCTTGACTTTTCACTTCTCTCTGTTGATCGGGCTTTTTCTTCCTCAGAAAAGGCGCAATCTTTTGCTTTCATTTTTCTTCATTTCTTCTCTTGTCAGGCTGCCAGAAGTCATGCAAATTGTCATTTCCTGGGCAACAAACCCGCCATTGCCTTCAAAACTTTCGGCAATCCCCATTTTCGAATCGATATTCTATTTCTAACTCTTTCCCAGTTTCTGTTTTTTCATTTTTGCTTTCTGTAAATGGGGTTGCAACAAAAAGCACTAATAACATCAATCTACTCACCAGCAGGTTGTTTCTGCTCGGCTGGTTTCACCTGAACTGCGGCGGGAACAGCATGAACGTAAGGGAATGCCATAGGTAACAGCTGATGAGTATTTCCTGACTGTGCAGCAGCTGCTGCGGCAGCAAATTGAGCAGAATGCATGATCGCCTGCGATGGCAAGCCTTTCATGTTGCTAGCAGCAGCTGCCGCTGCAGCAGCTGCCTTGGCATCGGAAGTGCTACTGTTTGATAAAGTCACAGGACACAGTGACAACATCCCACTTGAGGACGTCACTGATGCGCTCTGTGACTGCTGCTGTTGCTCGGGCCGGCGCCTTTGAGAATAATAACCACTTGAAGCTGCTGCTGTGCTCGCAGTTGGGCTATTAGAATGTGGAGCTTGCGCCGGTATGAAAGTGGAGAAGAACAATTGTGCTTGCTGCAGTGAATGTTTGGAAAATTGCGGCTGCTGTTGCTGCTGCTGCTGCTGCTGCTGCTGCTGCTGCTGCTGTTGCTGTTGCTGTTGCTGTTGCGATAACTGAGCCTTAGTCCCGGCGCTTGAAGATGAAGTGATATGTGGATTGCCTAGGATTGACGGGACGTTTTTTCCGGCAACCGGAGAAGACTTCATGTTGGGGATGGAAGGTGAGTTCTTGACCTGCTGAGATGACAATGAAGAGGCTTGGCCAACCTTGTTCCCTGTGGATGTGGAAGTAGTTGTCCTGGGGCTCCCACCAGCACTCTTTGACACGGAAGAAGTTGTGGGGGACCCCACCATTATTGGAGGAGATGGGGTCTGGTTGCTACTTGCAGACTGTAGTCCTTGAGATTGCGATGATGGTTTCGGATTGGCCGCGAAAGATATTTGCGTGTGGGTTTGTTGCGTGCGACCCTGTTGTTGAGAGAGATTTTTTAGGGATGATGAAGTTGATGAGGTCATTGATGGGGAAGGGACTTGAGGAGTGTTTGACCTCACGGAGCTTTTCCATTGAGGAGACTGAGCTGGACTACCACTGCTATGGACGAGGTTTTGTGGGAAAGTGGATAAAGCATTAGAGAACTTAGCGGCCATTGATGACGAAAGGTGATCAGAGTAAACACTACCGTTACTAGCCGCTGGCGTTTTTGTTCGGGCTACGGCTGCTAGTTGCTGCTGCTGCTGCTGCTGTTGCTTCGGAAGCTGAATCATGTGCTGCTGCTGCTGATTCCGCTGCAGTTGCTGCTGGGCACTGGAAGCATTTACATTGCTAATGGCAGCAGGCATGACAGAACCGGAAGGTCGCTGTTGAGTGGATCCTAGGTTGAGAGTTCTTGCCGAGCTATCAACTACAGTGGTTCCAGGTATCGTGGAACCAGATGCATCGGACAAATCCGGTCTCGAGAAAGTAATAGCCTGCCCTACACCAGACGAACCCTTCATGGTCTTTCTTTCTTCTTCCAAATTACTGGAGTCGCCTCCAGTTTTCCCATCTTCAGGACCGCGATAATTCTTCTTCTGTTGTGCCACAGCCTGTGCGGCGACGGCAGCAGCGGCGGCCATGTATTGGTGATAGCCTTGTCTGACATCTGGGAAAATTGCTTGCTGCTGATTAGCAATTGAGGTAATGTCAAGACCAGGAGCAGTGCCATTGATGGAAGCAAAAGACATGGCAAAAGCTTGAGATGGCTCTACTCCACTGGTCTTTGAGCCCTGCTGCTGTTGCTTCTTCTCAACGTTATTTCCACCAGCACCGTTTGCACCACCCGCAGTCCCAATTGACGCAGGCGTGGTCATCAAAGCAAAGTTTGGTGCGTGAATCGGCATTGCAAAATTCTGGCCATAGACACTCATGCTTGGACGTGATACACGGCTATCAGCAGTTGATGGGCTATCTTCGCTACCCATCTCAGACTCAAGTGGACGAGCTGAATGAGAGAGATGATGCCTTGCTGTTGCCGCTGCTGCAGCTGTAGTGGCTGTGAAGACTGATTTTTCGGGGCGGGAAAGCCCTGCAAGCTTCCACTACCTCCATTTACATGGCCACCGGCATGCGGTGGCCTGTGCTGTTGGTTCGGCAAGTGTTTTTGAGATGACGAGGAGCTGCTAGACATACTGGGGTTCTGGTGACCTTGTTGGTTTTGCTGCGACTGAGAGGGTGGCTGCTGCTGCTGAAGCTGAGAAGGATGGAAAGTAGGATAGAACGACCCATTAAAGTAAGGCAATGCCTGAGGATGTGTTCCTCTATAAGCCGGTGGCGCCCCAACATGTGCAGGTATGGGAAATGGGTATGCATTGATCGCCAAATACTGAGTAGCTTCATTTCCAGGAATATTTGGGTAGTTAAATGTCATCGCTGGAGCTGCCGCCGCAGCTGTTGCTGAGGCAGTAGCTGATGTCAAATTAGGCGTGCTCGATGTAGTCGGGTTGCCAGCAGCTGGAGACTTCACAGACCCGGGCCTAACTGAAGAAGCAGCAACTGCCTGTTGCTGGCTCAAAGGAAAGATGATAGCCGGGCCTTGCTGAAATATCAAAAAGAAGAAGAGCCCACCAATAGTCAAAAATCAACCTCATTAACCAGAAGAAGAAGGAGAGGAAGAAAAGACGCCATTTTATGGAAAGCTTACCAATATATTACTAGGTGCTCCAGGGGGTAGAGCTTGTTGGAGCACAATCTGCTTTCTTTGACTATCCACAACGTTGGCCGCTTGAGAAGCTTTGTCCTTACCATTATGACCTGGAAACATGGCGAGACCTTGACCTTTGTCCTGAATCGAGTTAATCCCTCGGCCAGGAATGTTAGCATTCAAGTCAGGGGAGGGCAAAACGTTGAGATTGCAGGGCTTGGCACCATAAAGAGACCCAGATCCTGCTGCTGCCGCTGCAGGCCAGAAAGGATTCATCCTCGCAATCTGCTGGTGATAGCATATGCTCCGCGCAATGTAGCAATGCGTTGCGCACCTCTTCGGCCGAGGTTGGTTGAAGAGATACGGTGGGGGCTGCGAAGGTTCCAAATTTCATCAGATCAACAGAGAGAATCTTGGAGAAGAAGAGACTCAGATGAAACGTCTAAGCAAAACAAAACAACAAAAAAAAAAAACATACTTGTATAGCAGCAGAAGAAACGGCGGTCCCGTCCATTGATACCACTCCTTGTAAAGGTGCCATATATCTGCTCAGAACAACACAAATCATTTTCCCAGAAACACAACGATTTTCCAGTAACAACCCAAGAAAGAGCAAGAAACACAACAAAATTTTTCCAACCGTACCCCATGTGAGGAAGCCCACCAGGCCAGCCAGGCATAGAAATTGGCAAAGGTACAGCACCAGATTGAGCTTAAAGAGAAGAAGAAGAAGAATCAGAATCAGTAAAAGAGCAAAAACCCAATTGGGTAGAAAGCTCAATTATGAGGAAAAACAAGATGAAGAGCTGGGAATCTCAAAAGTACGAGTTTTTTCATTGTTGGTCTGCTGTTGTTGTTGTTGATGTTGCTGTTGCTGTTGCTGTTGCTGTTGCTGTTGCCTATGTGGGAGAATATGCTGGTGAAGCTTGTTTCCGCTAACGCCAACAGCACCACCATCTCTAGTATCTGTCTTCTCCAAATCAAGCTGGAGATCAATATTCCTCTCCTTACCAACAGACGGCTTCTTGGATTCAGCTTCTACTTCCACGGGTGTGGTTGTGGTGGTTGAGGCTTTCGTCTTCTCGGGTTCCACATTTGCAGAAGACTCTTCTCTACCGATTTTCAATGCCTTGGCGTCTTCTTTAATCACAGGCTTTATTTCCTGCATAGAAAGGAAAGAAGATAGAGAGAGAGACAGAGACAGAGACAGAGACAGAGAGAGAGAGTGGTGTGAGAAGAAAGAGAGACCCAACTTTTTATTATTAAATAATTTCTAGGAAGCAGCCATCATTCATCATGCTGGAACAGTAAACAGGGGAGCTAATCTAAGCAAGTGGCAGGGGTTGGGCCCACACACCGTTTCTGTGTCTATTGCCATAGGCTTAGCATCTACAGCCACAAAATCAACCTCACTATCTCTTTCTGGAGACGATCTTGACGGAGGAGGAGCCTGCAAAAATAGTAAAATATATATATATTATTATTATAAGAATAAAAAAAATTTTGGAATGCGAAAATACAAGGGAAAAAAAAAGTTGATTAAAATTTTGCGGTAAGAACAAGATCCACAGTTCACACCATCAGATCTATCTGAAATTTTTCTTCCCGCTGGGTCTCAACCTCGGCGGTTGTTGAATTCCTGGAAAATTAAGAACAACCCAGAAAAAAAAATTAGAAGGGAAATTGAAAGCCCAACGTAGAACGACTTGATTTTTAAGGGATAAAATTAAAAAAGTAAAAAATTTTATGCTTACGGTTTAGCAGTAGCTGTCATAGTCTCACGCTTATCATCCAATCTAAGCCCAGGAGATTCCCTTTTGGGCGATTGAGGTTCTTCCTTGCTCACTCCCAAATCCCGAGACTCCGATTTCTCGGCAACGGGCTTTGACTCTGAAACGAGGCTCTTTTCTAGCTTGATTGGCTCGGGCTGAGCCTCCGTCGCCCGTGCCGGTACGGCGTGGGATTGGGCTGTGTCGGAGGCGATTCCGCCATTTTCGGCTGCAGATCCTGCGTTTTTCTCTAAAGGAGCCGAAGAAGCCTCGGTTTTCGCCGGCTGATCGGCCGGGCCCTTGGCTGCAGACGAAATGGGATTGCTCTGAGTCGTCAAAAGAGGAGGCTTGGCGTCTTCATACTTGGCGTCGTACTTGACAAGGCGCGGTTTCTTCCTCTTGGGAGCTGCAAAATTTGACAAAAGAGAAAAAAATCGTCAGGCTTGTTCATACCATCACAAAAGACAGAAAAAAAAAAAAGAAAAAGAAAAAGAAAAAGTTGGGGGTACTCTGTTTGCTCACCGAGAAACCACGAGAAAGGTGAAGAAAGGCTCGGAATCTGACACCCAAGTCCAGACTTCATTACCCTTTCCCACAGTTTCTCAGAGAAACCAGACGGAGCACTGAGGTAGAGAAGAAGAAGAAGAAGCGAAGAAAATTGAGCTCAAAACACCCACCAGTACACAAAGCCCAGGCGGGTTCGCCTCCAGGCTGAGAAGAACGAGAAGATGTCTGAGGAGGTACTACGTATTGTGAGCAAGAGATCGGAGACGAGACTCTGGATTTGGCATCACTGGAGGATTTGTTTGCATCGCTGGTGGATTTGTTAGTATTTTCTCTTGATTCAAGCTTAATTGAATCATTGGCCATGATTTCTTGCTTCGAGGGTCCCTGGGGCTGCCTCATCATCCCGTAGAGCACCTCGGCGATCTCTATCTCGATCTCGTCCTGAGCCGAAGAAGACGACCGCGACGACGGCTTCGGCTGCCTGGGTTTGGGTCCGTTGTTGGGCTTCTACAACAGCAGAGAACTCGTCAGTAAATCATCCGAGCACAACTCAGATTTAACTGAAAACTAGAATTGAGAGAGAACCAAGACCCACCAGCTTCTTCCGAACCGAAGCATTGGAAGAAGACGGTGAGACCGGAGCTTGCGACGGGATCGGCGCAGCCGCCGACGAGATGCTAGGTCTGACCGGCGACGTCGAAGCCTGTCGGTGAATTTGCTCCCCAACAATCCCAATCCCCGAAGAACTCCATTCATGCGACCTTTTTGTAGAAACTGAAGACGAGGAAGAAAAAGGAAAAATCAGAATCCTCAAAATCAACCACCAAATCTAGAGACAAAAAAGAAAAAAAGGGAAAAAAACAAGAAAGAGTTATTCTTTCAATATCCTCCACCGCTCTACCTGACCGTGCTTTTCTCGGCACCGACACGCCAATCATCTCATCGGCGGCCTTCCACGTCGGCGCTGCTCTAAAATTCTTCACCGGCGGGAAGCTCTTCCTTTGATGATTCAGCATCGAAGACGACGACGACAACGACGCCACCCCCGACGGGTTCGGTGGAGGAAGCATCCTTACGGAGCCCCCACCAACACCGCCGCCAACGCCTCCATCGTCGTCCTCATCCTCTTCCTCGTCGTTGACGCTCTCCTCCGAGCTCTCGTCTACCCCATCATCTCTGTTCCCGTGCGTCAACCTATCGCCTCTCCGTCTCTTGCTTCGGCTCAGCCGATCTCTATCCCGCTCTCGGTCCCGGTCCCGGTCCCGGTCCCTCTCTCGATCCCGATCGCGATCTCGATCCTTCTTCCCGCTTCCTCGATCCCTCAGTCTCGCCGTCTCCTGTAACTCCACCGGTCCGTCTTCCTCTGCAAACAAAGAACAAAAAAAAGCCCATTAAAATCAACGATAAAAAAAAGCCGCTTTAGAGCTAGGTTTTTCGCTTCAACGCTTAGATCTGGTGAAATTTCTAAACCTGGAGAGTCTCTCAGACTGCTGGTTCTGTGTCTTCGTCTCTGCAAGCCATTTGAAGCCGCCATGGTTGTTCTCCTCGCTTCTCTATTCCTATCCATCTCTCTTCTTGTTTTCTCTCACCAAATCGCCTTTACCCAGAGGACTAATCTCATCTCTCATCACCGGAAACCTAACATAATTCGCCGGAAATGGAACCGCCGCCGCAACTGGAATTCGCAGGTCCAACCCCTATATATGTAATATAATATATGTGTGTGTATATATAGTTTTGAAGATCTACTTCTTGTTCACTGACCGAAAAAGAAAAAGAAAAAATCCTCGCTTTCACTTATCTTCTTCTTCTCTCTTCTTTCTGTGCTCCTCAAGTCCCCTTTGCTCTCCACTTTCTCTCTCTAAACTGTCTCTCTCTAACCCTTCTCTCCCTGTCTTCCTTTTGTGCTCTCATCTCATCATCTTTTCGCTATTTCACTCTCAGCGAAACCCACTCCGAACCCTCACGGACGGCTACGATCTACAAACCATGATACGTCTTTCAATCTGAACCGTCACTCTAAGGCAAGATCCAGCGGCTGTGGTTGTCCTCAACCGACATGGCAACATCTGGACCGTTAATCCAAGCCTCTAGGTGACTCTTAACCTTTTCTGCCACTCCGCCACGTGTCAGCATTTTTCTTCTCCAACAAGCTTCCATGTTTTCTCACTACCGATTTGGTACTAATATTTTAATAATTATAATATAAATCCAACAGATAAATATTTAAAAATTAAAGATAATATTATTTTAATTATTTGTTTACTTTTCCCCCTTTGGGTGAGGACACTGTAGTCCACGAATCCAAAATCAATATTTTAATTAAGAAATAAAAAATTAAAAAGTTCGTGGGTGACCGGCTATACCCGGTTTTATAGACCTTGGTAAAAGCAACATGACGATCACAAGGAATCTAGGTGACCGCAGAAAAAATCGTTCCAGCCGGTCAAATTTCATTATTTGAATTCCACGTTTTGTATTCCTTTTTTTATTTATTTTCCTTTTATATTTTATCTTTTTCCAAAATTCAGATTTTAAAAGCGATTAACAATGCAAAAACACATTAAATACTCGCATAATTGTACAAGTGGGCCCAGGTGAAAAGCACCAAAAATAAAGAAACAAATCTACCGAACCAGATCTCCTCCAGGCCAGTCACTGGAACTAAACTGGCCGTTGGATGAGAATCCGACGTGGCGGTGGCCTTTTCGGAGCAAAAATTCCGAGCCCACCTGGCACCGAACCAGGGTGCCTCGTGCGCGTCGACCCGCGGGCCCAATCGGGACCGTCGTTGGATGTTGATCGTGCGGTTTAGAAGAGCCCAGAGGCGGTGGAGGGAACTCGAGTCGCGGTCACGGAACTTCCGAGAAGTGTGGGTCCCGCATTTAGCTGCCGATCTAGAAACTATTTCCTCGCGTTGGCCTATTGTCACGTTCGTGGTATGTGGCACATTTGATGACGTGTACTGGGTCCCACCAAATTAAAAAAATTTTAAAAAATAATTAATTAATTTAACATACCAAAAATGCTAACTAAACCTACCCAACCGGTCAATTTTTACAGCGGAGTTAAAAGCAAGAAATTAAAAAATTAAAATAAATAACAAAAACTATATTTTATTAATAAATAATAATATAAAGTAGAGATAATAAAATAAAGCGCACAAGGCACAAGCAAAAAAACAGGACCTTTCCGCTTTCCCGCTTTTAATCCACGCGCTTGTGGCGGGGTTCGCATTATTAAGTAATTGATAAACAAAAAATAGAAGATAGATAAATACATATTTTTAAAAAAATAAAATAAAAGGTTGTACAGCGTGGCAGTGTCTTTATCACCACGTGTCAGGATAATCTGACGTGGACAAGAAGAGTGAACGGTGTTAATGCTGATTCGTCGCCTCGGATCTTGTTATTCGCTGGCTCTTCCGCTTTTCCTCTTAGTCGGTAAATATCTTTCTGGTGGGATTTTGCTCCCGTCACAGGACGGTGACCGATGTTCGGTAGACAGGCAATTTTGTTTTTCCTTTGTCTTCCAGTCCGCGGTGAGAAGTCTTCGTCACGGGAGGGTGAAAGGATCAGCCCTCCGCATTAAAATACTATTTTTTAGGGAGACCGGTGTGGACACGTCAGACTGGTCCCACAAAAAAACAGTTGACCCACCAAAATGGATCCTCTTTTTTTCCTCCTTCTGTCGCTTTGTGGGATGGAGAACTGTCGTGAAACGACAACCCCGCAAGAGCTCGCCACGTGTACGACATTTTGCTACGTCATCATGTCCGCGTGGCACTTCCCATGACCGTGTCTGTAACCCTAGCCGTCAACCTCACAATACGGCAATCTCTCTCTCATTCTCTTTCTCTCTCTCTCTATCTCTCTCTCTTTCTCTCTCTAGTTCTCTTTTGCTTTTAGACTATCGACTCACCACCCATTAATTAATCATTAATAAAGTTTAATTATTTTGAATTGCATTAGAATATATTTCTACGTGCTACAATTTTTTTTAATTCCTCTCCCACTATTAATTAATATCCTGGCTGACTGCTTTGGTTAATAATTAATACATAATAACAATAATAAAAAAGTTTTTTTTCAATATATATATAATTTTGTTATCCGTGACTTTTCTATGTTATTAACGTGGACGGAGTTTTGACTAATATTTTATTTGATATTTAAATTTAATTTTAATTAAATTATATTTTTTATCTTAATTTTTTATTTTTTTTAATCAGTAAAATTTATAATTAAATTTTAAAACATCAACCAGCTTTAACTTAAAAATTTAATCTCTAATTGATGAATCAAACACAAATTAATATAGATGTCAAAATAAATGAAGATGGTTACATTACCAAAAAATGAAAGGCCATTTACAAGGAAAAACCAATGGGATTTCTTTTCCTTTTATAGCTAATCAACTTTAATTTATGTTAATGTTAATTTATAATGTCAAGTTGGAGTAGCTAATAGTGGCTCTATAATTGTGTCTTTTGTCTAATTAATCTTTTCGGTAAATTATTAAGTTGGTCCATAAATTTTAAATTTGTGTGATTTTTGTTTATGTTCTTTTTTTTTTTTTTTGTAATTGGAATGACCTTGAATTATTAAAAGTATTCTTACAGTAGTCTTTTCTGTTAACTTTTTAATAAAATATGATAGTTAGCATAATTTTTTAACTAAACTACCGACGGATTACGTCTAAAACTTAACCAATAACCAATAACTATTTTAATAATATTTTAATAATTTACGATCATTTTAGTTATAAAAATAGAATATGTACCTAAGTTGCACGCTAAAGGAGGCATTTATTTCAATCATTTTATCAAATAAGACATATTTCATATAGATGTTTCTTTAAAATATGTATTTAATTTTTTCCCATCTAAAATATTCTATTTGGAATGCCCATTTAAAAATAGGAAATGAAAATAAACACCTTCTCAATTATGTATCTCGTTTGGAATAATATTATATAGTATCTGGATGTCCATTTGGAATAAAGCTTATCATATTGGGTTGTAAAATGGTTTTTCAGCCAAACCCAATTCCAAACTTTTCTCATTTCAAATGACAATTTTCAATACTATTCAGGTATAAATTCAAACGTTTTTTCCCCGTAAATATTACATCTAGATATCTATTCACATGACAATCCAAATATTCTCATCTCAATATTTCTATCCAAATATGAAAATCTCAATAATTCCCAAACGTACGGATAAAATGAGTAATTTACCCTTTATTTTTTATATTACAAATTAACAACGCATATGATTTTATCATGAAATAATTGTGCTCAAATCCTCCTCTAAGTATATAAATAAAAAAATTTCTTTTCTGACCAAAAAAAGAATATCCAGTAATTTCTTTGACTGACTTAAACTAGATTGATTTGATTTTTCGTTTAAACATATTGATTGATAGTGTAGTTTATTCCAAGTATGACAGATTCTAATAATAAAACTTATGCGTAGCCCCTATGCAATGAATAGGGCGATTTGTATAGTTTGCAACAAAGTCTAATGGGGTCATCCTAATTGCAGGCTTGATCTAGTTCTTTCTTGTTGGACTCTCCTCATTTGTTAATCACTTAATAAAATATTTGTGGGAGTAATTTTTTTATGAATATTTGTTAACAGCTAAGAAGTAATATTATATAGCACTCAGATTACTTTATTTTTTATTAGCAATATAATAATATTTATATCTTAAAAAGTATTCAAGTTAAGAATAATGCAAAAAGCAAACTTAATGGATTGTGGTGTTCAAGAAAACAACCAAACCTAAAAAATGAATGACCCAATATCTTTGACAAGCTGGCAAGCAAACTATGTGGGCCCAAACCCCTAACGCAATCTTTAGGAGTCCAGTTACTGTCTTTTTTTTTTTTTTTTGGAAAAATATAAAAAAACAAAACATGAAATTTCCATATAAGAAATGTCAAAAAGCCCCTGCCCAGGCAGCTATATTAGATATGTGTTTTAAATGAACCCTAATAGATTCCATACACTTCTACGACCAATTAGTGAGACCCAAATATGTGCATCAAATTTGTGGATTCCAATTGATATGATGATTTTCCAATTAGATGGATGTTTTTCGCTCTTTTCTTTGAAATATAGATTTAAAGTTCGATATTTTTAGCATGCGTTTGGATGCACAATCTAAACCATTCGATTGCAATATAATTTTTGTCTTTTTCCTTCAATTTCACTGTTTACACAGTTTTGTAATTTAAACTTTAAAAGTCTAGAACTTTACACAGACAAATCCAAATAATACATATATTTTTTAAATTGTATAGAATTTCAAGACGACGAAACAAGCTATTTATTGATTTTTTTTTCCGAACACATTTCAAGTTTTTACAATTTTTAACTCTAGCAATTCAAACAATTCGATAAATATACAATCGATTCAAACCAAAATCTACAATCCAAACTTTAACACCAAACATGCTTAAGTCTTACTTTAAAATCCTTGGTTTACATGACTATTGTGTTGAAACTTAGGATATCACTATAGTAGAATTAGGATAGTTTTTTTCTCCTTCGTATTATTAGTACTTTCTGATATTTTTACCCAAAATAAGTATACAAAACTTCCGTTGTGTTGTAATCCAAGATTTTATATTATGCTCTTCAAGAATGTGAAAATCATCCATGTGTTTTTAGATTCATATCAAAGTGTGTGACAAAAATTGGCCAGATTTTAATGTTGGGAAAGAAACTTTTAAACACAAGATTTACCAAATTGATAAAAAAAACATAGTATTTTGAGGTGATTAAAATGATTTCTTCATACTTTAATCTTGCTTAAGTTTTTTTCAAAACGAAGGTTTTAGGTACTTATCCTGATTAATTATACATGAAACAGGCTAGAAGAGGATATGAGACTTATAAGCTAATTTCATTTGGTATAAAGCATTATATAATTGTAACATACGACTAACCATGAAAAAAATTTCTCTCGGATAGGTGTAAAGAAATTTCTAGGAAATTTTGATAAATATAAAAAATATTGATATAAATGTTGATTTCGGTGAAATTATATATACATATATATATATATATATATTGACAGAATATAGGAAAAGAACGTTTTCTAAATATTGACAATCAATGTATAAATAATAGTTTTTCTTACCACCTACTTCTAGTGTATTTGTATACTTGTCAGATTAGCCTATCATGATTCTAATATTCCTTGAATCATGAAGAAACTGAAATCATGGTTTTTTTTTTTTTTTAATAGTGAGATTTATGTCAATACTTATGTAAAACTTGTTTATTTGTGCATTTTTTAAGATTTGTCACATCCTAAAATAAATAAATAAATAAATAAATAAAACTAATATTTCCATATGGTATTGATATTTGTTCATTTTCTGTAAATTTTTGTAGACATTTCTATGGTATTAATTCTTTTTTCCCCCAAAATTTCTTTAAACCTAAATTACCACTATTTCATATTAACACCTAACAAATTTGTTGCGGGATATGCAAAAGAAAAGTCAGCTTAAAATGGCCTCATTCACCTTTTTTTTTTTTTTTTTTTTTCATAGTGTAGTTTTAGATCTACAAAATTTTGACGGTGCTTGCATACAAAAGACAAAAAATAAAATAAAAAAATAAAAAAGGGTCCACAAAGTGGGACAAAGCGTGTAGTATCACGCAGTGACTTTTACACCACTTTGCCAATATTTTCATCTTTATAATAATCATTTTTTTTTAAATTTATTTGTCTCTGTGTCTGAGCACATTGAGCCTCAGAAAGCGGGGCCCTATCTATCCTCCCTTTATCAATTTGCTAAAATACATGGAACATTTCTTCGAGAAAGCACATAACATTTGTTTTCTTTTATATATATATATATATAAATATATATTATTTTAAATTTTATTCTATATTGGAAATTGGTTTATTTTGACCTAGACAGGCAATAACTAATATAATACTTTATGCATATAATATATATATAAATGTAATAGGGTTGTAGTGGCAGACGACAAGTTCTCTCCTATCTACAAATAAAATATGAAAAGGGCAGAGATAAAAACACAATCATATTGTGTTAAAATAATCACACTTCGCAAAGATCCAAGCTTATTATATAGACAAAAGGACTTTTTAGTGTTACTATTTTTCTTTTTCTTTTGAAAAAAGTGGGGTGGGAGAGGAATTTGCCTGAGGAGAGTGCATGTGCGTTGTGTGATGTGCCACGTGGATGCTATTCACACGTGTGATGACCTAGGGTAAAACAACATGGTAAGGATTTTGTATGTAATTAGGGCTAAAGCAATTGGTGAGTGAATTGGGGGGTTTGAGATTTTAGGAGCCATAAATTCTAAGGTTCGAATCTTAGCTAACGTAGAAAATTAGTAATCGATTAGTTAATATAAAATTGATGCACATAGGATGTTTACATTAAAAAAAAAAAAGGTGATTTTGTGGATTATTTTATGACGTCCGGAGACAGATTCATGACGTTGATACAGAAATATGATCTTCTATTAAGTTGGTACGGTTACTTATATATTGAACTTGCAAAATGAAAATACAAACTTCATAGCATTATGATTTGTGATTATTTATCAATTTGATACGATCTTTACGTATTTGACCATGTTACTTGTGATTCAATTTCATGGATTAGAGATACCATTGTATTTTTACTTGAAATTTCATTTTTTTTCCGAATTATGTGGTATTCAAGTACAACCAATTATGCTCTAAACAAAGATTTATGTTCTTGTTTTCTTGAAATTTTTTTTTTGGATGACAATGATTCAAGGTTTATTTATTTATTTATTTTTTATTAATACTAATTCAGAATGGACTTCGTAATACTTAAGCAACACCCTATAAGTAAGAGAACTTAAAAATATGATTTTCAGAAAAAAAAAAAAAAAAAAAAACCTTAAAAATGTGATTTTATAACCCAATATAGGGTAATGAGCTTCTATAATGATTGCCAAAAAGAGAATCTAGTTAAGTTATAATTGATAGGAAAAATGAAAAATGGAAAGAAAGAAGTAAAATATCTAGACGGGAAAATAAAAAGGAAAAAATGAGTTTTCTTTTCTGCTATTTGGTAGAAGATATAGAAAATTGTTCAATTTAACATATTTTACGATTACATCCTTGTATGAAAATAGAAGATTATGTGTGATTGAGGTTAAGATAATTATTTGACAAAAATTTTTGTGTCAACATTTTCTCTCGTTTTTTCCTTTTAAAGATGGAAAGATTAAAACATCGATAAAATCTCAAGAACTTACAGCTTCTTTCTATTCTAATTTCCTCTCTATCAAAAAAAAAAATAATAATAATAATAAGAAAATAAGAAACAAAATCTCTCCAAAATCTACTATACATGCCGATGATAGCCTTAAATACATGTACCTAAATTATAAAACAAAAGGTCAACTAACATTGCTGTGTACTTTAGTGCAATTTTGCAAGACGGTATACTTTAGGTGCATAAGGTTAAAATTATTATTGTTATTACTATCATTAAGTATCGTATATTATCACAATTATTATTATTATTATCATTAAGTATATTTGTTTTTAGGTTAGTATGTTCGAGGAACTGATAAGGGTGAAAATCAAATCTTAGGGTCTGTTTGGAATTTGAGTTTAACTGTACTTTTTTTTATTTTTTTCTGAAAAATTTTTTTGCTTTTTTTTGAAAAAGTTTTTTGTGTTTTCTAAAAAGTCAACAAAAATTACTAGTAAAATTTAAAAATCTTAACTCAAACTCATTCACCAAACACTTCCTTAAAGAATGACCAATTTTATGTTGTACTGTTATTATTATTATTATTATTGTTATTTTAATGAATGCGAAACATTTTCAAGTTATTGAATTTAAAAAAGAAAAAAAAAACAGTTTTTAAGTTGTCAGTACATTTGTCGGGTTCACTCTGTAACTGAAAGTTTCTGGGCCGAAATAAAACGAACAGGCCTTTTTTGGTTGGGCCCATCTGGGACCGTATCCAACTTGGGAGGGATTTTTATTTTCTTTTTCAAAAGGTTCAAATTAGAGGAAATATTGAAGAGAAATTGCCTTGGGGACAACAATAGTAGTAAAAAACGAAATCAAAATTTTCGCATCTCAACAATGAGACGGCATTCACACTAAAAATATATTCCTTTTCTAATATTAGTTTAGAGAGTAGGACTTTTCATTCCAAGGTCTTCTCCAATCAGCGATCAAATCGTGTTCGTGTCGAATCTCTCCTAGCCAATGGCAGCCTGTGGTTATTCTCCGCACACTCAAAATTTTATGACTAGTATCAGAGCTAGACTTGCTACCATTTTTGCTTCATGGTTGGAAAGATAAACCTCCCACTTTTCCCTACTTTTTCTCTCTGTGTTGAGCTTTAGGATTAGGGTTTTCCTCCAACAACACTCTTATGGACACCAAAAGGCAGTCTTTACCCCATCAATAATCCAACAATCAAACACATAAGCATCACATTCTTCTTTTGGTAAAATTTTAATATTTTTAGACAAATAAATATTACTGGGACCGATTTATTGATTGAGATAAGTTTTGAGATACCGTGAAAGTTAAGTCATTAGGGTTAGCCCAGTTGGTGAAGGAATGAGGTTTAAACGTTTTATGTCCAATCAGTTGAAAGTTCAAACCTCGACAAAATGTTAAAATCTTTGCAGGAATGATTTTAGAAAGGTATAACCATTTATCTTGGTCAAATGAATGACATGTCACACTTTTGTAAAATCTTTATTATGGAGTAAATGTCATACAACACCTTGATATCTATATATATATATATATATACTTTTATATACGTATGTTTTATGTTTGTTCTTGAAATGTCAGATGTATGTTGAGTTACGAACAATTGTATGTATAGAAGCAGTCTTAACAGGAACAAAAATTTATAACTTGATAATGGTAGGTAAACAATATATTTATGACGCACACTATAGTATATTACTTCTTTGATTCATGTAGACATGGGGACCCATACTTATAAATATTAAAGTACTAGCATTTTGCTAAAATGGAAGGGAAAAAGAAATATATTTATAGATATATATTTAAGAAAATGTTGAATAATTTCAACTATGCATATTTTGAAGGTCAAGTCTTTGAATGGAAAGTTGTCTAGCTCTTTAAATGGGTTGGGCATGGGTAAGATTCCTTGACCAAGGGACAAAATGGGTATTTTGTAAAAACTCATTCTCTTGATTCTCTATCTTTTGTTGTGAGAGTAGATCTCAAAGAGATTAGTTGAATTTGAAAAAATATATATATATATATATATATATATAAATTTAGGATAAAAACTCCACCATATCTTACTATTTGGGTCCCCAAATTGGTCAGCCAATAAAGAAAAATTTTCTGGCCATGTGATGCAGATCCTCTTTGAATCCCATCAATGCATGGACCAAAAAGAAAAGGGATAGTTTTATTTAAAAAAAGAAAAAAGAAAAAAGATAAGGGATAAAAAAAATTATTAAAAAAAAAAAAAGAAAAAAGAAAAGGATTCTCTTATGTACCAAACAAAAGAGCCCCAGGAGTTGGCAGATCGATTTAAGAAGGTAAAAGACACTTTATTGCAGTCGTCTTTGTTTGAATTTGCAACATTTATTTATTTATTTTATATATATATATATAAAATTTAATGGATTTATTAACAGTTTTCTAGGATAAGAATACCTTGTACGTTCTCAAACACTGAGTTCAATTATAGTCACATAAAAATGAAAACAAACTACAAATTTATATTGAATACCATTTTTTTTTCCATAATTATCCGTCCTTCCACCCATCCCACTAATCCCACTAAATGGAATCTTAGGTGATGTTTGATTTACTATTTTATTTCAAACTAAAATGTATTTTTTTATCTCAGTTTTTATCTTTTTTGAAAAAGTTTTCTATATTTTTGAAAATTTTTTTTATCTTTTCTGAAAAACTAACACAAATTACTATTAAAACTTAAAATTATTAAAACTTAAAATTTTCGACTCAAACTCATTCATCAAACGAAAATAGAATTACATGAATTGGAATCTTTCAACCACAGACCTATTATGATACACAGAACATACGCTTTTTTATACAGAACGAATGAAAACAAAACTCTACCGTATTAATGTTTTATTATACAGTGAAATAAATAAATATAAATATATATATATACTGGAAGCACAAAGAAATATATATATATATATATATGTACACACATGTATATAATGGTTACGGTGTGTCATTTGTCAGCAAAACAAACTACTTTTCCTGTCAAGGGAGTAAAAATCCATGGGGGGGTGGTACCACACAAGATGTGGGATTCAGATCATGTGGCTTTCTCTGGCCTGGGAAGAGCAGTGACGTTGACATGTGGGATGGTGACAAGTGTCACAATGCTGAAACTGTTTGTGCGAAGATTTTTCTCTTTTTTTTTTTTTTTTAAAATTTAAAAGTCACTTTTAGTGGGGTCATCCTCAACCTCCCTTGCTTTCTAATTTATTTCATATATATATATATATGGATGTATTTATTATGAATTTTTTTTAGGGAATGGTGGGGTACGTGGGAATTGTACTTTTTTATTTTTATTTTATTTTTTCTTTATTTCTTTTAGTGTGGAAATCGTACCTGATCGCGGCCTAAAAGAATAATTTTGGGTTCCTTGAAAGATGTGCCATTTTATTGTGCAACTCATGTAACAAGAAAATGACCAATTTTTTTTTTTTTTGGCTTGATACAGATATTACAGGTCACAATTCAGAACCCCATGAATTATTAATTCAATGAATGGATAAATAAATATATAAGTACAAGTGAAAAATTCGTGTTCTTTTTTTTTTTTCCATAAAAGGTATATAAAGATTTGATTTTTTTTGGAAACGTAAAATAATATTTTTGTACCGTAACACATAATTTTCCACTTAAAAATATGTTCATTTAAAAAAAAAAAAACGTTTCTGATTAATTTAACAAAGGTACGCATGAGATTGGAGTTCCACACATTACAGGAATAAAAAAGAACCAAGAAAACCAGAGGCAAATTCGAGCCAAAGAAATAAAAAGAAAAAAACAAAACAAAAAAAAAACAAAATCAAGACGAGTCTGTTTAGTGAATGAGTTGAGTTTAAATTGAGATAAAATTTTTAAGTTTGAGTTGAATTGATTTTTTAAAAAATAGTTATAAACTTTGTTAACTTTTCAGAAAAACATAAAAATTGAGATGAAACAATACAGCTTAATTCGAGTTAAACTTTGTTACAAAACAAAAACAAAAACTGTGACCTATAAACCTTGCCCGGAGAGAGCTGTGACAGACTGGCATTTTGGCCAACAATGGGGAAACTTTTTTTTTTCCCCTCTTTCTTTCTAATCTACCACAAGAAACGATTAACTAGGTGAGGGATTTGAAATCACAAAGACTCTGGACTTGTGGAGGGTCTTATTCGCGACGGCATTCGAACAGGCTCTTTCGAAGGGCGGAATTTTGGTGTAATGGACATTTTGTTTAATGCTGAGTCGAAATCATCAAGATCAAGGCTTTCAAGGTTTCTTGAGAGTCCATCATTCATCATACTCACCCCGTTTCCATCCGTGAAAACCTCGGCAGCTTCTTCATCGCTGCTAAATTCGTCGTCGTCATCATCATCTGTAGGTCTGACCATCAACCAGTATATGAAGTTTGGCCGGATGAAGCTTCACAATGCAGAAGAAAAATGCCGTTAGCATTAGCATTAAAAATCAGCTTCAATGATGAAAACCCGAACGCGAGACGTATAGATGTTTGTAAATCAATCCAAAGCAAAGGCCACAAAAAAAAAAAAAAACCGAAGCAAAGATTATGAACCTGTCACTTTTCTTTAGCAAGCATGGGTCAAACGGGAAGAACATGTCGAGTCTTTCCATCCCACCAAAAGCTCTTGAAAGTTCAGATTCCAGGTAATCGTCAAAATCAAATTTCTTGTATGTGGTGAATAAAGCCGCTGCTTTTGCTTGTTGTAGAAACTCCTGTACTACAGAAGGCAGACAAACCTGTAGAGAACAAATATTCCGAATTAGAGAACACGATGCGGTAAAGCTTCGTGTGGACTAGCAACCAGGATAGGCATGAAAGAAATTTGAAGGCAAAGGGGCAGATAACAAGCAAAACACCATGAAATTCTTTTTTTAAGTTTCAAGTTTGTGATCATTCAAAGATGACCAGACACCACTGGTATACGCGCTGAATTGGATTTTTCAACACCATTAAAACTTATTGCAGCTCAAATCCGGATTGCTAAAATGAGCTTCTTACCTTCAATGGGCTCAATCTATGAGACAAGATCATGTCTAACGGCAAAACAAAAAGTTGTGATTTGAAGCGCGGAACAGCCATCATTGATCTCATACGGAAGCACAATATGTACATGATCGCCTGTACAAAAGATAGACAAGCATCAATAGATTGCAATTGCAACAAAATCCAGATGTCAGTTATCATTCTTTAGAAGCAAATGAAGCACAAGGCATACGGCCATAGGCAAATTTAACTAGAAAAGACGGTCATTTCCTTCTTCACATCTTTCTGTAAGTAGCTCATTCACAATTTTCTTAAGAGCTATTCCTTCACAAGTTTTGAGCTAAGACGTACCTGGCATCCGGAGTAGAAGATTCTGTGAGCTTTAGGGTCTATTTCACCTTCCTGCATTTTGCAGTAACCCAAACACCATTCCACCAACCTGACACCAGTTTCACACAGCACAACAGCGTCAAAAAATAAATAAATAAATAAATAAGTAAATTCAAGATTCTCTTCTTGTTCCTACTATAATTTCACATTAAACAACCACCTTTTCAGACTATCGATGACCAATGAAGTTGACAAAAACTTGCCCCGAGACAGATAACTAGCTAGATAAGCAACGGCGCTCATCCTGCAATTGGCCAAATTTAAAATTAATTCAACATCAGAAACAACAATGCAAACGGAAATTGAACCGAAGTATACTTCCAAACAAAGGAAAAAAATTCTAAATAATCAATATCGTGAAGACCGACACAAATCGAAGAGGGGGAAAAAGCCTGACATCTCAAGCTTTTCATATAGAAGATTAGCCTTTGTATTGTTTTTGATAGAGTTGGAGTGAAACTTCTAACGATGAGTTTATCGGATAACATTTTTAAGACACTATCTATAACCACAAGGAAAAGGGCAAAAAATGAAAAAAAGACGAAGGAAGGGAGGCAAGGGAAGCACTTTAACTCAAATAGTAAATCCATATTTTTGTTTGAAGGAGTACATTGTTTGAATTTGATTTATTTCTTGTTCATCTCAGGTTCTCCATTGCTTCCGTGACATAATCATTAATACATGTCAAAAAATGGGCATCTTCAAACGCCCCAAACGAGACCATGAACTATGAACTATGAACCCAACAATGAACACTGCTAACCAAAATCAGTTAGTGGTCCTAACCAAATTTTACGCAAGCACAAATTAGAAAGGACCGAATATATAACTGGGAAAAATACAAGAAGAAATCCAGATTATGAAGGTTGTCTCAACGAACAAAAAAACTTTTTGTAATCACTATTTGTAATAAAATTACCTTAAAAGCGGGGCGTAGACATTAGAAACAAAAATATCTGTGAGCAGTGTAGCAAATCTTGCGCCACAGTTTTCAGGATCTAGAGAACAAGCATAGAACATTACAAACTGCAATGAAAAATACCAAAAATCTTGTGTCAGCACATGCATTGCCACATACTACTACTTGCGTATTGAAGAAGATTAAAAAATAGGATGAATCTATATTCGTAACCTGAGCAAATTTCGATTTATATGCAGTCAGAACAGTCTTCTGAAATGATTGAAGTAGAGTTTCAAACACCTAAGAAACACCATCCAAATACCATAATAATTGAGTACTAATCACAAAAAGAAAGAAAGAAAGAAGGGGGGAAAAAAAAAAAAGAAGAGGCCAAATACCAAGAGAGAGAGGGGGGGGGGGGGAGAGGAGAGGATTAAAGACGTACCTGAATTAAACGACCGCTGGCTTCACAGGACTCGAGATGCTCAAATGTTAGTACCAACAAGCTGTCCAATTTTTCTGCAAACTGATTTCCTCCTAAGCATTTTCGACTTAGTTCTCTAGGAAGCTGTATAAAATAACTTGCATTACTTTCCAATGGCAGGGTAATGCCACTATAAACAATCCAGACGATAGGGGAAGGGAAAGGAATATTCAGTCTTTAGAATCAGAAACATAAAGATTGTTCTATTTTCGAGAATTCATCAGCATTTTATGCTTTACTGATACATATTTGTGGGAATGGGTGAAAACCTATATGGTGATACAATGTAGACTTCTGAGAAAGACGCAATATTACCAAAGCGAGATCATAAGAATCCTACCTCACTACCACCCTCAAACTCGTAATCCGCATCTTCTTCAATATCTTCTAGCTCCATCTTAAATATGCCTTTAGTAGAGTCCTCTTGTAGAATATCATCCCATCCAATCTCCACCTGCAAGAATATGTAATATCTTCATAAATAATTCCCCATCTAAATACTCATTTACTAGCTTGCTCATAAGGACGTTTTGATTTTCTTACATCCAAATCTATGAGCAAATCCACCACTCCGGAAAGCATTGTGCTTCTAACAAGTTCACCAAAAATGCCACCCTCCAATTTTAACATGTTTTCAACGTATGTCACGAGAACCTATGAGAAAAATTGAATGAGTGCTTAGTCAAAGTTGATGTGATGTAGAGGTGCAAAAGGTTCAAGGCATAAAAAATTATGGTAAATCCTTCGGTGAATTTGACCAAATCTATAACATCTTATGAACTCACTTTTTCTTGAGAACAGTAGTGTGGCTTTCTTTGTATCACAATCGGCAACAGTCTCATGGGTGAAAGAGGCACCAAATCAGCTATATCTTTCAAAGCTGAATGAACACGGGATAGAACTTGGCCCTTTCTCGTAATACCACGTGGCTGATTCAGCATCGCTATGAATGAATAAGGAGGCGTGAAATTGCATACAAGCATCTCTAAACATGAATCGACAAATTTTGCATTCGAAGCAGCCTGCAATAATTTGAAGATGAAATATACAAAGGACTTGCCAAATTAACTCTAAAATATAATCCACCAGGCAGCATCAAACGAAAGAAAAGCCACTTACCAGTGAAATGATTAGTTCGAGCAATGCATCCACTACATCAGGCCCATAGTTCCACATGCTCATAGAGAATATCTGATTAACATTCGGTTTTCAATGTATTAACAACCAAGAAAAACAAAAGGCAAGAGAGAAACAATACAAAAGAGGTCCGTCCAAAGTATAAACTAACCGAAGCAAGAAGCGAATCATGCAGGACGTTATCTATATACATAACTGCACCAGAGAGTGCCTTCAAACTAGTCTGCCAAGAATAAACAAAACATAAATTTCAATTCGAAAAACGGACTACAAAGTAAAAAGTTAAAAAAAAAACATAAAGTGTTTAGTAATTAAAAACCAATAATGGAAAACTTACCACAAGAAGGGCCACCTCATCGGGTGAAAGAGATATCCTGTGGTGCAGAACCCCAACGAGCTGATCATACCCCTCAGTCTGACCCTTCACCATCAGAATTCAATTTGATCAAGTAAAACAAAATCAAAATCACATGCCTCAATCAAAACATCATTAAAAAAAAAAAAAAACTGGAAATCTCATAAAAAGCCATTGGCATAAAACACCCCATAGTTTAAGCACTTTAGCTTAATTACTTTCATGATGATATCCAAATCACCCAGCTGAAAGTATCATACTTGTCTTGTTGAACAAGCTCAGTATGTAAAATACATATGTGTGTGTGTATATATATGCGTGCCCAAGTTTTTACAGAAATCTTACCATTGAGACTGAAATTAGAAGATCCCTGACATGGTAAACTAAGTCAGAATCACTGAAATCAACATCATTAATTTCATGAAATCCTGCTTCTTCGTTCCTTGTATCAACTCCCATGGTCTCTAACCCAGATTTCTCCAATCCTGAAGATTCAATGTGGAACGAGAACAACAAAATTAACTGAATTTAGCCACACCAAAAAAAAAAAAAAAAAACACTATTACTAAGCTAATTCTTCCAATTAAACTTTTTTTTTTTTTTGGGAGTAAAAATTACGTAAAGCGTTGACAAAAAAAGAACAAAACTAAAAGAAAAAAAGAACCCCACTTCCGAAAATCCGTTGAACCTCGACGGAAAGCTACCAAAGTAATCAAAATCATCAAACATAAAAAGGAAAAAGAGAAGGAAAAAAAAAAAAAAAAAAAGAAAACGCAAAAACGTACGAGGATGACCCAGATCAGCTTTAACCGGGGAGGGACGGAACTCGCTGTCGGACCTAGCCACTTTTTAGCTCCTCTGGTGACAAGAGCAGTCCCTTTGCCTTTTTCCCGAGAAACAAACAGAGAAAGAGAGAGAGAGTTGATTCTGGGTGGGCGTGTTCCGGGGACTCCTAATGTCGGCCGGCGGCTAGAGATTCGGAGTGTGAGAGTTGATTTTGCGAAATTGTGAAAGAACCCCAATACTTTTGCTATTTACTCAACGGGGTTCCTTCTTTATTTCTCTTTCTTTTTCCAGTCCACTCTGGCCCCTATACGTGGCCGGAAAACTAACCGAATCCTTTATTGAGTTTAAATTGTTTCTAAAAATATTTAGATAATCTCTTAGAATTACTTCTGATCTTCATAAGAGCTTTATGTTAAAGGGAAAAAAAATGACTTCCAGAAAAAGATCTTCTAAGAAAATTTTAAAACTTGTATTAAAGTTTAAATTATATATTATAAACTTTATTTTAGTATTTTTATTGCTTTATAAAAAATTTTAAAGTTATTTTGACTTTAAAAACTCTTTTAAAAATGTGATTTTCAAATATTTACTGAAAACTTATATTTTTTAATTCTCATTTTCTACTGACTAAAAGTAAAAGTGCAAATTATGTTAAATAAGCTCAAAATGGCCTAATTATTAGTTTTTTTTTTTTAGGGACAGTTTGGTGGAGTAGTTTAAGTTGAGATTTTTAAGTTTGAATAGTAAATTTTTTTGAATTTTCAGAAAAGACAAAAAACTTTTTGAGAAAAAGACAAAAAAAAAGTTTGAATTGAGTTGGTTGAGTTGGTTCACCAAATGAGCCTAGTTTCTAAAAACCGCCCTTTTGTTTATTATTATCCATAATAGTTGTAAGTTAGTAAGTTTAGTTGGTAGATTAACTTTTTAAAAATATTCTAAATGATTGTTCATATTAAAAACTAACGGTTGATAACATAAAACTACTCATGTTTCTAGATTTGGTGTTTTGATCAATAATAGAAATGAATGGATCTGGTATTTCGGTCAGTAATAAAATAAGCATTTATTAAGTATAAATCTATTTTTTAAGTTGTTATTTGTTGCCAAATAGCCAAAAAAAAAAAAAAATGAAGAAGTTATTTGTTGGCTGTTACCAATCTCGCCATAAGCCTCTAGTTTATGAATGTTCCCCCCTTTTTAGACATTTTTAAAAACGACAAATTTTGAGGAAACGACGTGCTTCTATTGTAAAGTTTTCCGTCCACTCAATAGTAAACGACAGTCGTTTTATAGTGTTTTTTGTAAACGACAACAAAATATCGTTGTTGTCTGGTGTTCCCTGTCATTTGAGAAGACAGACATGTGGTAGCCGTTTTATTAGGGTTTGTTTGGTTCGTCAGTTGGAGTTAAAATATTTGAGTTGAGTTTAAGTTAAGTTGATTTGAGTTGAAATGAGAGTGTTTGGTAAAATGTTTGAAAAAAAAAGTTTAGTTTGAGTTGATTGTATGGTAAAAAAGTTTGAGTTGAAAAGTTAAAAAAAAAAAAAACAAGGGCCCTGTTTGGATGTGAACAAATTAAGTTAAACCAATTTTTTCTTTTTTTTACTTCGGTAACTTATCTGAACTCTAACTAAACTATACTTTTGCACCTCAATTTTTTATAGCTCTGAAAAGTCAACAAAATTATAAAAAGTTTTTCAAAAGTATTTAATCTAACTTAAAAATTTCAACGGAACTCAAACTCAACTCAATTTAACATTCTATTCTATATGCCATCGGCGGAAAATGAAATAATTAAAATACGCTCAATTAATATCCAATTGAGTTGAACACAAAACCAATTTTTTCCTTTGTTTACTTTGGTAACTTATCTGAACTCTAACTAAACTGTACTTTTTCACCTCAATTTCTTTCTTGTTCTGAAAAGTCAATAAAATTATAAATACTTTTTCAAAAGTTATAACTAATCTAACTTAAAAATTTCAACTCAACTCAAATTTAACTCGATTTAACATTCTATTGTAGGTGCCAGCGACAGAAAATTGAATAATTAAAATACGCTCAATTAATAACACCAATTAAGTTGAATACAATTAACATTTTTTTTAATCCTCAGTAACTTATCTGAACCCAACTAAACTTTACTTTTATACCTCAATTTTTTTCTTACTCTAAAAAGCCAACAAAATTATAAGCCAGTGGTGGTTCCAAAATTATTTACTCACCAAAAAAAAAAAAAAAAAAAAAAAAAAAAAAAAAAAAGGGAAAACTGTTAAATCCTTGTCCAACCATCTACTTATAAGACTACCAACACATTGCCACAAAAAAAACCATCCACCCACCCAAATCCGAAACCGAGGAAGCTCTTGCTTTCTCTTCGCTCACTCTCTTTTCCACACACACAAACTCAAACTCAAAAAACTTCACACTCGGATCGAAAAAAAGAAGAAAACCCACTGGATTCAATCAAGTCCTTCAAAGGCTATGGCAAAGTCGACGAGCTCGAACAGCAAGCCTTCCAATGGAAGGGCCGCCGGCGTCTCATCATCATCGTCGTCTCCTCCATAATCCTCGCCGCCGCCATCATCGGCGCCATCGCCGGATTCGTCATACACAAGCGGAACAGGTCCTCTTCCTCGTCGGACAGCTCGTCCCCGGCCAGCGGTTTGACTCCCTCTGCTTCCCTCACCGCGCTCTGTAGCGTGACTCAGTACCCAGTTCACAAAAAAGACGCACAAACTTTCTCAAAATTAGCCAAATGCTTTCATAATTATAATCAAAGAACCAAAGCATTAGAGATTTTTTTTTTTTTTTTTTGTATAGTTTCCTACTTACTTTTATTAGGAGTTTATATTTATTTGGAGTTATTTTTATATGAAATCTCTTGATTTTAGTTATGATAACTTGTCTGACTTTATAATTATAATTTGTATTTATTTAGAGTCTATTTATAGTGTTATTTAATAGTGAATCTTCTTTCTTTATATAATCACATTGTCCAACGACATTAAACATTTGTATCTTCTTTTTCCATTTATTTTCTTTTTTAAATTTTTTTAGTAAGGTATAAGAGCTATACTCACAACCTAATGAGTCATCGATCCTCCATGGTTGATGATCACTTTGCTTTATCCCCTATGTTTATTATTGAATCAAAGCTCTGTCACTCAAGTGAGCAACATTTGGCTAACTATTGTCATCCTGATACCCCCGCTATTTCTTTGATGATTGTTGTCCCTAGATTCTTGTGCCATCTCTTAACGATTGTCGTCCTTGTATTCTGAGCCACACCAGTAGTTATTACTCCTGCACCTTGCACCCTATGCCCCATCACCATATTGGTTCCTTTTATTATGGTCCAAGATAGAATCTCCTATCAAAACTCCATCTTGCAAGGGACATACTTAGGAAAGATTTTATAAAGTTATCTTTTATTATAAATTTTGAATTTATTTAGATTTTCTTATATGTATAGGAAAACTCTTGATCTAAGGATATTTGTTAGTCTTGGTAACTTACCCAATTTTAGAATTGTTACTTGTATTTATGTTCCCAATCATAGTGCTCTATTTTTTTTTTTTAATGATAAGGTCTATGACTCTCACTAATTAAAAAAAAATGAAAACACTCTCAATTATTGAACATTCCGTTGAGCTTGCCTCAACAGGGTCCATTAATAGTACTTCTTTCTAATAAGTCGTCTCTTTTTTTTTTCCTAATATGTGGATGTAGAATGTTGACATATCATCCAACCACAATTTACCTTTGTTTTTCTTCTTTAATCTTTTATAAGGATAAAACTACTTGATCCTAGAAAAAAGAAAACAATTTTATTGAACTTGAGATTTCAAACTTTTAACTCACCTTTTTTTTTTTTTTTGGAACGATTTCTATCATAATATTTAGATGATGAATTGGCCAGCTGTATATATTAAATTAGCTATGTTTGGTATAGTGAAAAAATAAAAGAAATGATTCTACCCAAAAAAGAAAAGAAAAGAAAAGAAACGAAGTTAGACGAGAGATTTTAGAGAGGAAAAAGAAATTCTATGTTGGTCGGCAAAGAAGAAATTGAAAAGGAAAGAAGTTGTAACCTCATAAAAAGAAATACTAGGTGGAGAGGACGCGCTTTGTCATGTAAAACAAACAAATTAAACAAATTAAAAAACAAAAAAACAAAAAAAACCATCACATGACGGATGTTTAAAGTACCAACACCACGTGACACTCTAATAAATATGGATGAATGCATTGTAAAAATGTCGTTCACTCTTACCTAACGGAATATTAATATATGTAGCAAAAGATTTTTCATCCCTTTAGGCTCTAGCCGAACCGAACATGGAAAGATCCAGTCGAAGCTTGCCGGTAGAAGCTTCAAGATGCATAAGAATTATTCAAATGCGACAGCCGTCCTTTTTGGACCATTTTTATCATTTTTTTTCCTTTGTTTTCATTTCTTTACTTTTTTTTTTTTTTTTTTACCCCTTGGCTCGTTAAAGAAAGATTGTCAACTCATGATCATCCCATTTATATTATGGTCTCCATTTAAATTACTTGATTTCTTTTATATGTTGGGTGTCACTAGTTCCTTTTTTTTTTTTTTTTTTTTTTTTTTTTATAAAGAAAATGTCACTAAAAGTTTCTAGTACTGATTTTGGAATATCTATCTTCTTTTATTCCTTTCACATTTGAACAATACGTACGTGTCCAAAATCCCAGAAATTAAGCTCATGTTTGCTCTCAAATCATGCATACGTGGAGGATCCATAGCATTACATATGGAGCATTTTTTTTAACAATATTGTCGCAACTCTACTCCAGTTACATGGAATCTGATGATCATAAACTTCAGTTGCACGACAAAATGAATAGAACTAAATTAATTAATATAACCTAATCCAGATTAAGATAAGCCAATTTCTTTAAATAAGCAAAATTTAATAAAAAAAAATGAAAAAAAGGGTCTTTCAATCTTAAAACATAAGAGGTCTAGAAAAGGAAAAACAATAACAAAACAAAAAAAACTCAGACAAAGATTAAAAGATAGGCAAAAAAAAAAAAAAAAGAGAGAGAGAAAATATTAAGATTTTCTTCACTTTAGAACCCTTCTTACTACGAGCTCTAATTAAACTGACAATTAGATGTCTTTTTCTTCAACGTCTTATTGGTCAACTTTCCCTCAGAATATCCAAGTATGCTAGTTTATCCCACAATCGCGCAACAAGAATTTTCTTCTCCTTCTGAGCAATCAAACAACGTAAAAAGCATTGTCTGCTTCAGACCTATGCATGATACCGTGGATGGAAGAATAGCAGTTAATTAAACAATCATTAATTGGATACTAAACGTACATAACTATCCCCTCAAACAAAAAAAAAAAATTGTACATAACTATTTTTATCAATTTAGGCAGAATCAAACCTAATAATTGTTATTGCAGAATATAGCAATTCAGCGCTAGTTTCACACATGACCTCTATCGTAGAATTGGAATACTCATATCCTAAGTTAAAAAATAATAAAAATAAAACCTTATATTCAAAGTACAACTTTTTGGAATGTTTGTTGTATCTTAATGTGGGAAATGGTAAAAGGACGATAGTGTGTGACTGTTATGAGCATATATATGTATACGTGTAAGCTACTTAGAGGTTGTAAAGCCAGATTCACTTCCGATTCAAGAACAAATATATATATATATATATATATATAGGTATACACACACGAACCGCAATATAATAAGCTTTGTCTTATAGTGAAAAGGAATTCCACTACGTAAGCATAGTTTTTAACTTCTAGCTATGTGAAGTACAATACATGCTCCAAAACCGCCCTATAAATATACCTTACACTTCCTCATTTTTTAACCCATCCTTAATTAGCCGACCAAAAATTCCAACCCAACTTCTTAATCACTAATTAGTTCTTAATTGCTATTAGTGATTAATAAGTTTATACCTATATTAACAACATATCCATAGTATTCCTATGGCTTCCATAACTCCATCTTCAGCCATGATCAGAAACATAAGCTTGCAAGTTCCGGACAAGTACCTCAACCCTATGGTATCCGATAGTTTTTCCAAAAAGAAGGGCCTTGGCGCGATCAGAAAACGTGACGTCGTTCGTGGCTTCACGGTCACGAACGTCGCGACTCCTCCATTGCCAAAAACCTCTCCTCCACCGCCCCAAAAGAGCGGCGACCGCCGTGACCATTCGAGCGATGTTCATGTTGCGTGGACAAGTGTACGGCAGGAGAGATGGGAGGGAGAGTTGGTTGTTGATGGAGAAATACCACTCTGGCTGGTATGTAAAAATTACTTAATTATCATAATTATTAATTATATATTACTTATTAGCTGGAATTAGGGCAACTTTTCCTGATCATTGGAAAATGAGAATATTAATGTTATTATTTCGTGCGTGGTAAACCACGTGTAATTTTCATGTCGTTTGTTCATATAACAACTAAGTTGATTACATAATCAACTTATATAATTAACGTTTTGGTTTTCCTTTTAAGTTCAAACAGTAAACGACAAGTAATTCAAAATGTTTGGAACCACCATTTCGTTAAGATTTTTTATGATTCAATTTTACTATTAGTATCTCTAAATACCAAATCTTTATTTTTCATTTTTAAGCAACTCAAATTTATAAATCCTTTAACTTTATGATTTCAAGTCGAAATGAGATGCTTTTAAATAAATAAAAAAACCTGCGTATTAAATGACAAGAAAAATGAAATAAGATCTATATTGTTTTTTTTCCCGATCATATTTAAAATTTTTACATTTTTTAACTATCACAGTTTACAATTAATCAAATGCACACTTCCAAACATTCACTCGTGTTCAATAAAAATATTTCCAAAACTCCAACTCTAGTTTGTATTCCAAATGCCCTTTACTGTCGTTTGAAGCAAAAAGACGACATCCTTCTACTACCCATTAGGTCTTCTTTTAAATACCATTCGTAATTATTTGAATGAATTATTGCTTTGAATGTTCATTCAACTTTAGTATTTGTTTTCAAATAAAATAAATTTAAATTGTTTATACAAATAGATTATGTGTTTAAATGGTTTTTGTTAAGAGTAACATTTGAATAACGTAAAGATAGAAAAATGAGTGTGGTATAGATATTTAAAAAGTAAAATTTTAAGATTTGCATTTGAGTTAAATTATTGTGAAATAGTTAAATATTCAACTGCTTGCACCCGAATAGTTGTGTAATCATACAAACCAATAATGATCTAATGCTTAAACAATGAAAAGCTATGTCTGGTAGAGGTGATAAAATTGCGAGAAAAAAAAATCAGAGTAGAGTAATTTTTGATGAGAAAATTAAAATGTAGATTGTTTGATATGAGAGAAAAGTGGATGGAAGATAAAAGTGAACGGATTAAAGAATTAAGAAAATCCACTTATTTTGTGCGTCTCTTTCTCATGGGCGCATTTATTATCAGGAATTTAATTCGATAAAAGCGAATTAAGTTCCTAATTTTACATTTTGATATATTATTTTCATATTTCACGATTAAGGGAGTGTTTGATAAATAAGTTTAGTTTAAGATTTTTAAGTTTCAATAGTAATTTTTGTTGACTTTTCAGAAAAGACAAAAAACTTTTTCAGAAAAAAAAAAACAAAAAAAAAATACAGTTTAACTTGAGTTAAACTTGAGTGCCAAATACCCTCTAAATTATGTGGATCCTATTCGTGGATTTTTTGTCTTTTATGATGAGAAAAATCATAGGATTTTTTTTTAAGTTCTCAAAAAATTTCCTTTCATTTTTTATGACAAGCTTTTTATAAGATAAGTTGGAAAATTATTGTTAGGATTTACCTGCTCCCACCTAATTGAGATCATCAATTTTGACAATCAACAAGTAGCTATGTAAATTTTTTTTTTTTTTGAAATTTTTATGTAAAATTATGTTTATTGATCAAAATAGCATGAAAAATTTTTCATTTTTAAGTTTTTTCTTCTGTTATGTCCCTATTAAAATAAAACATTAGATCTATCACCATCTCATCTAAAAATAAGGAGTTAGATTCCTTGATAGGTGATAACTTGTCTTCCACTTATATATCTTATTTTAAAAAATATATAGGAACTGACATCTCTACTCAATATACCATTATTTTAAATTATTATTCCTTTCATATAAGGGCATTTTTGTAACTACACATATTTTAATCCGAATCCTTTTAATTTCTTAGGAAAGGAAACATCAGACTAAGAAATATAATTCCTCACGTAAGCTTTTATGGTAATTCTGAAACTTATTTCCGTATAATTTAATTCCATTTTTTTTGTCCAATTAACTTTCCATTCTTTAAATTCTTATCGATAAAGGCGTATATATAGAGAAAGAAGTAAAACAATTTTGACTTATGATTTATTTATAGTCAATACAACTTTTTTCCTCCAGAAGATTTGTTTGCTTTTTGATATTTTGATCTGCAAATCAATATATATTGTAAGGGGTGTTTGGTTTAACATCTCAACTCCAACTAATCTGTACTTTTTCACTTTAATTTTTGTTTTTTTCTGAAAAGTCAACAAAATTTATAACTACTTTTTAAAAAATTAATACTGTTCAAACTTAAAAATTTCAACTTAACTCAAACTCAACTCATTTATTAAACATCCTATAAATCTTTTCAAGCGATTCTCCTTTAATTACTCCCCGTATATTTATGGTAACAAAATTCTCCTATATATAGACTTAGTTACTCGAAAAAAATAAATAAATAAAACGAGATGCATAGAATGTGGATTAATTAAAAAAAAAAAAAAAGTCTCATTTGTAATGTTGCCATTCATGACCGAAATACGCCTGGTTAAGTGGATAATTTATCACTAATTATCTAAATTTACCCTAATTAAGTTATAATTGCCAGCTCACCTACTTAAGTTTGCTACATCTTTGAGCTTTATTGCCTTGTAGACCATCCATTTTTAACGTTATTCACTCTAATCCTTAATTTCTCTTTCTGATCTGTCTTCCCCATCCCATATCCTATATCTATATATCTACATGTATATATATATATATATATTGAGTTTCACTTCCATTCATATGCATATCTAACTCTTTAGGCCTGTGTTTTGCTCACCATTTCAATCTTCTCCTCCTTCGTCTTTCTTCTTCTTTTCTCGTCGTCGTTTTCCCTCTAATTCCCCTGCATTACTCAATAGAGTGTGTTTGAGGAGTTTCTTACTTGGTTTAATTAGTTGATTAAGGACTATCGAATCGAAACCATGCCTGCGGGGGGATTTGTAACGGCGGGAACCGGCGGAGGTGATTATGAGGCGAAGATCACACCTATTGTCATCATTTCTTGCCTCATGGCTGCAACCGGCGGTCTCATGTTTGGTTACGACATCGGCATTTCGGGTAATCCTCAATTATGCACTTAAATTTTTCATTAGTCTAACATAGTATGAGAATCGGAGAATTTTATTATGACACACCTTAATTGTTACTCTGGTCAATTTCCTTGAAACATATAATATTCAGGTTTGAATCTAAAGTTTTCATCTCAATTTTCATCTCTTTTTTCCTTTTCCTGAAAAGTCAATCAATTTTAACCTAAAATTTTGTTACAAACCCGAGGTGCTGCAAGCTTAGTCGATATTTGTTGACTGTATTTTTGAATATGTAACATGTGTAGGGGGTGTTACATCTATGCCTGATTTCTTGAAGAAGTTCTTCCCGGTTGTGTACAAGAGGACTCAACAAAAAGGCCTGGATAGCAACTACTGTAAATACGACAACCAAGGTTTACAGCTCTTTACGTCTTCACTTTACCTGGCCGCTCTGATCGCTACGTTCGGAGCGTCTCACACGACGAGAAAGCTCGGACGGCGGCTCACCATGCTCATTGCCGGGATTTTCTTCCTAGTTGGCACAATTCTCAATGCTGCAGCCATGAACTTCATCATGCTCGTTCTTGGAAGGATCTTGCTCGGTTGTGGTGTCGGTTTTGCTAATCAGGTAACTTTTATGCGTACTAATTGTATATTAGTCACAAGGTTTTGATTTATGTCGGTGAGATTTAGTCACATAAAAATGTTGTGATTTACAGGCCGTGCCATTGTTCCTATCGGAGATCGCACCCACGAGGCTGCGTGGAGCGCTTAACATCCTATTCCAACTTAACGTCACCGTCGGCATTCTCTTTGCTAACCTTATCAATTACGGCACTTCTAAGTAAGTACCCACATCTTAATTAATGTCACATAATACAAAATGATGTCTCAATTTGTTTAGGTATTTGTTTTTGTGTTTGATAGAGGTGAAAAGTGAAAGGAAAATGAAAGCATAGAAATTTAAATTGCGAAGAGAAAACGATACATTAGGTTGTTTGATTTTAAGAAGAAAATAGAAAAGAAAAGAGAGAGTGAGAAAATAATAGATTTTCATAAAGATAATTATATGTCACCACTTTGCCAAATAGTCAAATTAACTCATACTAATTGGTGAAAAAAAATCATCTACTTAATCATATTTTCTGCATCTATGTTTATAATTTTTTTTTTTGGTGAAGATTTTAACCTTTTTTTTTTTTTTTTATATGACATAATGAAACAACAGAATTGAAGGATGGGGATGGAGGCTGTCTTTGGGTTTGGCCGGAGTTCCGGCAGTGTTGCTGACATTGGGGGCAATTTTGGTGGTGGACACTCCCAACAGTTTGATCGAGCGGGGCTATGAGAAGGAAGGAAAAGCCGTTCTCCAGAAAATCAGAGGCACTGACAATATCGAACCCGAGTTCCAGGACATCATCGAGGCCAGTCGCATTGCTAAGGAGGTCAAGGACCCCTTCAAATCTCTCCTCAAGCGCAGAAATCGTCCTCAACTCATCATCGCTATTCTCTTGCAGGTCAATACACATTTTTTCTAACCACATTGCCAATTTCTGTCTGATCAAAATCAAATCAAAATAAATAAAAAAAATGTAAAGCTAACAAATCCTGATAACGTATAACAATCTAAATTGAAAATTAAATTGACCTTTTTTTAACATACAAGAAATTTTCTGTTGAAAGCTATATATATATTTATTATTAACTATTTTTCAATACTAAAGTTAAATATACAAAATGTTGTTATATCTACAGGTATTCCAGCAATGCACAGGCATAAACTCCATCATGTTCTACGCGCCAGTCCTCTTCAACACCCTAGGGTTTGGCAGCGAGGCCTCGCTCTACTCTGCGGTCATCACCGGAGCCGTCAACGTCCTCTCAACCCTCGTCTCGATCTATTCCGTCGACAAGATTGGACGCCGCGCCCTCCTCCTAGAGGCGGGTGTCCAAATGTTCTTGTCCCAAACCGTCATCGCGGTCGTGCTAGGCCTCAAGTTGCACGACCGCAGCGATGACATGAGCCGTGGCCTCGCTGTCCTCGTCGTCATCATGGTGTGCACCTTTGTCTCGTCTTTCGCGTGGTCGTGGGGTCCGCTAGGGTGGCTAATTCCCTCCGAGATCTTCCCGTTGGAGACCCGGTCGGCGGGGCAAAGCGTCACGGTGTGTGTCAACATGTTGTTCACCTTCGTCATAGCACAAGCGTTCTTGTCCATGCTTTGCCATTTCAAGTTCGGGATCTTCCTCTTCTTCTCCGGGTGGGTTTTCGTCATGTCGCTCTTCGTCTTGTTCTTGGTCCCGGAGACGAAGAACGTGCCGATCGAGGAGATGACGGAGAAAGTGTGGAAGCAGCATTGGTTTTGGAAGAGATACATGAATGACAATGGTGATAATTGATTAAATTAGTTAATTAATTTATTAGAATTTGCTTAGATTAATATATTAATCAATTTAGTGGAGTCTAATATGGTCGTTTTTGTTCTTTCTTTCTTCTTGTTTTTAACAATTAGTTCTTCAATTCCCAGAAAGATTACACCCATATTTTCACGTTTCAGCGGATTTTATTTTATTTTCTTTCTGTCTTTTATTTTATAGCTTTTTTATTCCAAGTCCAAAGGTTCAATTAACAAACGAGAACAACTGAACTACTCCATATGTTCGCCTGCTTACATAACAATAGCAACATAATTTTTAAGGAATTTCTGTTGCATGAATAACATAAATTACAAAAATTATATCAATATATATCATACTCACTAATAAATAAATTATTTAACTAAAAAAAACATTCTTGATAATAAAAAAAAAACGTACTTGATTGTACTGTAACAATTTCATATATATACTATTTATTTTACCAATTTTAAAAAAATGTCAGTAATTAAAAAAAAAAAAGGGTTCCTGCTTTGAAAATTTGTTTCCGTTGTTAAGGTTTGTAGCGGAAAAGAAGAAAGTAATAAATATTTAAAATATCTTACATGTCCTTATTGAGACAAGATCAAAAAATAAATTGATCGCTTAGAAAATGAAATTAAGAAATTCTGTTGAAAGCTCTTTTGGGTATTAAAAATTCTCTTAATAAATCATCGAGACACTTTCTAGGTTCTGAACCCCTTGGTCAAATATGTACTTAATAGCTATTAAAAAAGATCAAAATTTCTTGTAATTTAGATCTTAAAACGCCTCAACATTGTTTTCTGCAATTTTTTTTTTTTTTTTATAATAACCTGTTTTCTACAATTTCTTCAAATCTATTTACTTTTTTATAGCAAAATGCAAATTATAGCAAATTATGAAAATAATTACTCTTGATTCTCAAATACCAATAATCCATTGTTATAAAATGAATTCCTATGGTGAATGACCAGTTTATAAGGTTATATTGTACCCATTATTTATATATATATATATATATATATATATCTATCTTATGGAGGCTTGGGTGCCTTTTTATGCTTAGTGGAGTTTCATGGTTTAGAATGCTAAAAGTAATAAGATAAATGCCTAACTGAAAATAAAAAAGTAAAAAAAAAAAAATTATTGCTCACTAAATGTGCGTGGAATATATATATATATATATATATATATATATATACACGCACACATACATATAAAAGAACTGGTAGAGACGAACACTTTGATTTTTGGGGTGCCATTTCTTATGCTTCCCTTGATTACCTTTGTATCGAAGTGAGTGTTGAACTTTTGTTTCTCATGGCTTTCAATTTTTAGGGAAAGGAATATGTAGGTAGAAGGTGGGAGATCTAAGGTTCATTTATTTATTCATATATATATATATATATACACACATACATGTAATCTCCTTTTATTTATTTACTAGTTTTTAAGGACGTGCTTCGCATGTGTGAATTTAATGTGTTAATTTTTTAAAATAAATATACAAATATTAATTTTTTCGATAAAAGAAAGTAGATGTTGAATTTTTAAAGAGTGAATATCTTTTTTTAATTTATACTAGTCTTCTAAAGAATTTAACAAAATGTAGTAACCAGTGATTTAAATGGAACATAACAATTCAAAAAATTGTAAGAAAAAAAATTAGTTGAGACATATTTAAAAAAAAGTTATTTTATATTAGGACACCTTGAAAAAATGAAAAGTATTTTGAATGATAAAATTATAAATATGTAAAACTTTTAGGGAGAAAAAGTAAAAACAAAAAATAAAACAAGGAAGGAGGTAAGTAACTCAATAAAAAGGAAAATAGAAAAAAAAAAAAAGTGCACAAAAAGATAAAATAGAGAGACCAAATTTTTAAATAGTGTAAAAAAGACAACTCTCATTTATAATATAGGTATAAATATATGTATCTTTTTTTTTTTTTTTTGAGTTTATGCTCTTGTATCAAAGAGACCAAAACATTCGCATGTTTTAATTATGTGAATTCCGCTACACCCTTCTCTAATACTCTTATATTAGAGAGACAAAAAATAAAACAAAGAAGGAGCTAAGCAACTCAATGAAAAAAGAAAATAAAAAAAAGTGTACAAAAAGACAAAATAGAGAGACCAAATTTTTGAATAGTGTCAAAAAGACAACTCTCATTTATAATATAGGTATAAATATATGTATCTTTTTTTTTTCTTTTCTTTTTTTCGAGTTTATACTCTTGTATTAGAGAGACTAAAACATTATTAGATTTTAATTATGTGAATTCTGCTGCACCCTTCTCTTCTTATCCGCTAAATTGGTCACAATGGGATAAATTAGTCACAATGGGATTTATTTTTCTCTCTAGTAATTCCATCTTCTTTGAGGATATTTTTCTCTCCACCAATTCCTAGTTTGCTCTCTCTGGCTGCTGGGATGGTGAGCTCCGTTTCGATGGTCTTCACCTGCTGTTTCATCAGCCGCACCCAAGAAGTCCTCCCCATTGTCTTCTCCGTTGACAAGGGAGTCCTCCTGCAGGTTTCATCTTTTCCCCGTCATCTTCTCCGTTTGGATGAATTATGTTAGTTGTGTTGGACTAGATGGTGGATAAGAAAGTTAAGCTTTCGTTTGGTTCACCATTCCAACTCAAAATTTTCATATCAGTTTTTGTCTTTTTCTGAAAAAGTTTTTTATCTTTTCTAAAAAATTTTTTTGTCTTTTCTAAAAAGTCAACAAAAATTACTATTGAAACTTAAAATTTCCAACTCAAACCGGTGAACCAAATAAAGCCTAAAAAATAAGAGAATTTCAAAATTTCCTGTTCAATATGTCACAAGGATTTTCCCAAGCATTCCTGTAGCGCGATATTCTTATCAGCAACGTCATTGTTTTGGACGCCTTTGCTGACATCCCAGGCATCGCATTGTAAGCAGTCCCTGAATGGCGCACGTTAGCCGCAACTGAAAGGGCGCTCTCAGAAATGAGAGAAAAGAAGACCAAAAAAAAAAAAACAAGGTCTCAGATTGAGACATAAAATTGGAGAGAGAAAGAGAGAAATGGACCGGGTTTGATTATTATTTATCGTGCAATAAGGTAGAGGGATTGAGATTAAATTTACATCGCTGGATTGTAATTTGACGGTTGGATTGGATTGAACTGCATCATCAAACATGCATAAAAACTCCAACTCAGAGCATGGGTTACAATAAAAAAAACTGATTTTTACATAGAATTGTTCAAAAAATTCTGATTTTTCACATATCCAGTTTGTAAGATCATCATTAAAAAAACAAAAAATTATATCTAGCAAGTTAAAGTACGTTTTATGATAGGAGAGGGGGGGATGGGGGGATCTGGTCTGAATGTTGGGGGACGTGAGAGGACCTGGGTTCGTCATGCAGGGGTGTCTGGCGTTGGATTTATTGAGAGAGGGAGGGAGGGAGGGAGGGAGGGCGGGGAGGGGAAGGGAGGGAGACAACCTCCGACTCTTTCTTTCTTTTTTTTTTTTTTTTTTAATTTTTTAATTAATATGAATAAAGATATTTTCGTCTTTTAGAAGATATTTACCTTCAAAAATGATAAAATGTGCTTCTCATGTGATTATTTTGTGAGTTTTTTAACAGAATCAGATGAAAATAACTAAAATAATTAAAAAATTAAGAGTTTTTGGTTGTCTTGATAAAAACAAATGTCACCTTCTAAAACATTAGAGACTATTTAAGTCTTTTATTTTTATTTTTATTTTTTTTCACCTCTTGCAAAAAGATGAATGAATATAAAACAGTTTTAACTTTTTTAAAAAAAATTTATTTTCCTATTAGAGTTGACACACCCCCTTCACAAAGCTTATCAATCCACGATCTAATAACATTACAATTTAAGATTTATTTGGTGAATGAATTTGAGTTAGAAATTTTAAGTTTTAATAGTAATTTTTATTGACTTTTTAAAAAAAACAAAAAACTTTTTCAAAAAAGATAAAAACTTAAAAAAATAAAAATAAAAACTGAGGGTCCGTTTGATTCACCAGTTTGAGTTGAAAATTTTAAGTTTAGTTTGAAATAAGTTAAGTTGAGAGTTTGAGTTGAGTATTTGGTAAAAAGTTTGAGTTGAAAAATTTAACTTGGGTTGAGTGTTTGGTAAAAAAGTTTGAGTTGAAAAGTTTAAAAAGTATTAGAGCCTTGTTTGGATGTTAAAAATTTGAGTTAAAATTTTTAATTCAAATTTAACATTCCATTGTAGGTTTCAGATCAAGAAAATAGAAAAATTAAAATAAATTCAATTAATAACACACATCAACAACATACATCAAAAGTTTTTGTAAAATTTCTTACATAACCATAAAATAAACTAACAAAAAATACATAATTGATCAGTAAAAATTGATAAAAAATCATAGTTATTTTACTTTCTTTATATTTATATAACAGAAAAAATACATTTCAAAAGCTACCAATTATGATAGACCCGACCTTCTAATTCTTTCGCCTTATTTAATGTCCATTTAAACTTCTTTCCAAATCATATCAAGCATAATAATTTTCATCCTAAAATCCTTCCTACCACACAACCCTACCACACACAAACACAGCCTTAACCTTTTTTTATTTTTATTTTTTTAATTCGAGGGCACTACAAGGACCCCACTCCCTCCTCTTCCTTGTCTTTCCCTTTCTTTTTCTCTCTCTTTCTCTCTGAACAAACAGGCCCCTTTTTCTCTCCAGACAAACCCATTTTCTCTCTCCTCAATGAAAGATTAAGCAAGGCATTCAACATCATACAACAACAGCAGATGGACAAGTACATGAGGATGGGCAAGTACATGAGGAAGGCCAAGACAACAGGCGAAGTGGCAGTCATGGAGGTCTCTTCCCAATCCTCCCTCGGGGTTCACACCCGAGCCAAGACCCTCGCCCTTAGGAAGCTCCATAACTCCACTTCCGCCTCGCGGTCGCCGACTGCAAGCTCCAGTGGCTCCTACCTCCAGCTCCGGAACCGACGCTTGGAGATGGGTCTCCGACGAAGGGTTCGTCTCTGGCGGGACCCCAATGACCATCTCCGTTCCGGTGGTTGCTCACGGGACCCCAACGACCTACTTCTATGGCACAAGACGGAGGGAGCGTTGGGCGCACAATAAACCGAGTTTGGTTTACTGTGCAACGATCCAACTATGGATTGGGACTGAACTTTTGTGCCAAACAGTTGGAGTTCAATTTGAACTCAAAATATTGAGTCCAAAATGACAAACCGAACAGGCACTTGAGATAAAAATTTTAGTTTAAAATAATTTTCAAAACACCCCCTTACCTTCCTTTTCTCGTAAAATTACATTTTTGTAATCTAAATGTCACATTCACTTCTGCGGGATATATATACTCTTTCTCTCTATTTTTTTAATCATTTCCAATTACCTTTCTACCCTTATTTCTATTTAAATACATTTTTCTTGTCTGACTTCATCTCTGAAAATGTGTCTTGTCTTTCCAATTTTGGTCGGCGCCAATCCTCATGGATTTTGTCTTTATATGTACAACTCAAACCAAGCAAATCAAATCTATCTAACCACAAAAATATGACATTGTTTGACCGATCGTACCAATCCCTCTAAAAACAAAAAATGTGAGCATTTAGGGAATTAGGGTGATTTAGGGATTGTCCGATAAATAAATTTAATTTAAGATTTTTAAATTTAAATAATAATTTTTGTTAATTTAAAAAAAAAAATTTTTTTTAGAAAAGATAAAAATTTTTTTTCAAAAAAAAAAAAACAAAAAAGTATAATTTAATTTAAGTTAAACTTGTATGGAAAACATGTTTTTAATGTGTATATGTTTGATTTTGAAACGAGAGCCCTCTTTCTCTCCTAAGAAATAATATTATTTAAATGTATAATTTTTTGTAATTATGAGAAATGTGAACTTTTTTAAATGTTATTCAGATAATAAATATCAGAAAGTCACTAGAAAATTAGTTTTTAACAAAACTAACGAAGTTTTTTCATATTCTAACAGGTAAATGCGTAGATTTGTTCATTTATTGATTATCAACATATTGATAAAAGAATCTTTCTAGTTGGAGATGAAAAGAAAAAAGTCATGTATTTTTAAAACTTAAAGAAAATGAGAGAAAATTTAAAATCTAAAATTATTATGGGATAAAATAGATTTGAAATAAAAATAAATTAAAAAGATGATTTTTTTAAAACGCTACAAGTCTTTAAATTTAAATAACCTTCATTTTTATTTTATTTTAAAATAAGAAGGACCACATCGCTAAACGAATAGTTACTATATCATTTCTGACGAGACGGTTTTTAACCTTATTATTCTTTTTTCCCAACAGATTAGGTGGGGATAATATTGAATTCCCTCGTCCTAATTATGCATACTTTCATGATTGTATGAAATCATACAATTGATAATCATAAACATAATCTGACTATAAATTAAAAAAAAATTCATAAATATAAATAAAAAAAAGAAGAAAGAAGTAAACAACAATATATTTAGAAGATAACAAAAATGAAAATAGAATTTTAAAAAATTTAGAGTAGATAATAGTAAATAACATATTTATTAAGAGAATAATTTATTTATCTATTATGTATATATAATTTATATAATAAGTTATTAATTTTCTTGATAAATTAGGAGTTTGATGGAGTAGTTTGAGTTGAGATTTTTAAGTTGGAATAGTAAATTTTTTTGAATTTTCAGAAAAGACAAAAAATTTTTTGAGAAAAAGACAAAAATTTTTTGAGAAAAAGATAAAAAAAGTTTGAGTTGAGTTGGTTGAGTTGGTTCACCAAATGAGCCCTTACATTTATCTCAAATATTTTCAATTTATTTTATTTTTTTGGGGGAAAAAAAAAAATCTCAATCACAATAAAACCAGACACACGCGCAGACACTCACCGTTGTTTTCTTTCAAAACCAAAAAAAAAAAAAGAGAGAGAAAAGGTTAGGGGCTATCTAGGGCTTTTCTGCCTCTCAATTTGACGTCTGCAGACTCCATAGCCGTCACCATAGAACCTCTAGTCGAGCTTGGGCTCGTCGTCGTTTCGCCATCTCGATCGCCCTCCGCCGATTCTTCACTCCGTTATATCTCCGTCTCGCCGCCGTCGCCGTCTGACACTGCTGACGGCCATCCGATCTCTCAGGTGGAGATCCTTTCATTTTGATATTGATTTATGGGTTTCAAACATTTCTGGAATTCTTCATTGATTCGGTCCACCAAAAAAAAAAAAAAAGTAAACAAGCAATTTTAAGCAATTTTTGGATTCTTTGATTTCTATTAATCAATGAGAAAAATTATATGTTAAATTGTCGTTTGATAATGTACATAAAATTTTTTTTCCTCATATTAAAATTATTACTGGATTGGAGCTTTTTATATGTTGTTTTTGTGTTGTGGTGTAATTTTTAGATGGTATATGTTGCTAGGAGCTTTTTTTTTTTTTTTTTGTGTGGAAATTTTTGATCTTTGATTATTGAAATAAAACTAGTTGTAGTTAGTTTCATATGTAGTTGATTTGTGTGTGATTTGTAATGGAAAGAACACTTAACACACACACGCACTCTCTCTCTCTCTCTTTCTCCCCTGTTTGTTCAGTAAGTTTCTCTTTTTCTCTGTAGAATAATGAGAATATTTACTTTTCCCTACACTTCCACATCCCCAGGAAGGAAATTCTTCATGGGCCTAGTTGTTTCTAGAATTATGGTTTTGTATTGACGATTAGATTCATATCGCCAATTGGGGAGAAAATCCAGTGGTTTATTTATATGTTTGTTTTTGAAATCTGTTTTGGGATTTAATTTTGTCTTTATTCGTAGTTTTGCTATTTTGTTAATTTTGGTTTTTGGTTTGGAATCAGGGTTTTCTCGCGCGGACTGACCTCAATTTGTTGAAACCTCAATGGGTCGGAAGAAGGGGAGTAATGCTCGTGGGGATGATGAAAACCCAGGTGGGAAGTCGAAGAAGAAGGGTCTGGTTATCGATGATGATGAGTACTCGATTGGAACCGAGCTCTCTGAGGAGCCCCAAGTTGAAGAAGAGAAGGTTGTTACTACTGGGAAGAAGAAGGGAAAGAAGGGGAAAGCTTCCCTGCCCAAAGAGGAAGATGTAGAAAAGGAGGTTGAAGAGGATGATGACGATTTCCCAAAAGTGGTTTTTGCAGGTAAGAAGAAGGGGACATCGAAGAAAGCCGGTGGGAATAACGTGTTCAGTGCATCAAGTTTTGGGTTGCTTGGAGATGAGGACAATGCTGATGATGATGGTGGTGCTGGTGATAATGAGGAGCAGGACGGGGAAGAGGATGCTGCGTTTTTGAGTTTTTCAGGTAAGAAGAAGCCTTCCAAATCGACGAAAAAGAGTGGTGGTAGTTTGTTTACAGCGTCAGCTTTTGATGATGATGAGGATGATAATGATGGGGAGGTGGTTGGCAAATCAGTGGAGGAGAGTAAAGAGGTTGAGGATGATGACGAAGTACCGGCTGTTGAGTTTACAGGAAAGAAGAAGAAGTCATCGAAAGGTGGAAAGAAAGGCGGTAGTGTGGTTAGTGCTGCTAGTTTTGATGCACTCGATGATGGGGATGAGAATGAAGATGGAAAGAATGATGAGGAGGATGATGATGTTGCTCCAATTACTTTCTCGGGTAAGAAAAAAAAGTCGTCAAAGGGTTCCAAGAAGAATGGCGGTAGTTCGTTTGGTGCAGTATTGCTTGATGATGGAATTGATGAAGACGCCTTTGTATCTGAAACGTCTAGAGTTGGTAATGACATTTTGGAGGATGAAGATACTTCGTTGATTTCATTTTCAGGGAAGAAGAAATCTTCTAAAAAGAAAAGCAATGTTGCTTTTGCTGAATTAAGTGAAGATGTTGGGGATGGGAGTGAAGTCACAGATGTGGTTGAACCTGAGCAATCGAGCAAAGTGAATAAGAGTGAGGAGGTAGTGGAAACCTCGAAAAGTAAAAAGAAGAAGAAGAAGGGTGGAAGAACTGCCCAAGAAGAGGAGGATTTGGACAAGATTCTCGCTGAGCTTGACAGGCCTCCGGTATCACAGCCTGCTCCTCCTCCTCCTCCTCCTCCACCTATCCAAGAGGAGAAAGCTCAGGTTCAGACTGAAGCAGCTGCTCCGGTTGATGGTGAAAAAGAAGGTGAAGACGAGAATGTGGAATCTGCTGCTGCGAAGAAAAAGAAAAAGAAGAAGGAGAAAGAAAAGGAGAAGAAGGCAGCAGCTGCTGCCGCTGCAGCAGCAACAGCTTCTTCTGTTGACACAAAGGTTGCAAAAATTGAGACAAAAACGGAAGTAGCAGAGCCCAAAAAGAATGAAGTAAAGGGTAAACTCCCTGATAAGAAGATTCCAAAACATGTCAGGGAGATGCAAGAAGCACTTGCAAGGCGGAAAGAAGCTGAGGAGAGGGCAAAGCGAGAAGAAGAGGAGAGGTTGAGGAAAGAGGAAGAAGAGAGGTTGAGGAAGGAGGAAGAGGAGAGGAAAGCAGAAGAGGCTAAGCGCAGGAAAAAGGAGAAGGAAAAGGAGAAGCTGCAAAAGAAGAGACAGGAGGGCAAACTCTTGAGTGCGAAACAGAAGGAAGAAGCACGTAGGCTGGAGGCAATGAGAAACCAAATACTTTCTAATGCAGGGGGTTTGCCTCTGTCTACTAGCGACACTAGTGCACCGACCAAAAGACCGTTGTATCAGAAAAAGAAGTCAAAGTTGGCGTCCCAGCAAGCAAATGGTGCAGCTCCTGCTAAGGCACCTGAAAACGCTGAGGAAAAAGAAAGCCAGCCGGAGATCGTAACTGAGCCGGATTTCATCGAACCAGAGAAGGTTGAAGAGACGGAATCAGCTGACGTTGATGAGAAGTCTGAGGTTTCTGAGGCTGCTAATGAGAATGGGATCGCAGAAGAAGAAGAAGACGATGAGGATGAATGGGATGCAAAGAGCTGGGATGATGTCAATCTTTCTGTTAGTGCATTTGCCGATGAAGAGGCCGAATCTGAGAGTAAACCTATCGTTAAAAAAGAATTGAAGAAGTCTGTATCAGATGCGCAGAATGCAGGTAAGCAGGCTCATGGTGTGATTTTCTTTTGTATATTTTCATTTTGGTTTGCATATTCTGATGTCTATTATTTCTTTATCCATCAAGACCGTGGATAATTGGCAAAGTAACATGATTTCATGGTACTACTGTTATTGTTAACTGGTCATTGTCCTTACCTTTGAAATACAGCATATTGAGTTAGTTTGTTTTCTTTTACGTTTGAATTTATTTTTCTTTAGATAACCAATTTCCCAAATGGCGAGCTCTCCTTTGCTCAACTCTCGCCTTTGTATTATCTATTTTCTCTATATTGACTGAGAATAAAAATTATCAAGTGTTTTGATCCAAATGTTGCGGGTATTAGTTGTATAACTGTGTGCTAAATTATCTTCCTTTGGCATTTAAATTGAACATGGATTCTGCTCATAATTCCTTTTATGACATCTTATAAATATGCTAGTTGTGTTGAAATTTTGACCATGTGCACCTGCTTTTTAGGACGTTAACCTGTTTTTTTTTTTTTTTTTTTTCCCTTTCTTTTTCAACAATATTGCTTAATTAATAATGGCGGCTCAGATCATTTAATTAAGCCCAGCTGAAAATCTATACAGCAATCACTTTAATTTTTTGCCTTCGTTCAATCTGGACGTACACTGTTTTTTGCATCTATGATCTAACTATAGATTGAGGAACAATTACGCCTAGCCTAGTCTTTTTTTTTTTTAAATATTATTTTATACATTTAAGTTCTTTGGATTGTGAAACAGGTTCAGTACAGTTAATGAACCTATTATTTCTATCTCTTTCAATGATAGATAGAAATTTCTTGATTCCCATGTTTCGAGTGTTTGTCAACATATATGCTCTTTAAGTCTGTTGGAATGCACTTGTTTGCTGCCTGATGGGTGTAACTCTACATATTTATGTTTCTTAAGAAGTGTTCTTTGTCTGACAACTTATTTTGTGTCTATATTTCAATTTTCGGACCGTCCTGCAGATACCAAGCCAGCAGTTACTGCAAAGAAACCTGTTCCAGCTGAACCAGTAAAATCTCAGGTTGATAATAACAAGAAGCATGAAGAGGCTGAAGTTGTTGACAAAAATAGGAAAAAAGATGCTACATCGAAAAAGAAAGCACAAAATTCAGATGCCGGACCCAAGCCTGAACAGAACCTCCGTTCACCTATTTGCTGCATCATGGGCCATGTTGATACTGGTAAAACCAAGTTGTTGGATTGTATCCGTGGCACAAACGTCCAGGAAGGTGAGGCTGGAGGTATTACTCAACAAATTGGTGCAACATATTTCCCCGCGGAGAATATACGTGAGAGAACCAAGGAGCTAAAAGCTGATGCTACGCTGAAGGTCCCAGGGTTGTTGGTTATTGATACTCCTGGCCACGAGTCATTCACTAACCTAAGATCACGGGGTTCAGGTCTATGTGATATCGCAATTTTGGTGGTTGACATTATGCATGGCTTAGAGCCGCAAACAATAGAATCGCTCAATCTACTGAAAATGAGGAATACAGAATTTATTATTGCCTTGAATAAGGTGAGAATTGTTCCCAGATGGTTTATCTTGAATAGATCTTGCAGTTCACCAAGTTTTTAGTTCTCATTTTGGTTATGTTCTTTTTATTTTTCAAATTTTTAGGTAGACAGACTTTATGGTTGGAAATCCCGCCGTAATGCACCAATACAGCGACAATTAGAACAACAATCTAGAGATGTGCAAAATGAGTTCAATATGAGACTTACTCAGGTTATGAGATTTCCACCTTTTATCTTCTTTTCTATTTTACTTGTTTGATTGTCCTGGTTTAATCTTCAAAATTGTTTGGTGCATCAGATTATCACTCAGTTCAAGGAGCAGGGATTGAATACTGACCTGTACTATCGGATTAAGCCTAAAGATATGGGGGAGACATACTTTATAGTACCTACAAGTGCTATTACGTACGATTTACAGACTTTGGCCCCAACATCTTGTTAAGAGTTGTTTTCCCTTTATTCTGCAACGTATCATCCATCTAGTTGTCTGATTTTCTGTTTTTGTGACTATTTCAGTGGTGAAGGAATTCCAGATTTGTTATTGCTATTGGTGAACTGGACACAAAAAACTATGGTTGAAAAGCTTACATATAGTGATGAAGTCGAGGTTTGCTTTCTTTTCTCTGTACTTCCCATTACTCAACCCTTAGGCAATTGAACTAGAAAAATCTGATTGGGAGCTTGTTCCCTTTGTCAGTGTACTGTATTGGAGGTCAAGGTGGTTGAAGGCCATGGCACAACTATTGATGTTGTCTTGGTTAACGGAGTGCTTCACGAAGGAGATCAAATAGTTGTTTGTGGCATGCAGGTCGGCTTCTTTAAAGCATTTTCCGAATGTAGTCTAATGTTTCAATCTTTTTTTGGTAGCACTAATGTTTCAATCTTGTACTTTGAGTTTCTCCAAGTCCTTATAAGTGTTCCTTTGCATTGTTATTGTTATTGATTTAAGAATTTTGGGATTAATTGTTAATTTTCTATCATGTGTTCGCTTTTGAAGGCTCCAATTGTTACAAATATTCGAGCGTTATTGACACCACATCCAATGAAAGAGCTCCGGGTTAAGGTAATTCAATTTGAAAGCTAGAGGTCACATCTACTCAGTCCCATAACCATATATACCATGATTGAAAATTTTAGCTACAATTAATTTCCACCAATTTCACATCCACTCCTTGTCCTAGTCCTGTATTATGCTTCTCAGAACCTAGAGTTTCACTTGGAACATGTTTTTCATTGTTTCTCCTGGTGCTTTTTAGTTTTACAACCGAGAACACATGTTTGTACGCTCAGGTTTACTCTTTTTTTTTTTTTGTGGTTATGGTTTTGCATATCTCGAACTGTACTCTGACTTTCTGCAGCTGACTTACTGCAACCTGAATTCTTGCTACTAGCAACTTTGTTGATTTTTAATCCATTCTTTACCGAGTCTTCTTTTCATCATTTGAATGGGGATGAAATAATTTATTTTTTAATTCCTAATCTTCAATGACTTCCAAATTCTCCACGTTTCACTTGTTCTAACATGCAATTTTGTTCTTCAATTTTTGTTTTGATTTGTCTTTGTTTTTTGTTTTTTGTTTCTTGTTTCTTGTTTCGTTTTGTTTTCTCTTGTTTTTGTTTTTATTTGTTTGTTTGGTTTTTCTTCAATTCTTCTTCTTTTTAATAACTTCTGGGTGGGGGATTCGAACTTTACACCTTGTGGTGGAGTCAGGTGTGGAATTATCAGTTACGCCTGGATCAACTTCTCCTTCTTTCCATTTGTAGTGAAATCCAGCCCTTTTTTGTGATGATGCTTGATAGAAATTGTGTATTGGATTAGCTTTCACTGGTCTTTATGTATTCAGCCTTTCACGTATACACAGCCATGTTTCATGTGGAATAATTTGACTTAAAATGTCCCAGTGTGATGTGCAAAGTTTCTTTTCTCAATTAGACTAGCTTCTAAATGTAAAAGTCAAAAAATATTTTTTCCCTAATTTTGATTAAGAAAAATATTAATAGCATGCTTATGTCTGTTGATCTCGAATAATATCTCTGAAACACGTTGGATGATTTTGTTTGGTGTTTTAATGTTAGGGAACGTATCTGCATCACAAGGAAATCAAGGCTGCACAGGGAATTAAGATCTCAGCACAGGTGATTAGAATGAAGTTGAGCCTAATCCTGGTGATGTTTTTTGTGTCCTGTTTGGTAGAGTGATTTTCGGTTAAATAATGAACACAGGGCCTCGAACATGCTATTGCTGGGAGTGGTCTCTACGTGGTGGGGCCTCAGGATGACTTGGATGATATCAAGGAAGCAGCCATGGAAGAGGTGAAGTCGGTTACGAGCAGGATTGATAAGAGTGGTGAAGGAGTCTGTGTACATGCATCTACTCTAGGTTCCTTGGAAGCACTGCTGGAGTTTTTAAAGACGCCAGAAGTGAGTATTCCCGTTAGCGGTATATGTATAGGCCCTGTACATAAGAAGGATATCATGAAGGCCAGTGTGATGCTAGAAAAGAGAAAGGAGTTCGCAGCAATTTTGGCTTTTGACGTCAAAGTAACACCAGAGGCCCGCGAACTTGCAGATGAGTTGGGTGTCAAGATTTTTATTGCCGATATAATCTATCATCTGTTTGACCAGTTTAAGGCCTATATAGACAACATCAAGGAAGAAAAGAAGAGGGAAACGGCAGAGGAAGCAGTGTTCCCCTGTGTTCTCCAGATTTTACCAAATTGCATTTTCAATAAGAAGGATCCTATTGTCTTGGGAGTTGACGTTCTTGAGGGCATTGCTAAGGTACTACAATATTTACAGTTTGTTTTCGTTTTCCTTGATTTTAGATGACTATGTTAAGGTCGTAATTAGTTTTGATGGGGTAAGAGGATAAAGTTCTATACGATTTTTATAGTAGGAAAAATCACGTCTAAAGGAGATTCTGGTGGGGACAGAAGTTACTCCGGTTCTTTCAAGTTCCTTGGTTTGTGCTTTTACAAGTTGAGTCGAGTGTTGTTATTCTTTCTTTGTGCTCTTAGATATATATACATACGCATATATATATATATATATAGACATTCACTTGGAAGAGTTTTCCTTCAATTTTAAGTAATGGAGGTTTTAAAAATTAACCGTCATCTCGTGGATATTTTTCTCACAAAATAATTCATCATAGACAGCAAGATGTGATTGGCTTTCTTGGCCATGTTAATTATTATATTCTAGCTAAATCCCAGATCCTGTAGCTAACGGGGAGAAATTGGCGACCAAATTTGTTGTTGTTTCTGGATTCTGTACTCTATTCTTTGTTTTGAGTGCCTATAAAAACTGCATGAGACGCCAAATGAATTCTAATTTGTTGTAAGATTTATAAACATTGGTTTATTTCATGTTAAACAAGTATTGACTCTAATTTTGCTTTTTGTGTAGGTTGGAACTCCAATATGTATTCCTCAAAGGGATTTCATTGATATCGGTCGCATTGCTTCAATTGAAAATAACCATAAACCTGTTGATATAGCCAAGAAAGGGCAGAAGGTAGCCATTAAGGTACGGAATACATTACCTCCGATGTAAATTTAAATATTTTAGGTGTAGGAGTTTTTCTTGGTTGTCATGCAAGTCTACCCTCTAGCTGGAATTGGACTCAGTGCTGTTTTTTGTTCTTGTGTTTTGCAGATTGTTGGTAGCAATCCCGAGGAGCAGCAGAAAATGTTCGGCCGGCATTTTGAGATAGAGGATGAGCTTGTCAGCCATATCTCCAGAAGGTCAATTGATTTGCTGAAAGCTAATTACCGAGTAAGTAGAAAGCTTTGACATACCTACTCCTTTAACTTCATGAGGATAATGCCCGTGTTTTTTTAACTTTATTTGTTTGTCTATTTTTTTTGCTTCTTCTAACCGTTGTTTGACATGTTTAGGATGATTTATCAAATGAAGAGTGGAGGTTGGTTGTGAAATTGAAGAACCTTTTCAAGATTCAGTGAGAATTTTTCAGATGAAACGCCACCGGAACAGATTTTTTTCCTGTAAGATACCAAGTGACTCGACCGACTTCTGTGCATTTCTAGTAAAAGATGTTGAAGCCAAAATTGCAAAATTTTCTTCTGGAAAATGCTTTGATCCCTCTAAACCCACAGCAAACCGATTCCGACAGAAATCGAAACGTAATTGTATTGAGAGCGAGGGAACTGGAATTCCAGTTTTTGTTGTGCAGCAAACCAGTTTTTTTGAAAAGGAGTTCAATGCTGGAAACACCGATGGATTCTCGAGGTCAGTGCAATCGTTTATGAGGTTTCTTCTTTAACAAGTGATCGAGCCGTTGCCAGATTCGAAAATCAAAATGCGTAAGAGCTGCTATGGTATGCAAGAACCCAAAAAAAAAAAAAAAACGGTTACTTTTTACTATGTAAATTGTTTAAAAAGCTTTTGTTTTTACATATGAGAGATGCCAAAGTGTTTGTTCGTTCCTTTTTAAATTTAATTGATTATATAACAAACTGGGGATTGCAGCCCCAGAAAGCGGAAGAACGCTAAAGTGCTTTGTTTTTGAGTAATTTACAGAATTTTGTTTTCCTTTCGGTTCGTTTCGTTTTTTGTTTTTTTGTTTTATTTGGCGGAAAATAAGTTCTTTTTGCTATGCCTTCATACCAGCTTGCATCACATGAAATAGTGATAGGTTAAGATTGAATAAGTTTCTCTACCCTTATGTTTTGGAATTCTTGTAACTTTGAATTTTTGGTTCAAATCTTGTCGTAACATGATTAGACTTTTAGGGGGGGTTTTTTTTATTTTTTATTTTTTTGGGAGGAATAGATTTTGGTACCCTCGGCTCCTAGCTCTTTTTGTTCGTTTTATTAAACGAGGGTTGGCATCGACTAATCTTTGATTCAAATAAAAAGAATTTGAATGTATAATTTTGATAATTTTCATGGAACTTTATTTGTTTATTTATTATTATTATTTTTGGAGAGGTTTAGAATCTTTTAGTTACATTACATCATTGAAGAAGGCACGTTTTATGAAATAAATTAGGTATAACAGATCATGTTTTACCAATCTTTTCTCAGTTGAAATATGCCCAAGTCTTTAACTTGCCCACAAGATGCAATTTATCCACACACACACACACACACACACACACACACACACACACACAAACCTTGATGCAAGCCCTAATTTTGAAACAATGGCACTATTGGTCACCAAACTCCTTAGCTTGTGGTCCCAGCGAAAAAAAAAAAAAAAACTCCTTAAGCTTGTGATAATTCATTCTCCGTTCTTTTAATTTCGAGGAAATAATCTCCAAATTTAATGTCCGTGATTAGAGCATTTCTGTCCAAATCTGTTAATCTTTTAACGGAATAGGTCAAATTCAATACACGTGAAACGATAAAGAAGGATATTTCGTAAAAATGACAATTTAAACTTACTAGAAATTAAAATAATTTATCTTTAATAGAAATTTAAACTCATTAGAAATTAAAATAATCTATATTTAATAAAAATTAAAATGATACAATTGTTTTATTATCTGTTTTTACAACATTACATTGATGTATTATTATTTTAGCATTTGTACGGATCAACTATTGCATTCGAATGGTCAGTCAACTCGAATGTTTGCATTTAAATGTAGAATTTGAATTGTGTATTCAAATGAAATATGAGTTTACATAGTTTTTGTTTAATGTAATTTTTGAATGGTGTAAAGGTTGAAAAATGAATGTTGTATGGATTTCTAAAATGTAAAAAATTTGGTATTTACATTTGAATTGAATCATTGTAAAATAATGAGATATTCAAATATTTGCTATTCATCGATATGAACATCATGAGTTGTCCCGTAATAAAACTGATTGTTGTTGATACTTTCTTCTCGGTTCCTTCTTCTCCTTCTTCCATAACACGAGCTCCGAGAAGGAAGAGATAAGAGGGTCCTATGGAGAATGTAGTCAGAAATTCATAATAGAGTCCGACCACAACGATCGAATTTATTATCTTCATGCATAAAGATACTAGATTACCTAGTATAAAAGATTGAAAACTCATCACGAACCTCCCATTTTTCTTTTCTATTTCAATTTCTGGATTATTATACGATGATTTTTTAACTTTTCATCTATAGAAATAGAAAGAGATAAACATCTTGTGTAACCAAAACACACATCGTATTTCAATGCTATAATAAACAACTCTGGTAGTTCATTGAATGCTTAGTATTTACACTAGTTTATATCCATTTAATACAATTGCATTATGTTCTAGATCAATTAAGATTATATTATTAAGTTTAGCAATTTATGTAAATTTGGAATCTGTTATCTGATAACGTATAAAATAACACATTTTTTTATGAGATAAAATATATATGACTTTAATTTTTGAAAAGATGCAATAGGTTTTACCGTTTTAGTGATGACTAGGCATAGATCTATTTTGCTTTTATCTTGGTTTGAAAACAAGACAGCGTACAAATTTGAAAACGACACCTATAAGATCTTTCTTATATATATACATATATATATCATGCCATGTTAGTATTTGATGAAGTAAACGACAACTAACGACCAAACGACAGTCAAATCCAACACAATTTAATTTTGATAAGATATTTATTAGCACATATAAATTGAAGTTTCTTTCTTTTTTTCTTTTTAAGATAAATTGTAGTCTCCTAGTTAAAGAGCAAAATAGCTAGCGGTACTTGTTCCCTCTCTCTCCCTCCCTCTCTCTCTTCTATGTCTTGATTTTTATTTATTTATTTATTTTCTCTCTTTCCATTATTTTCATCACTTGTCAGAGAGCACTATGAGAAAGTGCACGTGTTAGTTGAATATTGTCTTATAAAAAAAAAAAAATGCGTTAGTTGAATATTTGTATGTCCACTCTCTCTCTCTCTCTCTCTCTCTCTCTCTTCATGTACACAAATAATGATTAAATTGTTGATTAATATATTTTCAAACAGAAACGACGCCATTGATGAGTTGACGGTTGCTATGGCCTGATACACGCTCTAGGGTCAATCCAAAGGTGCTGTGAAATCATTCTCCGTACTGAAAAATTTCTTTTGGAAAAAAAAAAAAAAAAGAAAAATGGGGTCGGGACTTCATATTACTTGCAATTTTGTGGCAACTGGCAACAATCTTCCTCTCTCTAGAGCATTATATGGAGATTTTAGGTATTGCTACAGATGTGGTATAAAATGTTTTCTTTTTACGTTTTGCTATATGTGGTTGAAATTTGTTCCCAACCCCACCTTAAAAAAAGAAAAAAGAAAAAAGAAAAAAAAAAAGAAAAGAAAAGAAAAGAAAATTGCCCACTTAATTTTAATTATCTCGTCCTTATTATTATAGCGTTTCTCGAAAGCAATAATCATGTAGCAATTTTGCTTTTTATAACCAGTAATGTCCAGATGGGGTTGAAGGAGTACTAAACTCATATGTACTAGAGTAAATTCATTTAAAGTGAACGAAAAGAAAGGTAACACACACACACATATATAGTACTAATTAACATTCATAAGGTAACACATACATATTATATAGTAAAAGAATGCATGAGATTACTGTTTTTTTAGGCAAAGTTGCTTTTTCCTCTAGCTACAATGAATGGACAAAATTATCCTTTTCCCATATTGCATGGACCGATTTACCCTTTGATCAGTGTGGCTTTTCCGTTCCACTACAGTAAATGGACGGTTTTGCCCTTGGTTTTTGTTCTTTGACGATTTTGCCTTTATCAGATGTACTTCTCCTTATGTTGTTTGCTCCTTTTTTTTTTTTTTTTTTTGGTGTTTTTTAAATTTTTTTCGAAGCATTTTCTTCTCTGATTTTTTTGCAACACTGTTCATTTTTCTTCTCGGGTTTTTCCCTTTCTCCGAATCCTAAGCTTTGGTTTTTTTTTTTTTTTTGGTGTTTTTTGTGTTGTTGATTTGTTTTTGCCGTTATTTTCTTTGTTTTTTGTCGTTATTTTAAATTTTTTTGCTTTTTATTTTAGTTTTTTTCTTTTCTTTCTAAGGTTTTTTCTTCTTCAACTTCAGATTTTTAAATTTTTATTTTGTTTTTTTAAATTACTGTTATTTTGGTTCCCCCCCTCTTTTTAGCATTTTGGTTGGATTTTGTTGGTTGTGAATTTATTATTATTATTATTAGCAGGGTTTTTTCCTACGTATATATTAGTAGAGACATTTTTTTTTGTTTATGTTTGTTTTTATCTGGAATTTTTTTGTTTCTAAATGTTTTTCTCCTAAATCCCCCCCCCTTTTTTTTGGTTGTTGATGTTTTTGGGTGATTTTCCTTTTTTTTTTTTTAATGTTTGTTTTTGCCCCTACAAATATAAAATCAGTGGTGTCGTTTTTTTTTTTTTTTTTAATTTCCTTTTTAGGGTTTTGATTGGTCTTTTTTGGTTGTGATTTTTCCCCTTATTATTATTAGTGGGGTTTTTTTTGTTAATATGTGTTGGTGGATAATTTTTTTTTTCTGTATATTTTGTTTATGGAATTTTTTGTTTCTCCATTTTGTTTATATATATATATTTTGGAGTTTTTGTGTCATTTTTTCTTTTTCTTTTCTTTTTTATAGTTGTTTTTAATTATGTATGTAAATAATTAGAGAAAAGTATTTTTGTTTTTCTTGTTTATTAGTATTGTTATTTTTGCTTCCTGTATTTACATGGTTTGAGAAAATCATGGAAAAAGCTAAGAAAAAAATTAAAGAAAAAATGGGTTAAGAATCTGGTTTTTGTTGTAGTTATTAATTTATTTATTTTATATACATATATGCTGGTTTTTATTTTTGATTTTTTAAAATTTGCTTTTATCGATTATGATAATAATGCCGTGGACATGGTGGATTAGAAGTATGTAGTGGAAATTTCAAGTGCTTATTTATGTGATATTTTGATTTTTGATTTTTCTCTTTTTTATCTTTCCCCGGGTAATATTTTATTGAACTTGGTTTTTAAATTTTATGACTTGATTGGTAGGTTTATAATTTTTTTTTGTTGTTTTTAAGATTTGCATATCCTTTTTAGACGATATTTTATTTGTTAGTTTTATTTGAATGAATTGTTAGATTTTCTTATTTGTATTGTTTTCTTATATTTCAATGGATTGTTAGACTATTTTATTCTTTAGGCTTTTAGACCTCTTACGTTGTTTCTTAGATGCAGCTTTTGTATTTAGATATGTTGTTATGGTCTTTGTTGATCTTTCTCAGACAATTAATGCTTCTAAACAATCTTTTTGGGTCTATAATGGTGCCCTTTGCTGTGATTCTGTGTTTTATTGTTTATTTTCTTCAGTTTCACTGCATGTTTTATAGTTGTTACCCTGTATTTAATGTTTTTGGCTACGGTTTTGGATTTGTAATACCCTGTTTATCCAAACTCTGTTATTTGTTATGACTAACCATGTTTTCCTATGATATTTTACTGAAATAACTCTGTTATTTGTGTGATATTTCTACTTTTTTTCCTCACCGACCTTTGAATAAAAAAAAAAACTTAAAAATTTTATTTTATAATTTTTCTATTATAAATATTCTACTTCTTCATTTACTGCTTTATTCCGACGTTTAACTATCACTGCTTCTGCAATATTCTCTTACTCATTCTCTTTACAACCGTCCTTTAGTTATTACTATCTCAGTAATATTGTTCTATGTACTCAGCTCTTAACCTTTTTTAATTGTTACCCTGACTTTCTTATTCCCTCATTTCTTACTTTTTAAGAACTGATCTTTATCAACTACTGTTTTATGTGAAGATGGCTTTTTTCATTAGGGTATTGCTCTTATTTATGTCTTTTGACTATTATTGAATGCTTTTATTTGACTGGTTTCGATTTCTTCCTTAAATTTATGTTTTTTTTTTTAATTTTCTATTTATTTGTTCTTGTAACATTTTTCTATTTCTACTACTGTTTAATCATAGTTATTAATATATTATGAAAGAATTTGGTTTTGTTGTTCTGTTCTCTTCTTTAGTCTTTGTCTTTGTTTTTTAATATGGTGTGATCAACTCTGTTTTATCGAAACTTTAATTTGTCAATGTTTGGATTATGTCACTGTTATTATATGTTAGATGATTATGAAATATGATATAGTGGTTTATATGATTGCTGTACATATAAAGAAATATGACTCTATTTGTTTGAATTATATTATATTTCCATCATTTTGCTATTCATGTTTCTGTGCTCTTATAATTTGTAATATCTTTATATGCCTATATGATATTGGTCAGTGATTGTTATTGCCACTGTTTGCTTTAATTGTTGTTTTGTTTTGTTTTTGTTTTTTTATTTTTTTTTCTGTTATAATTACTTTTTGAAAACAGTTTTTCTATATAGATTTAAGCTTACTATAATGATCTCTATGTTGGTATTTACTAATACATATATTAGATGCATTATTTGGTTTGGTATATATTGTTAAAAATGATATTGTTGTTATCAATAGTTAGAGAATTGTTAAATACAATTTGTTAGTCTTTATTGTTGATGTAAATGTTTGAAATTTTAGTTGTTTTTCGGTTTGCATATATATTTATATGATATTGCTTTGTTACTATTGTTGTCATTGTTTTTTTCTTTGTAATTGTTTTTTTGTTTTCTTTTGTTATAAATAGTTTTCTAAAGAATTTTTGTACAAATATTTAATCTTGGTATAATGATAAAAACATTTAAATTTTCAGACTTATAGGAATTATATTATATGTTTTAATCTACTGCTTTTAATGTATGTTATTTATCTTAATCATTTATCCTTATCAGTTTTAAAAATTTTTTTGCAACCGTGCATCGCACAGGCATTAATCTAGTAAAGTACTAATTAACATTCATAAGGTACACATAAAGTACTAATTAACATTCAAAAGGTAACACATGAAGTACTAATTAATATTGATACTTACTAATTTCTCATTCCTTATTCTTAATTGTGGAAGCACAATTTGGAGTAGAAAGTGTGAGTACTATACCCGCAACACCAGCCTGTACATGTGGATATATTTATGTTTATATGATGCATTGACGCAACATGTACAGATATATACACACACACAAACATATATAAATATATATATATATATTCCTTTTTAATAATATTTCAGACATGTATAACGGTAATTTCATACCGGTGTATTGCATTTTGATGGGCGTGATTTAGTTCGAAGTTTGATTTCCCCTTCTCATATTAAAAATATACATATAAATCGCTTTTTAGAAATAAAACGATATTAATATAAAATTAAATGTTAATTCCTACTTAATTAATCAGGCATATGAGCATTAAATTATTATTATTTTTTCAACGGAATTAAGTATGCTAAACGTACAAGAATGAAAGTGATCAAATTTCACGATGTCTTTGGAAAGTTCCAAGTTCCAACCTTTCGGCTGCATGCACCGCAGAATTTGATATTCATATCCAAACTAAACACTTTTTTTTCTTTTTAATATTTTAAAACCATTAAACTTTGCTTAGCTTTCTCGTGAATATGCATGGCATGCCTAACTTTATGCTTAATTACGTTTATCTTCTCATCCACTCCAATTCGGTGAATAGCGTTATTTTAACCACATAATATAAATTAAACAGTTATAACAAATTTCGTACTTAATTAGTCAAAAAATTAATTTATGACAAGGTAAAAAATTGTAACTGTTAAAGACTCGTTTTCAAATGTTACGACTAGTTGCTTAATTCTTTGGTTTTCGACATTAGTTCAATTTATATGCTCGTTTTTTGTCTGAAGTTTTTTGAATTTATTTGCTCGTTTTTTGTATGAAGTCTTTTGTAGTCAATTTTGGAGGTCAGTGGTCTCCATTCATATCACCCACAATTTTGCTCATGCATATTTGGTAGCCAGTTTATGACAGGGTAAAAATAAAAAATAAAAAAAAATCGTAAAAACACATTCATAAATGTTGCGACGACTTGCTTAATTCCTTAGTTCTTGACATCATTTAAACTTTATTAGCTTGTTTTTTGCATGAAGTTTTTGAATTGGTCAATTTTGGTGGTCTATATATATATATATATATATATATATATCACCCACAAGTTTGCTCACGCATATTTGGTGGGCAGTTTTTGACCTCTCATGTATGGTCTTATAGTAGGTCATAACTGCTTAAGAAATCCAATTGGAGAAAAATGATCACGAAGTGGAAGATTGTGCCATCTACAAAAGCAAATAAACGAAAATAAAAAAGATCACAAAATCATTTTTTTCCTCTCCAACTTTTCGGTATTGGAATCTTAATTGGGTGAGTGGTTCAAATTGTCTTCACTTTCATCTTTCTAAAAGGGCAACACGGGAATTTAGAGTTAGAACAGAGACCACTTGTCTATCCAAAGTGCCAAAAAAAAAAAAAAAAACAAAACAAAACAAAAAGAGGAAGAAGAAGAAGAATCATGAGGAAGGAGCATCGAAAGTTGTACTTAAAGGTTGAAGAACATGAAATAAAAGACATGTTGGTAAAAGATTCTATACACACATATACGTGTGTATATAGCCAGCTAGCTAGGCGCTGGTTTATTTATTGATTTTTAAATAACGTAAAGTGAGAAGATTCAAACTTTATACCTTGTGTTGTGCGGTATTGAACTTTTATAAACATGGCCAACTAATTTTATAATTAAAGGTTTTGGGAGTGTGATCATTTATAATGGCTTCCGTATGTTAATCAATGATCATCTAATGATCATCTAGTAATGTATAATACGAAAAGAGAATCGAGACGAATTTTCAATTACAAGTGGTTTAACTTGTGCATATGATTGAATAAACTTACGTGATACCTACTATTTTTTCTTTCTATTTATAAGATTCCCTATCTATGGATGGTTATTCAATTATAAAAAGGTAACAAATAGCTGCTACTACAGCGAATATATATAGTCAATATCAAGAGGCTATGTTACCTTTTTCCTAACACTTGATCACTTTGCCATGTCTTACAATATATGTATTGCACGTTTCCTAAGGCGATGCATCACTTGTACTAATATACATATATACATATATACATATATATCTATATATGTATGTATGTATGTATAAATATATATATATATATATATTTATCTGTACAGCTTTTTGCAAAAGATCAAACAGATAACTATATAAGGTAGAAAGTAATTGTTGCTTTTTATCACTTTTGGTTATAGACGTATATGTATATATCCAATTTTGCCATAAGTCACATGTGGAGACACATTTAGTTTATATAAATATACATGTATGAAAGAACAAGGCAGGCCGACCAACCAAAATTTGGTTTGGGGGCTAATTTTTAAGTCCTCTTCTTTTCTTTTTATTTCTTTTTCACATAAAGATCGAGCTTTAGTTTATTTTTCTTTTGGAGGGAAATAAAAGAATATATATTTTATTGAACAATGAAAAAGAAGGAAATCCTAACGTTAAAATTTTTGTTGTCATCCTCGTCACCACAAAGTCAGCATTACTGGTTTTATGAATACACGTGACCCCATATATATCTACTCAATATGAGGATGGTGATGATTTCGTATTAATAAAGGAAAATTAATGATGTACATTTAAAATGTGCTGGATTTATATTATGCAACTATTATAGCATTTGTGAACAATTTTATGAAATTATTTGACTTTTTTTTTTTGGGTCTTCCACGTATTAAAATATTTAGTGGGACACGGAAATTGGGAGGAGCATTTGCAAAATAGTCAAAGTTGATTATAATTTTTGAGGGAAAGTATATGAATAACACAAATTTAAATATTATTACATCAACATGACATTAAAAAGTAAGATAGACCAACTTGACGCAAAATTAGATTAAAGTAAACTAAAGTTGTGAATATGTTGATTAAGATTAAAAAAAAAAAAAGTGGTTATTTAGGTAATTTTCTCAAAAAAGAAGAAAAGCAGAGTCAAATGATAACTTTTGAAATTTCAAGATATAATTTGCATTTAAGTCCGACTTTATTGCTCCTCTTGCACAAAGAACTTAAACTTCCAACCACTAATTTTTTTCATGTTGGATAAAGATCACTAGTATTAATTCCTCATTTTTTGAACCCAATTTATATTTTATCTTTTTGGGAAACTCAATTAGTAACTATCTTATTGTTTTCTGGCCAATAATTACTCTAAAAAGTTCTCCACTTAATTTTTTTAAACATAAATCTACCAAATTATTTATTTATTTTTTCACTGATTATCTATGTCGAGCACTTTTTTTGGGGTTTGTCCCGATAAGTTTTATTCTATCAAGAGTCAACATTTAATGAGTTCAATATATATATATATATATATAAAAGAAAACCGGACCACAACAAGTAAGAATAACTTAAAAAGGAGAAAATTGTGAAAATAACCATTCAAATAAAATAGCCATGTTTATGTTTTTTACCATCTTATTTAGAATTTTGATCTTTTATGCTTATTTTTTGGATCAAAAAATATATATATATATATCCCCAATTTGAATTAGGATAATAATCCAACGATTTTTTTTAAGGACAATCTTATAAATCACCTACTTAAAAGAAATTAATGATATATTTTTTCATATCACACGGCAGTTTAATTAGAGGAAAGAATATGTCAGCAAAAACTAAATTATATTATCAATGTTTGGAAGTCAATTTCAGTTAATTTATGACATCATAGGATAATGTGGACTGACAACCAATTACAAATTACGTGCCAAGTCATGTGTTTGAACATTTGTACTTCCAAAAAAAACCTTTGGCCTCAAAAAGGGTTGCGAATACTTTTCCATTCGGATAGCAATTGTCATGTTGTTAACTGATTTGCAAACTCCAACTAGCGTGACCAACCTATTTACCTGTAACCTTTATATATATATATATATACACACACGCACAAATATTATATATCATATCTATTGTGTATGTATATATCATAGATGGGGAAGATCAAAATCAAGATGATCAAGTTAATATTTGGACCATCAAAATTTTATCCTCTGAGAATATGTTGAATATTACATGCCAATTCCAATTTGTCCTCTACCATAAATGTGGAAGATATTTCTGTGTTCACATTCCTTTCTCTTTTTTTCTTTTTCTTTTTTTCTTTTTTTCCAAAACCGTCTAATTATTATTTTTTTTAATAATGATTACTATTGACGTCGACTTTCCTAAGTAATACAGCCAGAAAAAAAGAATTTGTTCTGTCTTTCTCCATATTTTGAGTAAACATTATCTTTGACTTTGATCTTTTTTTTTTTTTTTTTTTTTTGAACACTTGAAGTGAAGATGCTAAAAGGATAATAATCATATGGTTTTGTAATGCCGATAATGTAAATGAAAAATATGAAGGGATTTTTGGTTGGAATTTTCCACGTTCTTTACATTTTTCAAATAACGTGTTAATTAAATCTATTATTTTGATAGCTTTTTTTTTTTTTTTTTTTTTTTTGCAGAAAAGAAAAAGGAAAAAAAAGTTGCTTTTTGGGTCGTCATTCAAAAAGGAAGACAGGAAAAATTTTACTTTTTTTCTTAAAAAAAAAAAAACTTTTTTTTTTTCCCTTAACATGGCGTCAGTTAATGTGTAACCCACATTAGCCAATTTCCATAATCTCACGTACCAATCATTTACTTTTGACACGTTTTCTTTTTTTTTTTTTTTTACCTTTTCTTTTTTAACTCTATGAAACAAAATTAGATGTAAAATTAACCATAATTCTTATGTTTGTATTCTCTATTTCACTTTCTTCTCAATTATAGAATAAAATATGAAACAATATTGTTGTTTTCTTTTATTCGTCAATAGTGAAAATAAGATACTTCCCAAAACGACGAAATTCAGTATATATACTTTTATATAGGAAATTTAATTGATGCACATAACTTAAAAGGCAAAAGATTTTTGTAGTTATCTCTAATTGATTTATTTGTTTAATTATTATTATTTATTGAATGTGTGTATACTCGTATTACACTCTTGTTTGATAAGTTAAATTATAAGTTTTCCGCGGACTATTCTCACATATTTCAAAGAAGTGTGTGTTTGACTAGATACAGCCTCATCTTTTGTCAATATTCCACAAAATATGGAAAAAAAAAAATTATTGTTTTTAGGGGAATATGGGATATATTTTTACCAATACAAGTAAACCTAGTCCATGCGATACAATCTGTCTGAAATAAAATAAATGAAAAAAATTAGTTTAAAATTTACCGCAGGTAGTAATTAATTACACATTTATAGTTTAATTTTTCCAACAAAAAATAAATGCCTTATGTTATTGCAAATAGTGGGTGAAAAAAAAAAAAAATCAAATTCTGCTGAAACGGAGGGACTGATTAGTTACAACAAATTAAGAAGGAAATAATTAATTTCAAAATTTTATCCATAAGCCAGAATTTTTTTTTTTAAATTTTAATGGCTTGATAAACACTGAAGTTCTTTGATTATTATTTGATTTTAAATTGGTTTTCCCTTTTTTTCCTATCTGAAGTCATTGCTTATCTTACAAATTAAGGGAAAGAAGAGAGAAAAAATAAATAAATAATAAGAAATCCTTAGAGGGGACGTTGACTTTCTAGGCAGGCCATCGAAATCAACACGTGTAAAGATCTAACGGTGGCTCCCACTCACACATCATTTCTGACTCAAGACTAATCTCGGAGTCTTTCATGTCCCTCCATCTTCCCTCCCTTTGCCTATATAAACATCACTTCTCTCCTCCACATTATATCCACAAATCCATTTCCAACTTCTTTTTATCACTTATTTCTCTTCCATTTCTTCTTCTTCTTCTTATAAAACTACCATTAAGTACTATATATATTGAAATATATACCCCATATATATATATATTAGTATTAAGGCTTTTGATATAATTGTTTGGACAACATGCCTGCCGGAGGGTTGTCGGTGGCTTCGGCCGGGACAGAATTCGAGGCGAAGATCACGCCGATCGTCATCATCTCATGCATCATGGCCGCCACCGGAGGCCTCATGTTTGGCTACGACGTCGGTGTTTCAGGTGATTTTGGTCCTTCAATATAATCCTCTTTCTCACGTAGATTTTTTTTCTTTTTTTTGGTGGTATGTATTTTAGATCTTATTATTTTGGGACTTAATTCAGCTATCAAAATATTGTCGTTGTTAGCCAACTAAGGCATATTGTTTGGTCACAGTAGTTGTGGAAATTAATGGTATTAATTATTTCTGATCTTAAACGGTTATTATCTCAAAAGGGGGAAAAAAAACCATTGGTGTTGTATGTTTTGTAAAATACATATATATATATATATTCATATAATTACTTTATTGGTTATCTGAAAGTTTGTTCAGCCAAAGTGACATTAAAAGGAAAAAATAAAACTGTTCCTTCATAATAAAAATATTTTCTGTACGTGAAAGACATGAAGGAAAAAAAAAAGGAAAAGAAAAGAAAAGAAAAAGAAAAAGAAAAAGAAAAAAGAAAAAGGCAAAAAGACAGTCAGATCCATGAAAAGTGAGTGTCTCTCCCTCCAAAGTTGGAACCCAGAAACCTTTTTTGCTTATGATTTCTACAAGATTGCCTGTTGGCCTGTCCCTGTGACGGGGGGATTTTAGTAAATTCAAGTTCTTTTTAGCTTAATCAGAGCCGTTGACTCTGCAGAATATCTAATTTGCTTGTGTATGCTATCCTACGCCATGTGCGCACGTTCGATGCTGTTTTCTTTCTCCATTATTGTGTAAATAAAATGTCGTTTTTAACAAAAAATAATTTGACATATATTAATTTTTTATTTTATTATATTTTATTTTTTGTCAGGTGGCGTTACGTCGATGCCGGATTTCTTGAAGAAATTCTTTCCTGTCGTTTATAGAAAAACGCAAGAGAACAATGATAGCAATTATTGCAAATACGACAACCAAGGTCTACAATTGTTCACGTCGTCGTTATACCTCGCCGGATTAACGGCTACTTTCTTTGCCTCCTACACCACTAGGAAGCTTGGCCGAAAACTAACCATGTTGATCGCCGGAGTTTTCTTCATCCTCGGCACGATCTTCAACGCCGCCGCCGCTAACCTCGCCATGCTCATCATCGGCCGGGTCTTACTTGGTTGTGGTGTTGGTTTTGCTAATCAGGTTCGTTTCATTTTAATTTCTATACTAATAATATTGTTGTTGTTGTTGTTCATTTTTATTTTTTTTTGGTTTAATTAGAACTCGACAACCAAACATATTATTAAAAAAAAAAAAGGGAAAAAAAAAAATCAACCACACATATTTTATGATCAGTTATTTAAATTGGACCCACAAACTCACCGACCTATAACCAAAATAGAAACCATCATACTTAAACTTTTTTGCAACTCAACTTTTAATTTGGATAATTGTACCTATGGTTGTCCCTTAAAGCGAGTAATTAAATACATTATGTGTCATCCTTTTATTGTGACAATAAATTTATTTTTGGGGTCCATCATATGTCAGATCATATTATATTTAATTTTTTCACCAACAAACTTTTACACCATTAACAGCCTGGAAATCCCAACTTACCAACTTTTTTTTTTTTTTTTAATTATGCCAACTTGCATGGTTAAGTGATCTGTTATCTTGATCAATTAGGCAAAGTTAATACCTTATTTAATGAATAGAATTATTAACTCTTACCATTAGAGCAATAACAATTCTAATACCATATAAATGATGTGAATGTTCAAATATATAGCTTTATTTAGTAGTTTTAAATTACACATTACTGCTTGGATATCTGCCACATATTTTGTCAAAATTTTTTATAGAGTATTTATTTTTTAAGTTTAAAAAATGGTTGGAATAGTAGTTGCTTAGGTAATGAGTATAAATACTAACTACTGTCACAGGTGTCATAATTTAGTCAAAAACTTGCTTTACATCTCCTAAGCAATTAAATATATATATTTTTTTTCTTCCAATTAGGGCCCTTATAGATCTTGTAATATTTTCTAAATACATTTTTTTTATTCAATTATTAACTAAAAAATTAATAAATTATTAAGTACATGGACCTCACTTTTGTCGGACCCTCAAGCATGCTTGTTATCAAATCAGAAGCCATATTTTTTTGGCCATCCACTAGTTTTCAATAATCCTCTTTTTCTTTAACAAGCATTTAAAAATTCTCAAGGTTGGACGTTCCTTTACATGTGAATATATTTTTTTTTTAATTTTGTTTTTTTGGATAAATTTAAAGGACCAATATATATATTATATGATAAGTTGTACGTAGCTTGGAATTATCCAGACAAAGTTGATAAACCTACTTAAAAAAAAAAATAAATAAAATCACTGTTTGAATACGTGATCAAGTTGGACCCCTTTTTGTTCCAACGTATTCTTTCCCCGTCATATGGTGGTTGAATATTTTTGAATTGTTTATCTTAGAATCTTTTTCTTGTTATATATCTACTTGGACCAAAATTTTCAACGAACTTACCTAAGAAACGCCTGGGAGGGATGTGTGTATAATATATATATAGATATATGTATATATGTGTGTATATACACACATACACACACATATATGTATAATGGAAAAGGCACAACTTGGCATGGTCCATGTGATCAGACTTATTATAAATGAAGCATGTTTTTCTGTTCTCTAAATTTAGAGTAAACTAGTTGCTTACAACAATCAGTACATTATTCCAAATTAGAGATTTGAATATGTTAATTATTCCACTATATAATTTGTAATGCCTTTTCTCAAACCATGACGACACTTTTTGGACTCTTGATTTGATAATAGTTAGTCAGATTTTTCGTCTCACGTGTATGTTGACTCGTACTAATAATTGGTTCTTGAGAAAAAATTAATTATTGGGTCAGAGCCAGAATTTTCTTTGAGCAAGTTGCTTTTTTATTTTTATTTTTATTTTTACTTTTATTATGATGTGTTTGTGAATATGATTTGGTAATAAAATTTAGATTTAATTTTTTTTTTTTTTTTTTCACGTAAACTGCAGGCCGTTCCCCTTTTCCTTTCAGAGATAGCACCAACAAGAATACGTGGAGGATTAAACATACTATTTCAGCTCAATGTTACCATTGGAATCCTCTTTGCCAGCCTTGTAAATTATGGCACTGCCAAGTAAGTCAAACTCAGTTTTGTTTTTGTTTGGTTATTTTAATATATAAATATATATATGTCTATACATTTATATAAATATATATATATATGTCTATACATTTATATAAATAAATAACAATCAGTGAAATAATGATTCTTCTTTTATTTGTTTATTTCTTTGTTCAAGTGTTTTCTAGTGAAACGATTCTTTTTTATTTTACTATGCATAAAAATAGGAGTACCTTAGTTAGGTAGCAAACAATAATAATAAAAAAAATCAGGACAGTTCATATTTGAAGACAAAAAAGTCGCATTTCAAATGGTGACATATATATATACACACATACACACACAAATATAAGAAATATATATGTATGCACACGTGCCCATCTTTGGGAATCAAAAGTTGGGGTCCCAAAAAGTGACTTAAAAATTTTATTGTTCAATATATTGAGGCAGTATTGACTCTTATGCATAGGATACCCGAAAGTCGTGCTCTTGAATATTGACTATATCAATTGCAAGAAAAATATTGTAGAGCATGTAGACAAATAGTTCATTTTTTTCTTTACCAAGGTGATGTTATCTGGACAGTACTGATCTCGAAGGCCAGAGGATTAATAAAATAAAACTTGCAACCTTTGGTCTACTTGAATTTAGACCATTAAGTTTTTTTTTTTTTTTTCCCACTCTATTTTATTATTGATTGCTATTATATTTCTTAGCTCATGTTATTAGACTTGTCAAGCTCTCATGAGTCCAATTAAGAAACGTAACACTACTAAAGTTGTTAGCTTTCCATAGGTCACTTGAGCACATTTTCAGCAACTTAAAAATAGAATTTAATAATAGTAACTAAACCGTTGAAACTTGCTTTCGTATTTAAATGAGCAAAGAATTTCAAATACATGACATAAGATAAATCAAGGCCAAATCCTTGAACAATCTTTGATATGTGACATCCCAATTACATACAACATAATTTCAGTCCCCTTTTTTTTTTTTTTAACTTTAGGTGGTGTATTTTATCTCTATATAGTTGAGTCAGATATGAAATTACTACTAAATTATGCTTACAACCATATATAACTTAATCTTGCCTTACATTCATAAGTTTTACAGTCTAACATATATATATATATATGGTGTGTGATCCAATGGTAACTAATTTTGTTACTTTGAAAAAGAAGATCTGATTCGAACGTTGAGACCTAAGATCTTAAACACTGTATATCAAGTTAGCCCTAGCGGGGAGTCTAATATTATTATTGCTAATTAAACTTTTTTTTTCCTTAAAAATAACAGGATTGAAGGGGGATGGGGTTGGAGGCTGTCACTCGGTTTGGCAGGCATACCAGCTGGTCTACTGACCATAGGAGCCCTGTTGGTGGTGGACACTCCCAACAGTCTGATAGAGCGTGGTCGCCATGAAGAAGGCAAAGCTGTGCTTAGAAAGATCCGCGGTACCGACAACATCGAACCCGAGTACTTGGAACTCGTTGAGGCCAGCAGAATTGCCCAACAAGTTAAGCACCCCTTCAAGAACCTCCTTAAGCGCCACAACCGTCCCCAACTTGTCATTGCCGTCGCCCTCCAGGTAAATTTCCCAACTTTTTAATACCAACTTACATGTGTCAGTTATTATTTTTCACATGTACGGACAATTTTTTATATGTCAACTTACATGTTAAATATTATTAGTACAAAAGATTACTGAAATTTTTGTGTAGTTTTGCATTTTGTGCACTAACTTGTGCCCTAATCTATCTTTGCTACAGATTTTCCAACAATTCACGGGTATCAATGCGATCATGTTCTACGCGCCGGTCTTGTTCAACACCTTAGGGTTTGGCAATGACGCCTCCCTTTACTCAGCCGTGATAACTGGAGCTGTTAACGTTCTCTCCACCGTTGTGTCAATCTACTCGGTCGACAAGGTAGGGCGTCGCATGCTCCTATTGGAGGCCGGAGTACAGATGTTCTTGGCCCAAGTTGTCATAGCAATTGTCCTAGGAAAGAAGGTCACAGACACCTCGGATGACCTAGGCAAGGGCTGGGCGATCCTCGTTGTTGTCATGGTCTGCACCTTCGTGTCATCCTTCGCGTGGTCTTGGGGGCCTCTCGGGTGGCTAATCCCTAGCGAGACCTTCCCGTTGGAGACTCGCTCGGCGGGGCAAAGCGTCACGGTTTGCGTCAACTTGCTCTTCACTTTTGTCATAGCACAAGCCTTCCTCTCCATGCTTTGCCACTTCAAGTATGGCATCTTCTTGTTCTTCTCCGGGTGGGTGCTCATCATGTCGGTGTTCGTGCTGTTCCTGCTGCCCGAGACGAAGAATATCCCGATCGAGGAGATGACGGAGAGGGTGTGGAAGCAGCATTGGTACTGGAAGAGGTTTATGACTGATGAGCCTCAGAAGATTGATCAAGGCAATGGAGTTTATGGTAATGGTGATGCCAAGAAGCAGAATAAGGGGCATAGTAATGGATTTAACCCTTAAATAAATGAAATGTTGAAGAAACTCTTAGATATAGATTAGGTTTTAATAACTAGTAACTTTTTATAAATATGAATTTTCACAATTCTCCGGTGTTGTTTTATCCTCGGTGCTGGAGATTGTTAATTTCATCTTTTTTTTTTTTTTATTCTCTACTTTTTCATTTTTCATTTTTCCTTTTTCCTTTTCGTTTTTATTTATGTTTGTGTGGGACTTGACAAGGCCGGCCATGTAATCTAAAGGCTCTAGAAGAGTACTTGATCTGATGTATATGTTCCGCTATCCTTAATTTCAATTGGAGCTGTTTGAAAAAAAAATTATATTGCAATAAGAAACATTCTTTTGTTTAAAACAAGTTATCCATTTGAAGTATAAGATTATAGCGTAAAATATTCATTTGGAGCTATTTGAAAATATATATATATATATATGCAATAAGAATTGCTCTTTTAATTAAAACAAGTTATTCATTTTAAGCACTTGATTATAGTGTAATATTTGTTACTACAATGAGTTTTCGTCATCAAAATCCCTATCTTTATTTTCATTTGGATCTTTTTTCTTCTTTGCAAAAGAACAAAATAATCATTGGAATTTGGAAGTATATATTAATAATATCGCATAATTTGTTACCACAATGAGATTGCTTAATCACAAATCCCGTATCTAGATTTCCTTTTCCTTTTTCTTTTTCATATATAGTAGGTGTGTTGGATTTTGATATTCACTTATTAAAGTTCTATGAATTTTCTTTTCTTAGAGAAATTTACGAAACAAACCTCATTCAATCTCCAGTATCTTCAGTTTTTATGCTCTATTTTAAGAATTATGATCCTTTTAATTCGATTTTAGAGAGAGAGAGAGAGAGAGAATAAGATCTAACAAGTTTAAAAAAGAGTACAAATCTTTATGCTCCCTCTCTAACGGGGCGTTTCTTTAATCCTCCCTTCTTAATTCCTATTGATGTTTATGTTTTAGTGAAAAAATACTTTGTTCATCAGATGCGTGTGGTCCCTGGTGCGCTTGATGCCCATACTTTGTTCGGTATCTAAGTCCTTGCATTTTGCGTAAAACAGTAGTGCTAAGAATATTAACTCTAATATTAACTTTTAAGTACAAACTTACGTATTACATAAATTAGTACTCAAAAGTTGAGATTAACGTTGATACTGTCCTTAACATTTTTCTTAATTAAATGTGACTGAAAATGACTCCTCAAACATCATGAAGGGTTTTTTTTTAATAAATTAATTAAAATTTTTTGCTTGTGTTTTAGGACATTCAATAATCTTATAAAGAAAAAAAAAAATTTAAGATTACAATTATATGAGATTAAAAAACGATCCCCCATCTATCTTATTGTGATTACTTGTTATGTTAGACACATGAATTAGTTATTGAAGAGTGAAGAAGTGCGAATAAAATGGGGTTTTTTTTTTTTTTAAATGGTTTGATTACTTTTCTTTAATTGCATTTTCTTTATTTTAATTAATTTTCAGGTTCAATGGTTTGGATTGGGCCAAAATTATAGATCCCAAATTATCTTAGATTTCGGAAAGAAACATTCAATCCAATTCAAACCAGCTAATTTGAATTGGATTTTGAATATGTATTGCACTGAATACAATATTTTCTAGTAAAAAAAAGTGTGAAAATAACATATTTTCCTACTTTTCTTGATTTTCTTGTTTTAGCATAAAAGAGTTTGTGTCAGACAGCCGATTCATCGGACGAAAAGGCATTTTTTGGGCAGGAGACAGTATCTTCTGCCTTACCAATAAGAAGCCAAGTTTTGTTTCTCAACCTCTCTACTATACAAATTGTGACCTCCAAACCAAACTATGGATCCATGACTACTATTTTAAAAAATAAAAATAAATAAATAAATAAAGAATGACATATTCTACTAATTTATTAAAAAAAAAAAAAAAAAGCTTCACGACTGACTATTTGATTTTCCTAAAAATAAAAAATAAAAAAAGAACAACATTTTCTACTAAACTTTTTTTTTTTTTTTTTCCTTCAATGGGCGAGTTTAAGTTGAAAAATTCTTTGTTTTTTGTTTTAATTAGAACAACATATGTTGCTCTGCCTTATAAGCCTACTTGCTAAACCAATTATCAACATTTTCCATGCTTCGTATGTACGTCACTTGACATCCGCTATGATGCAGTTTTTAATAGGTTATATGTAAGAATGTCATAAATTTGACACCTCCGTATATTTATGTCAATCTATAATATTAAAATTGATAATTTTACCATTTCATTACACTAAAATTAACAATTTTAATATTTGAGCCGACGTAAATAAAATTATTAAGGAGGTACTCAAAATATGACTCTTTACGTAATTCTCTCTCTCTTTTTTAATATCATTGCTTTGCTTATCCAACCAAAGAAAAAAAGGGTGAAAATTAGATTCTCTACGTATATGTACATATATATGTAACATGGTATGTACAAGGGGAAAATGTATGAAGCAAGGCAGTACTTTTCTCGTGCGGAAAGCAAGATAAGTACCCAACAAAAACGAAATTATAACTATAATATGGTACCAGAGTATGGTAGGCAATTTCAATCATTGCATTCACCAATTAGAACAAAGAAATCTACATCGTCAACAAAACGATGAAAATAAATAAATAAATAAATAGGAAAAGATTTCTCAAATCATGGCATTCCTATTCTCTCGGCTGATGATGAGATAACAACCAACCACTTAACCAACAAACTCGGCTAACATTCTTTACTTTCAAGTCCTTCAACCTTTTGTGAACCGAATCCGAATCCAAAAACGATTTTTAAGGCTAAATAGTTGAGATATATCCGAGTTCTAGTCAACTATTCATCACTATATTTTTCAAATTTTAATTAATATTATAATTTAAAAAAAATTTAGAAGGAACATATTGTAATTTTCCTTGCAATAAAGAGATGAATTTGCAAATATCAAACTACACAACATTTAAATATCCTTCCCCTTAAAAATGAGCGAATTATGCTTTTGTCCCCCACAACACCACAAAAGTGCAATACACTAATAAACGAGGGACCCACATGTAATAATGAATATTATACCTTTTTCTTTAAAAAAAACCTCCAAAAGAACCCAACTCATGCCAATACTTCATATCCAAAAGCTTTAAAAAGGCCAGAAGAGAAAACCCTCCACCCCACCACCCCCCACCCACAATACTCTTCTCAAATTGGTCTCAAATCTCATTAGAAAAAAACCAGAACGAAAACCAAACTTTTCTATAATTTTGGTTTTTTGGTAGAGCCGTAAATGGGTTTGGTGTTGAACGTGATTTCTCTGGTGGTCGTGTTGGTGGGTGTGGCTCTGCAGGCTTGGCAATGCCATGGTGCGGTTTACAAGGTTGGAGACTCTGCCGGATGGACCACCATTGGTAATGTGGACTACAAACTCTGGTCTGCCACTAAAACCTTCAAACTTGGTGATGTCATTGGTGAGTTATCTTACTTGCGTCGATTTTCGGTTGATATTTATTTTTCATATTTGATAGGAAGTACTGTTGTTTTATATGTCAGATTAACTTTTTCAAACAGTCTGATATGATATGTAGGTGTTTATGTATAAAATTTACAAAGGTGACACAAAACTGCTGCACGTCATTTTGATAATTGCCCAATGCCCCCACTATAAGACAAGATACCTAAGTAATTTTTCTTTGTTTTAATATTAATTTAATATTTGTTCTACACTAAGGTTTTATTTTCCTAGTTTCTGCTTTTAATTAAGATATGGGAGCCAAAAGGATAAATTCTTGATCATGTAATGACTTATTTAACTTTTTTCTTGGTAATTGTTCTATTTAGACATGTAGATTTAGAAAAGAGAGGTAAAAAAAAAAAAACATGTAAAATCAATGATGTTCCAGAAACTATTTTGTTTCAATCCAAAAAAAAAAAAAAGGAAAAAAAAAAATCAGGTTTCTGAATAAAATCTTAAAGATTTAATCATCTTTTAATATTTTAAAAAGGTTGGCTAAAGTTTTTTTCTTATGTGGTCATATTATCAAAGTTGACCTACATAAATAATATCGTTGAAAAATTAATCCAACAACTAAAAGAATAATTTTTACTAATTATGAGAAATGACTTATTCTACGGTAAAAACTCCTAACTCTTCCTCATCCTCATGGTAAATAAAACTCACGTAAAAAAAAAAAAAAATTTTTTTCAATTGATCTAGTTTCTTTAGATCTCCGGACATTTAATTATTATGGACTATTTTTCCCATATCTCACTCTGCTCCTTGTGGTCCTCTTCCCAGTTTAATGTAATTTTCTGTCGTTTGTTGCTCTGTTTTTGTTTCCTTCTTCTTGTGGCCTCGTTGTTTGTTTGTACTTTTGACTAAAAAGAACAAAAAACGTGGCATTGTTGGCATCATCATCATCATCATCATCAACCTCTCTCTCTCTCTCTCTCTCTCTCTCTCTCTCTAGCAATCTTGTCCACAAATGGAAATTTTATTGCTCCAATTCCTTGCAGAAGACAAGTCAGTGACTAGTCACTATAAATGCATATATATAGCTGGTACAAGCCTGCACATTCCAAGGCTGTATGTGTATATATGTATTTATTATGTGTGTGTGTGTGTATATGTGTGTGTCTATGTGTTGTCGCTTTAGGGGACTTGATAACAATGCATGCTCTTATAGTGCAGAGAGATAAATAAAAGTTGACAGTTGAATGGGGTCCCCACATGGGAAGCAATATGTGTTTTATTGCCATTTTATAACACTTTCCTTTTCTTTGTTGTTTTGCTGCTTCTTTAATGTTATTGTCGGCCATTCACTTTCATTCCTCTCTCTCTACATATATATATATGTGTGTGTGTGTATGTATGTTTGTATGTACTTGTGTACAGATATATGTATAAGGCTAAATTCCTTGTTTGTCCCTAACTTTTTTATCAAATTGTGATTTGATTATCAACTTTTTTTTCTTTTCTTTTTTTGGGTTAAAAGGTCACTAAACTCTTTAAAATGGTGTAAAATGTTCATTTTTTCTATTAAAAATAAAAGGTTAAAAATTGGATATAATAGATAACATGAATTGCACATAATTTACTATTTAACAATAATTAAGAAAAAATTTTTAGAAAATTCAACTAATATGCGTGTCATATAAGTGATCTATTCTAGTCAATTTTATTTTATTTTTTTTAAGTAAAAGGATCATTTACACCATTTTAAAGAGTTTGGGAATCTTTTAAGAAAAAAAAAAAAAGAACTAAATCATAACTTTGAAAGAAGATGAGGGCCCAACCAAACAATTCATACTTTTCGAACACCGACCCATCTTAGGCACGCCTACACGATGAAAGCTTGTTACGCAATGTTTACTCCACCTAGACACAACTTCAGTATTTTTTTTTTTTTATTGCACATACGTACATCTTGGACCTAGAGTTATTGCTTTGAAAATAAGTTTAGATTTAAATATCGATATTTTTTGTTTCATTTTGTCCCCTTTCTTAACACTTTAGTAGAGGAACATTTTTAAAAAAAAAAAAAAAAGCATTAGATTGCCTATAATATTGCAAGTTCGTAGAAATTTTTAATGCTCATGCTTCATAATTTAGTCATTGCATGCCATAATTCTTCTTAAAATGATTCTTAAACGTAAAGCTAAAGGGAGGTTTTTTTTTTTTTTTAGGGTAAAGGAGAGAGTTACACAATAGAAAACGTAAACTAACTATAGCTACAAATCAACATAGTAATATTATTATGTAGTTATAGATTTAATTTAGCTGTAAATTCGCAAAAGCAAACATTTACATTGTATTCTGACTCCTAAATTATTGACAAGAACTTGTTCATTTTCGTTCTTAGGTTTTTTTTTTTTTTTTTCTTCTTTTTCTGATAACATGAATATTTCATAATGTTAATTTTTTGGCTACCAGAATTCAATTACAACCCCCAATTTCACAACGTGATGAGAGTGACACACGCCATGTACAAGGCATGCAACGCCTCGCTACCTCTAGAGAGCTACACCACGGGCAATGACTCCATCACCATCACCGCTCGCGGCCACCACTTCTTCATCTGCGGCGTTCCCGGCCACTGCCAGGGCGGCCAGAAGGTGGACATCAACGTGCCCCGCAATGCCGCCATAGACATTGCCCCAACTCCTTCTGCATTGGTCTCTCCTTCATCTGATCCCACCACCAAGACGCCTGCACCGTCTTCCAATGCCGCCGCCGCCGTTGTTGCCACAAAGAGCCATGATCTTGTTGTGCTTGGCTTGGCAGCTGTGATTTTTGTAGTTTTTGGTTACTCTAATCTTGCTTAGTTCGTAGTGAGGATATGTGTTTCTCATGGTTATATGTCTTGTTGGGAATTTTTGTTTTCCTCTACTTTTTTGGGTTGGCAAAGAAACTATTGTTTTTTTCATTTGTAATTGAGCTAGACAGACACATAATACAATATTGCGAATAAGTTTCTTTCTGTCGCATATGGTTTTGGCTCGCACGTAAAGGTTCATGGTATATAGATACCGCTATATATACTATATACTAGATTTCTTAGTTTAATAAGCAGCAATTATTTAGAGTGATTCAAACTATAAAGTAGTTTCACACACACTGCTGTCTTGTGGAGAATAAGGATTATAAAGCTTCTTTAAGGAACAAAAATGAAAAACCTGAGAAATATCAAAAAATATATATATATATTTATTTATTTATTTATGTACGCATATTCTTTGGTAGGAAAGCTTTTAATTATTATTTTTTTGGTGACTTCCGAGTTGAATTTTCTTATGTTTGGTATGAAAGAAAATGGAGAGAGAGGACGTTGTTGAAGCCATTTTAGAGAGGAAAAGAGAATTTTAGATGGTTTGGTAAAAGAGAATTTTACACGGTTTGGTAAAGGGAAAATTGTAAAGGAAGAAAATTAAAGATCCATACTACCCATCGTTTTCTAATAATCCTTTCTAAAGTGGAAAGAAAAGTCGAAAAATTTGAAAAGAGAGAGATATATATATATTCACTATTTTGATCTCAATCTATATTAATCTTCTTATTTATATGAAGATATATTTATAAAACGCACTAGTTTTGACATTTTCGTTCCTTTTCTCCCTTCTACCAAATGAAAGAAAATCTTCCTCCATTCTCTCTTCTTTTTTGTTTTAATTATATAAGAAAAGTAATAATAATAATAAGAGAAGAGAATTAGGGAACACAAAAATACTCCACGTAGATGTGCTTCTACGAACTAAGAACAAAGAATTCAAAAGTCCGCCATTCTCTCTTTTTTTTTTTTTTTTTTTTTTTTCCTCACCTGGATACTCTACTTCTTCCTTTCTATTTTCCATCTCTCTTATCAAAACATTTACTTTAATATCAATTTGCACACAAAGACACCTATTTCTCATGATAGTACAAACAATTGTGTAGCATGAAAATCTGCCGTGTTGTTACTAATTATTGTTATTTCACTTATACTGTTGTTACATGTGTGTGTGTGTATACAAAATCCCACTTTGTGGTCCAATGAACCCCTCTAGCGCAAGGGAGGGTAATCATTAACGAATGGCTCTAAACCCCTACTGCCAAAACTTATCAAGAAAGTGGAAACGGAAGAATCAGCTAAAAAGAATAGTCATCAAGGAGTCTAGAACAGCAGATCAAACGGATGGATGTTGCACCAGCAGGCCGTTGAGAAGTGGGCGCTCCGAGTCCGATTCTTCGCTGCTTGTGACTAATCTTTTATCACGATGTCGAGCTCTGAAATGAAGAAGATTAAAAGTTGAATGAAATAACTTCACAGGTATACTCCTTTCCTATTTAGTTCCCCAAACACCTCAACTCATCAGTGACTTTTTCTTCCTCCTATTGCTTCAAGGAGCTCAACAAGGAAGGTACAGGACGGGGTCATCTTCTTGCCAACCCGCCCTGCGAAGAAAAAGACTCCCCATATCCACCCTGTTAACCTGCTTAAGTTGGTGGGTATGGGATGGGCTTTCCCCGTTCGGGTTCGGGGTACCCCATATATGCGAATTTCATCAAATGAAATATACCCTTTAGAAATGCTCCACAACATATTTACCCTTTAAAAATACTGGACGTGATAAAAATATATTTGATATTCACAGGGAAAAATGATTGAAAGATTTCTTAGACCAATTTCGGATAGTCCCAAGAAGACATCACCATTCATTCTTAACACGAGTAAAAGGCATCATAGAGACCTTACACTAGTCGATTGGAGCTCCATGGTACCTGAATCCTCATTTTCCTATAAGCAGGACAGGCAAAAAAATCAATAATTGTGCCCTACAGAGGTGTTCAATTTATGTATGGAGCAAAAGGAGTTGCACTACCTCAATCAACAAATCCTTCCTGGTAATCAAACCAATCACATGGGATGGACGGGGAACGACAAATATATGTCTTAAACCTAGCTGACGGAAAAGATTATATACCTGCACCACAAAGATGAATAATTATGGCAAAGAATATAATCACATGAGACAAAGCAAACAACTCGGTACGAAAACAGAGATGAAATAGCAAACCTTTGTCAAAGACATATCCTCGGGAACAAGATAGGGAGATGGATTCAAAAATGGAGCAAGATCTATGTACATTTCCAAGTCATCAGAACTAAGATGTATGTCATCAATGGACATTCCTTTACTGGAAGCAGGTTTCACAAATTCGTTGAGACTGTGCCTGGAAAAGGGAGAAATCGATCAAAATTTGGATAGCACAAACGGATTGCCAGACCAAACACTTACTTTTAAGCGCCTCCACTTACCTGATGAACCTGGAACCTCTTGAATCACTTGGCAAAGGACTATGCTGGAAATCTGCCTTTGACTGAAGAAGTACCAACAAATGACTGCATCATGAACCAAAGAAAGTCAAATCTTTCAGACAGTTGAGTGCTTACAAACATGATTTATAAAAAGCAAGAAAATTATCTCACACCTTCGAAGCATGAGGCCAATGACGAGTGTTTCTCCACTTCTTGTGTGGTCAATCACCTGCATCCGGTAAAAATGAACAAAAGTCTACGATAGGCTTAATATTAAGGAAGAAAAAAATAAAGGAAAGCGTGTGCATACCGGGAAGCCATTGTGCTTGTTGCTTTGCAAAATAGAAACCACATCTGCAACCTTAACAACCCGAGGGAAGGAGATCACCTTCAAAGGAAAAACATACAAGGTAGTGAATTTCCAAGGGCATTCAATGGAAAGTGAACAGTCTATTGCAATGATACATGACAACACAAAGCAGAAAACAATATATACATATAAATTAATATCCGGCTAACATTAATAAATTTTTATCAAGATGAGAATTTTGAGTTTCCGTATTGGACCAGAAGAGATGACTATGGCACCAAAATGAATTCCCATCGCAATAGTATATCACTATTACCGGGGAAGAATTCTATCTAGGAGCACCCTAAATGACTTGCTATTTGCATCATATTGTCTTTTATGAAAGCCTCAATGAAATGTTAGCTATGATCATAAAAAATAACCACTTTTAAAATTTGAATGAGAAGAGTCTGGAATCTGTTGAAAGTTCACGTTCACAAATAATGCAATGTCCAATTATAAAGTCTAGATTTTAAATAGGTGTTGCGCCAAACACCTAATGTGTATTGTCATACAAGATAGTCAACAACATCCACAGAATACAAGAACTTTTGAAAAAAAAAATAGAGAGAGAGAGAGAGAGAGGCATCAAAGGGAATTTACCCTTCTTCCACAGGCTTCCTTTGCTGTCATTCTCCGCATCTCGTATACTGGTCTTGATCCCAGTAATGGAATGTTTCTCAATCGTGCTTGTTCTTCATACAGGCCTTCGTTAAAAGCGTCACCAACAGCCTGCAGTGGGAAAAAACTAATGTACTTTTCTATTTCATTCACAAAAAAAATAAAATGTGAAAAAGAGCATACCTTTGAAATAAGAAGCACAAGCATGATGAGAGGAAGAAGTTTCAAGTTATTCGTGATTTCAACCATAATGACACATAAAGACATAGTCATCCGCATTGAGCCCCCAAGAAAAGAAGCAGCACCAAGAAGAGCATATCTGCAGATCCACCAAGATTTTGCAGATCAGATCAGGAACAAGCAAGTGTGCAGTACATTCGAAAGATTAAATGAGAGACTCACGTCCCCTCTTCAATGTTCAGCTTCTTGTAAAAGTTAACAACAAAAATTCCAACAAGACGCCCATATGTTGATCCTATCATTATTCCAGGAACAAATTGGCCGGCAGGAACAGCAGTACCAAATGTAACAACTGCTAAGGTATAAAACATAACCTGCAACGTCGATAGCCAAAGAGCTTAGGAAATTTTACCAAAAAACACAGTGCTATAATGTCTTTAACCATTGAGCTATGCAAAAAAACAAAGACAAAAAAAAAAAAAAATGCATTACCAAAAAGGTCAATAGGCTTTGGGCGCTGAACTCATGAAATGTTTTTGCACTGAACAAATTCCTTATGGCATCATCCTGCAAAAATATAAACAAATAAATTCCATTGTAGCATAATAATGCATAAAACACGCGAGAACTAGCACCTCCTGTTTTGTTTTGTTTTTTTTGTATTTTTTTTTTAAACAAGCACATTCTGTTTGACAACAAAAAGAATTCCATAGAGTGTAAAGAACCTGAGTATTGAAGAAGAGGGTCGCAAGATCATTGTACTCCTTGTCCTTACTACAATAGAACTGAAAATAAATAAACAAATTGGGTAAGCTTCATAATAGAAGTAAAGAACTAACAAGTCTTAATGATAACAACAAAAAGTAAAAACTGGCAAACCCAAGACAGCTCCCAAAAACTAAAAGCGACTCTTAGAAAAAAACATGTACTGAGGTTCTAAGACAAGATTGCAAAACTCCATTGGCTATGGTGCGTTATTCTTCTTTTAAGAACCAAATAGACTCCTGAAGTTTCAGGTATAAGTTGGTCCATCTAAGCTACATCATGCTATAAAATAAAAGCAAAGATCCTAAGACAAAACCTTTTTGTGCAACTAAGTTTTTTTTTTTAATTTTTAGTTAACCGTGGGGTCCGAGACTTTGCCCCAATTAAGCCATGGGACCCATACAAAGCGTCCCCTCCACATGAATCAGGTAAATCTTGGGCCTTTGGCCAGGTGTGACCCCAAGAATTGGTCGCATTCAATGGGAATTGAATCTTTAGACCTTATGCTTCATGAAGCACTTAGTCCAAGTGATTCACCACTGCACCAACCCCTTGGGTTCCTGCAAATAATAATTTCATATATGGAAATTGCACGCAAGTTCAGGAAAGCAAACAGCAACAGAAGCAGCAAAGAAAATAATAAAGGATTCACAGCTTCAGAAAAATTTTTGAGTCTTTGACAAAGAAACAATGAGCATTGCCGATCTTACGTTTACATAATTCCCATACATTCCTGGAGCTCTTGGGCACTCAATTCCAGAGTTAGGATCATATTCGGGGCACGGAGTGCATTTTCTTAAAAGTGGTAAACCAAAGGAAATGAGTGACGTTATCAGGGAGACAAGACATGCTTCATAAATCTGCATCAAAAGAAAGATAAGAAGCAGACAACGAGGGGAGCTAAAGCATAATACTTAAAGAAAATAGACAAACGTATGACACCTATAGCTTTGTAAAAGGAAATTATGTATCAGCTACAGTGAATGTGATCATCCCTACAAGCTTTTGATCCCAAAACACATTGCCATGTCATAGATTAGAAACATCATAAGATATTGTTCTGTCATTTAATATAGTTGAAAGCTTACCTTGACTCGGTTGCCTTTCTTGTGCAAAAAATTTCGACGCCAGTTAGCTATATGAAATGTTAGCTGATTAAACAACGCTCCTGGAAAAAAAAACGAAAAGTAAAGTTAAACTTATCTGAAAAGAGGGAGAGGCGAGTAACCCGTAAAAAACAGCATTTACCACCCAGGCAATGTAATCATACCTAACAACCCTCCAATTACACCAATAACTGCCATTGGCAATAGCTCCTCAAAAGAATAGTCATCTTGAGCACTGAAAACAAATCTAGTTAGATGGCTAGGAAAAGGCTCGACAAAAAAATAAATCTGTAACTGAACAAAGTATAGAATCTAACCCAGAAATGTCCCATATTATGAAGCCACCTGAGCCAAAATGTCCACAGCTTCCGCTTCCACACCATCCCATTGCTGTACGTACCACAACAGCCACAACAGCAGAAGTAAAGAAGACACGCCACATAAGTTGACTCCTCCACCTTCAAGAGAAAAGTTGTCATTTTCAAGGTTCTAGCATATTCAACTGATATGCACATATTAAAATGCATAATTGTAACATATGAAGGAAGATATATATATATATATATATATATAAACAAACATATATTTACAGAATTGATAGGCATAGATAAGAATAAAAAAGAAAATTTTAATCTATCCATACAGGTATGAGATAACCCTACAGAAAAGGAAATCAAGAAATAGAATTGACATTACCATGATGTAACTTCTTCCAATGCAAATAATACACCACCAACTGGGGCTCTAAAGGCTGCAGCGACTCCAGCTGCACACCCACAGGTTACCTTCTCAAACAAAAATGTTTCAATGAGTATGATTTAAGGGATAAATCTCTATAAGGAAAATAGTTGGATAATTTCTAAGTTAAAACACAAGAAAAATGCTAACAACGAACTATCTCTATTTCCATGCTGATGGAACCTTTGGTAAAATTAACTGCCAAAGTAAAAGGCACTCACAAGATCTCGGCGGTCCCGATCACTTTTAAAAACTTGTAGCCACCTGGAACTTAGATGATACTTTGTAGATCCACCCTAAGTTAGGATAACAAGAAGATAAATTTTTAGTTTGTAGTGCAGCCACTAGAAAATATTATCACATTTGAAAAGAAAGCATGCATAAGATTTCTGGTACGTCAGCAGCTTCAAAAAGAGCTCCCGCATTTTTACTAGGAAAATCAAAATCCTACATACATCGATTTCACATTAAGTCCATTGAGTTCATACTTACTTGTCCAAGCAATGAAGCAATACAAGCACCCGTATGAACAAGAGGACCTTCTTTGCCGAGAGCTAGACCACCTCCGACCGAGCCAATGCTTCCAAATACCTATGCATCACCCCAAAAAAAAGATCACTAAAAGTATTCTTAGAAGTCAAATTAAGTAAGATAGAATAGTGAGAGAGACTGCAACACCTTTCCAATCAAGGTTCTGAAAAGAAGGATACCGTGAATATCAACTCCTAATAAATTTAAATCAAAATTAGCACTCTCCATCTGGATGAAACTTCGATAATAAACAAGCCACCAAAAACAGAGGAAGCAAAAGGTACATCATACCATTCAAATAACCCTTGATTTCAGGAATACCAGATCCAGCTGCTGCAGGCGCAAACTGTGTAATGATACATACAGAGGAATAGACCAAAACCAAGTTGATTAATAGGTACACCAGAAACCCGACCACATATGATTTTTGTATTAACCAAAATGTCAACTCGAACTTCCATCCTGCAAAATTCTCAACGGAAAGGTTGATGAAAACAGCAGCTAGTCCAGTACCTGAAAGCAATCAAAGAGGAAATTAGATTCAATACAAAACACGTTTGTAATAAAAATCTTTGAAAAGAATAAAGCAACGGTACTGTCTCATGAATTAAAATGACAATTCAAAAAGGGTCATGTCTTCTACCCAAAAAGAACAAAGTAAAGTAGTTGGCATTAATTTCGCTCTTAATAAACATTGGCCAACCATAGTAAATGTAAATTCTAATCTAACTTTCCCTCAATAATCTCTTCAAAGAATAGGATGATACAAACTCATATGTTTCTTTCTTCTTATATTGCATTTCTAAAGCACATATCTTACCCATTATTCATACCAAAAGGGTCACAGCTCAATCCTATAAAAGAAAATTTTGAGAAATTCCCATACAAAGTTCAAATACAAAGATTCATGGATAAACTTTTAACAAAAACTAGTAATTAAAAATAGCGAAACAGAGGCGAAAATCGAAGCTCACCAATGCCAATAAGCAGTGCAAAAAACCACTTCACCACCACATAATACCAAACATAAAGCTTCCCCCTTTGCGCCTAATGGATCCCAAAACACACACACACCAAAAGTTCAGAACCCCAAAAAACATATATATACATATATACATATAGGAATATACCTATATTACAATCCAAGCACAATTGAACTCGGAATGGAACTAAGAAACCTCAGAAAAAGGACCTGCTCTTCCCAATAAGCGAAATTCTCGATGACTTCGTAGTCAAGGCTCTCCACACCGCTCTCATCGCTCTTCTTCGCGATTCCGACGGCGTCAGTCGCTTCGTTGTCGGCGTTCGGAAGTCTCGACCAGGCCATCTTCGCTGTCTCGATCCCATTCTGGAGGTGATTCGAGAGCATGGTGGCTCGATTCGGATCGAGAAAAATGGCCTCGGAACCCTAGAAACCAATCTCCAGAATTTGGAAATCTCCAGAACTCGAGAGTTCTCCGTTCCAAATCGTGCTCAGTACGGAATTGGTGGGTCCGTACAGCAACTGAGGCCGCCAAATTCGATCTCGGCGAGGAGAGAGAAACCTCGGATCAAACGATGAAGAGATTCCAGACTAAGATTTTGGTCTTTGATCTTTGTTGTTTTTGCTTCTTCTTCTTCAGTTGGAGAAACTGTAAAAGCTGAGAAAAATAATTTTCGTATCTTTTTCTTTTCTATGCTCACTGGTAGAGGAAATTTCAGTCCAGGGATCTGGTACGGGCAGACTCACTAGAACCTCTTGATCGGCGGTTGGATTTTGGGCTCGATTGATGCCTTTGGATGTAGGTGGCCCCACCGAAATTGGGCCAGTGTGGGACCGATGGGCTATTGCTGTGGGCTGGGAACTGCACAGTCAGAGACTCAGAGTCAACGTCGTAATGTTGACTTTATACCGGGAGGGAAAAATTAAAATAAACTCCAAACTAGAAAGGGGAAAACAAAAGGAACTACAAATATTGAATTTTAAATTTCAAAGTAACATATTCCACTAAGAGAATAACTGAATAAGTGGTTGAATTTGACAGACACCTCAAAGTTGAGTTGATTGGATGTTACGCATGTGGAGTCATGATAGGCAATTGGGCAATACATTTTTTTTTTCATTTTACAATAAAAAGATAATTATTAATGAATATTCTCACGTCTCACGTTTTCACAAAACGTCACATTTCTGGGCTTCTTTAACACACCATTTCAACTAATTCAACTCAAATTTTTTTTTGTCTTTTTCCCAAAAAGTTTTTGTCTTTTTCCCAAAAAATTTTTTGTCTTTTCTGAAAATTCAAAAAATTTACTATTCAAATTTAAAAATCTCAACTCAAACTACTCCACCAAACTCCCCCTCTAATTTATTAACGATCAATCTACATTATTTTAATAATTCTTCTAAATCTATGCATGTCAAACACACGATCTTGTTATTTAAGAGGATTAAAAATGGACGTAAATAATCTAATGCTTTGTTTGATAATACAACTTAAACTCAAATTTTTCATCTTAGATTTTGTCTTTTTATGAAAATTCAATAAAATTATAACTAATTTTTAAAAAGTTTTTAAAAATCAACCAATTTAAACTTAAAAATTTCAACTTAAACTGTTTCACCAAACAAACCTTAACATTCCATGAACAAGAGAGAGAGAGAGAGAGAGAGAGAGAGAGACGTAAATGACAGCCACCGTTGCTTGTGGGCAACGCACAACGCACTTGTTCCCCCTATACCCCAGTGCGTTGCTTGCTATGTGGAGGTCAATATGAATTCGTACTTTTGATTGGCATGAATTTGGCCATGGGAGGCTAATGTCGAGATCCAATTATTCTCATTCCATAGACTATACCGTGAAAATTTTATATAACAATAAATAGTAATTCCTATTATTACAGAAATTCCATATTTTCGTATTAAGATGTGAATTCTAGGCAATCCCATATAACGACTTGTGACATTTAATTGGATTTAATATCATTAATATTGAGTTTTTGCAAAAATAAAAATAAGCACTTGTTTGGTGTCTAGGTTTAATTCAATTTTAAGTACAAATTTTTTAATCTCTTTCTAAAAAATCAACTAATTTTCACTATTCACAATTACTATACTTTATTGTTTGATTCTCAAATCGAAACCTAAGTTTTTCACCTTAATTTTTGTATTTTTTTCTTAAAAAATCAATAAAAATTATAATTAGTTTTTGAAAAATCAACCAACTTCAACTTATAAATTACATTCCAAACCTGTCCACCAAACGCAAGCTACAACTTTATAACTCAAATTTTACAAATCCATAACTTTACATGTACAAATCCAAACGAGACTTTCTTTTTAAATTACGTAAAATTTCAACACAAACGAGACAAATTGATATTCTTTTTCTAAACATATTTCAAGTTTTTATATTTTTTTAACTTCAACAATTCAACCAATTCACCAAATAGACAATTTAATTCAACTTAATTCCAACCCAAAAAACTCAATTTCCAATCCATGCATCAAACACATGCTAAGTGTATTATTTTATTAGAAACAAACATCTGAATACTCTAAGTCGCGGGTCAGTGCTATCAACAAATTATAATTTCTTTTTATTGTGGAAACGAAATAAATTATAAATGATGGCAATAATAGCAACTATAGATAAGAGGGGACATCAGAGATGCCCTCCCCATAAAATTACAAATTATTGTCATCAACAAAGATGCTATCAAAGGAAGGAGCCAGTTAAAAACACTCCATTTGGAACTAGTGTTCCACTGCTTAGCCTCTTCAAATTCGTCTCCGCACAATTTTTTTTTCCCCCGTATTCCCACTAAGCATCTGAATAGCTGTGTATCGTTAATTACACTTCACAGCGTTTTCTGAGGCGAGGGATCAGAAGTTGCGAGCTCTGCGTACATGTTAGAAATCGCTTTCGTGAAATATTCCTTCGCTTGAGGTCTCTTGATCTAAACAAGTTGGAAAGCGCAGTTAGATCATCGAGTTAATGGTTGACGAACGTTTCCTACCAATATGTTGAGACTGGACACTTACCTTAAATGTTGGAGTGAGCAGACCATTCTCCATTGTAAATGGCTCTTCTACGAGGGTCACAGCTTTTGCAAATTCAAAACCTCGCAACTGCAACAAAATAATTCAATTTAGAGACAAACAATAGCCACAAAAGAGTGTTGTGGAAGAACATACCTGAGCTTCTCTTCCGATAGCATCCATATCGGCCAAGACAGCAGCCCTTGCTCTTGGATCGTTGCATAGTTGGTGTAAATCTTGATACTGCACTCACACATTGCCGAAGAACCATAAACAAAATATTTTAAAACTTTTAATTTTTGCAGTTCATGCTCATGCAACACTTGATACATACATGCATAATTTTGCATGCACAATGAACGCATCTATAACATACCATGTATGCGCTTAGTATATACAAATACAAGAGAAACAATATATCTACCCGGTGTACCTTTATGCCTTCAGAAGCAGCCCACGCACTCAATACATCTTGATCCACTGAGACAATTGCTACCAGAGACGAATTAAAGCTATCACCTGCCAAGCGGAAAATAAAAAATAAAAAATAAAAAAGAAGAAGAAGAAGATCAGCAATCAAGTGTGCATGTGAGTGTGAGAGAGAGAGAGAGAGAGAGAGAGAGAGGTGTAAAATTCTTTTTTCTCACCATACACGAAGCACTGGGCAACGAATTTGCACTTTGCATAGACATTCTCAATTTTTTCTGGAGCTATATACTCTCCCTGTGCCAGCTTAAATATGTTCTTCTTCCTACAGTGGTAAACATCGTTTTTAGGTACAATACTTATGGGCTGTAAACACAATGCATTCATCTTCATGTTGCTTCCAAAAAGTGAAAAAAGAACTAAAATAAATTCCATTTGTAGAAAACCCTCTGCTATCTGTAAAAGTACAACTTCGAAATATATGTGTGCAGGTGTGTCATTTTGTGTTCAAAGTTGAGCACGTTTGCATTCTCAACCTATGGAACTTTTATCTTTTTTTGTTTTTCTTTTGGTAATTTATGGAACTTTTGTCTAAATTTAAGGCAGTGAGTGCTCAAGAAATATGTTAAGATATTGCATCACCTCAACAACCATCTAAGAAAATCCAAAAAGCGAGTGTATAATGACAAAAGCATTCATGCATTTGAATTGGAAACACGTTATCAAGAACTTAAATTTGCCCCACTCAGCAAAAATAACTAGCCAGATGGTAAAACACCTCAACAAGCAAATGGCGTCAACGCTGATTAAAAACTAACAGTGCCTTTAAGGATCGTATAATCTCACCTATCAATAATTTTTAGACGACCTCCTGGTAACCACAACCCAATATCCCCGGTGTGAAACCATCCATCTTCATCAATAACTTCTCTCCTGTCCAGCGTAATAAACTAATTAGACTTGTTCAACAATTGAGGTACTGAAAGACAATGAAAGACTTGGATCAAGTCAGTACGTTTGTGTTTCATTTTTATGGTAACCACGGAAAACAATTGGACCCCTGACGCAGATTTCACCTCGAGGATGTGGTTCATCCTCAGATGTGTAGTTCATTTCCGGAACATCCACAAGTTTAATTTCTGAAATAACAAAGATGAAACAAAATTTTAGTCCAAGGAAAGGGGACGGTTGATGATGGATCAACAATACAGAGACAACCACGACCTCTAGCTGAGTGGCTGAGATGCAACAAAAACTTGCGCCGTGAAGGTAACGCACATATGATGGAACTACTCATTCTATTAAATCATAAACAGCACTCGCACGAGTCATGTGTAAGAGTCTAAATAGCTAGAAAATTAAACCTTCGGATAGGTACGACCAAGAAAATCTCTTACTGTGAAATTATAATATCAGATCCGCCCAAATCTGATAACTGGAATGTAAACAAATTTCAGTCCTAAACCTTATAGCTTTGATTACTTATCACTAAATAAAAAGAAAAGGCAAAGCTTATAAAAGTACTTCACAATTTCTAGTGAAGGGAAAGTACAAAAAAGGCGGGAATGATTGCGCAAACTCTAAAATCTTGTTTTTCCAGTAATCTGACTCCCAAGTGACAGTTCAGATGATCATGGTAAGGATTTTAGTGTATAAATTCAAATGGGCATCAACCAAACGTAGGTATAGGTTCGGAAACAATTTGATGCCCAATGCCAGTAACTCACCACAGGCTGGGTTGGGAGAGCCAACATGACCGGATAGGTTGTCACCCTCATCCATATTACTAATAACGCAAGAAGTTTCAGTCATTCCGTATCCTTCAGCAATTCGACCACCAAAGCAGCTGTAAAGACATAGTAAGCATGCAATTAAGTTGAAGAAAAAAGGACATTTATTGAAAGAATAGTGTAAACTTTAAAAAGAATCATATGTGTGTGTGTGAGTGTGTGTGTGTGTGTGTACTTCCGGCTATGAATATGCAAAAAGAAGGGCGAAACTTACATCTTTAGAAAGTCCATGACATCAGGAGACAAGGGTGAGGCACCAGATACTATGAAACGAACTCGTCCTCCAAGCTTATCTTTTATCTTATTGAATACTAATTTGTCCCACATCGGAGATGGATTTTTGCCTAAAAACAACAACACGTCCATTACGTAGTGTAAAAGAACTTCACAATGTTGAAAAACATTTACCAGACTAAATCATGAAGAATCTTATTCCTATTGATTAGTATTTTCAATCTTAAACATATAATGATGACAGTTAATTAAAATATAAATCACAGTCCGGCATGTAAACAAGATAGAAAATTAGAGAGAACAAAATTTTAAAATGCAACACATATTTGTGACGATCAAATCACTTTACCATTTAATATTGCTTGCTTCTTTGCGTTGTAGGCAGCATTGAACAGCCTTTGCTTCAGTGTACCAGATGTCTTCACAGCATTTGTTATCCTACACAACCAGAAGATCATAATTATTTAATGAACGTATTAATTCCCGTTGAATGTGTAATCACACCTACAATAGACAGTAACTTTTACCCAGCGTAAATTCTGTTAAAGAGCCTAGGAACACTGCAAAAGATAGTAGGTCTCAGAGCAGCCATGTCATCCATTAATTTCATATTGTCCTGCATATTACGGTTAAGAAAAGGGGCTCTTAGCACTTTATAAAAAAAATAAAAAACACCTGAAATTTAAAATTGAAACCACTCTAAGATTGCATATAGTTACTAAACTTTCAACACAATGGTGTAAAACTGGTGCTGAACACAACTTATTTGGTACAACAAAGTGATTCTAGGGAACAGCATCAACAAAGCACCAAGAGAACAATATTGCAGGAAACTCTCTGGAAAGATTGAGATATGAAAGGGAAAGAAACAGCACCAATCACAGTTTCTAAATATGAAGAGAAGAAAAGTAACATACCCCCTGATAGAATCCAACAGCAACTCCAAAATATGCCGTCATGACTTGGTTGGCTCGCTCATAGATGTGTGCCAAAGGCAGATAGGATATGTAACTGATAAAATAGAAGCTAATATCAGCAAAGAGAAAGAAGAAAACATTTCTGAATAAACTATCAGAGTGTAATCTTAAAATTAGTTCTTTCTGATAAGTTGAGTCAAAATAATAGATACTAACACGTCTGAAGGGTAAAATTTGACACCAAGACTTGACCCAGCGACATTTGCAATAAAATTTCCGTGAGTCAATACAGCTCCCTGGTCAGAGGTCATTTGAGGGAAAAGATAAAATATAAGAAATTACCGAACCATATCCAAGAGATTAGGTTATGCCGTTTACCAAGTAGAAACCAGAAAGCTGAAAAATGATATTTGGTTATACCTTTGGAGTCCCAGTTGTGCCACTTGTGTAACAGATGGTTGCAACATCATCAGGTTTTGGGGGGCAAAAGGGCTGAAGGTTACCGCGGCCCTAAATGAAAAACAATTACACAAAGTTTCAAACCAGCTAAAACCATCTTGCATGTAGAGTTGAATTGATTGTAAGAAGAGTTCTAAGAACATTTTCATCAAATACAGAGAACACAATTACCTGACTAAGCAACTTCGAATATGTTATAACCTCAACTCCAGTTGATGACGGAAGTGACGGTATTTGATCATCCATCCCTCCAACAACCTTTATAAAACAAAAAGCAAAATGAAAAATGATAGTGAGACAAGCTACACGGTCACTGTAAAGTCACCTTTACCACCTCAGCAATTAAATAAGAACAACAGACATAAAATATCATACCACAATTAGGCGTACAGTTGGAATATCTGACAAGAAGCTCAGTAACTGTTAATTACCAAGAAACAAGACATGAAAGGTTAGGAACACCAGCGTCATAATCATAAAAATTATATGGGTAACAGAATGGTAAGATCATCTTTTCGTTGTTCCAAAGTAAGAAATTTTTCATGATGAAGTGTTTATCTACCCTCCAACAACATTAAGAATGTTTTAACAGGAAAATATGCCTTGAACACTAATCTGTTTCAAAATGCACCCATCACACTGTTATTCCTTATTGTTACTCTAATTCATACACATCCGATTGTTGAACCTCATGTAAATCCCAACTAATTTTCAAATGGTTCTACTACCAAGTACTACGCGTCTGATCAGCAAACAGAAAATTAGCAAAACTGTATCCTGGTTTAACAGGAGTACCAGCATGATGATGTCACTGCACCCACAGAGAGTAATTTCACTCACCGTGTTCAATGTCTGAGGCACGCAAAATATGGCTTGAACAACGGCATGATTTACAATGTATTTGACAGCATCAGGACCTGCAAAGAAAATATTAAATTATAAATTCTACTGACCACACCAAGCCAGGTCAAACCCGCAAACTATCGACCAGCCAGTGACAAACCAAGAGTGTCATATAAAGGAACTGAAATATAAGAATATGCAGAGCACGCATGATCAACGATAATCCATTCAGGTCTGTTGATGAAGTACAACCCAACGCAAGATTCCTGCATTTGAGGAAACATAAGAAAGGAGAAACACAAATTAGAAAGATATGTCTAGATATTAAAGCAAAGCATGTTATTAAATGTAAATGCTAACAGGACAAATAAGTATCAGTCATAGGATAGAAAGACACAAAAGTGTTGATGGTCGAGCTGAACTTATTATCTCATTAAATTAAAAAAAAAAAAAAAAAAAAGTGAATGTAAAATACAAATCCAAAGCTGAAGTTAAACTGACATAATGATATGACAACATCAGTATCGCTTTCAAAGATTCACCTTTGGAATTCCATTATATATAAGGCCCGAACCAATTGCTGACCGAGCAGTACCTGCCTCTCCATATGTCATCCATTTGTACCTTGAAAGATGGAAGGTGAATACAAAAGGATAAGACGAGGATCAAAATCAAAATTCAGAGCAAGTTTCATATAAAAAGGAACTCACTCTCCGACTGTTCCATCAACGCGAATACGTGTTCCTAGATATTTGTAGTCTCGGAAAGTGTCAACTGAGCGCCTAAAATTGAGAAGTTAAGGAATAGCATTTAGCTAAAATATTTATTGATCGGATACTGCAAGTGAAATGCAAGATGAACATGAGCTACATATCTATAGTTGAACTTGCAGAAACATTATTTCGCAAAAGAAATGGGGGATGCTCACACAAAATTGTCATGCAGTGTACCAATTTCAGGGTGATCAGGGAATCTACTCACAAGCTTGAAGGGAGAACGTGCAGATCTGCATGAAGAAAAGAAAAACGATATCATGACACAGTCATGCAAATTTTAGTCGTATCAAAGTTGAAAATACAGAATATTGTCAAACCTGTACACGTTCCACTTTCCAGTCTGCAACTTCTCTGGAAGCACAACACTGTAGCCTTGCTCTGTGAGAAATGAACGCCATAAATTATATACTAGAAGCGTAAATTAATATATTTGAGGGAAAAAAGAGAATCACTAGTTCCCAACTCTTAATCTCACCAAACCACGTGAATCTGATCCATGATGCTTTAACTTAATTCACATATATGTCCCAAACTGACTTGAACAACATTAGTTAGAGTGGTGGGGATTAAGTTACAAACAAACTTAAACCACTCCAACAAAGTAATTTCACTTTTTATCCAACTTAAGACCCGTGATTTCAGCTATACATTTTTCTAAACCATCTCAAGCAAGAATCTTTAGTAATTTTTCTGACACTATCACAATTTTATTACTTTTACATGTCTTCTCAGGACAAAAATTTTTCTTCATTTTGCGTCAACAAAGCTCAAAATAAAAACCCTATATCTAAAACATTCTGGTTCCCAAAATTCACAACGCTTTATGTTTAGAGGGGTTGACAAAGCAACAGCAATCAAAATCGTACCGACTAAAAGCACCAAAGTGTTGCAAACTTATTTTTCACGTTTGCTAAAAGAGTACATATGATAGAAACCACAAAAAATACAAGCATAGAGGGCCCAAAATGCCAAAAATTTTGGGACAACACAAGTAAACAGTCAACCACAGGTTCACAATAGCCAGGGAAGAACACAAAAGGGTCGCGATCAAAGTTCGAACATCTATTTTCATTATCGAATAAGTGACTAAATGCCACTCAAACATCATTGGAACATTTGAGTTAAATGCTAAAAGTAAATTATCCCATTCATTAAATCAGTTATCAAAGAAAAAGAAGAAGTAAATTACCCCTAACGTTGTTTAAAGTTGCACAATTTGAGGCACACATCAGTGAATTGCAGAAAAATATAGAAATGAGGCCTAAGCCTCAATCGCCCTCTAAATTGCATACGCCTCTATGAATTGAGGGGTACTCAAAAACACACGCAATTGCACTATGTAGAGGCTATAGCCTCAATTTTTCTTAAGTTTTTTCCAGTCCAAAGAAATCGCTTGGCCACCGTAAAGATGAACACATTGGTTTACATAATTTTCAACAAGAGGCTGAAAGATAGACATTTGAAGAAAAAAATTTTGATGTTATATTATGATTTCTACCTACCATATGATTTTTCATACTTTTTCAACTTATTTTATGGTTTCATTTTCAGCTTTACGCCTCAATCCTCATTAAAGCTTACGCCTTAACTCGCAAACAGAAAACGCCTTAATACCTGATTGCACAATTTTAAACCTTGACCCCTAATTGACATAATAAAACCTAAAAATCCCCACGGCAGAATTGAGAAAACAATTATGAAAATTGGATTCCAATGAAAGAAGGGCAAAAAAAAAAAAAAGGAGAGAGGGAGAGAGCTTTGCCTCCAATTCCATTTAAAAAAAAAAAAAAAAAACCACAGAAGAAGGATTAAAGTTTGCTAGGGCTAACCAATTACTAGAATCCCAAATGTAGAATAATTGCGGATTCATACCCACAAAAGTTAACATATTATAATTTGCTTTCCTTGATTGAACTTTTCTAATTATTAAAAAAAAAAAAAAAAAAAAAAAAAACTTTTTCTTTCCACATCGTAAGATTCGATTTAGCAAAATCATGATTAAGCATAACAAAAGGTCCAACCAATCAACAAACGAAGCAGAGAAGGATTGTGATCGATGACAATAGGAAATTCACAGCCAATAGCAAAGAAGGAAGGAGATAATCGAACTCCACAATCTCCAAAAGCACTACCTTTTGCTACAGTAAAGATCATTAGTCCCTTATCATCTACTAAATTCCACCAAAAAAAAAAAAAAAAAAACTGTCAAAAGGACAGACAAAAAGAAAGTTCGTTCAACCATATTCGATTCTAAAAAAATAAAAATAAAAAGCCAACCAAGCAAACCAAAAACTCGACCTTCATGTAAATACATACATACGTATACATGTATATTGCGTACCGGAAACGAACTCGGCGGCGGTAGGGTTTAGACGGAGAAGGGAATGAGAATCGCCGGCGGTGATGAGGTGGCCGTTAATGGCTTTAATCCGACGTTGAGCCGCCGTGGAATCCATGAGAGCTTAGCTTCGAGGGCAAAGGTAAACGAACTCTCTCTCTCTCTCTCTCTATTTGTTTTATCTCTCTCAACCTCGTCCAATATTATGTATTCAACGCAAATTGTTTTCCGTTTGATTCCGAGGAAATGCGTGAGGTAACAAAATAAATAAAAACGATAGAGAACAGAAGATAGATCAAATAATATTAGCGGGCACGCAATCCAACGCCGATGACGTGTCTTTCGCCTAACAAATAAGAAAAGTTAAAATAGATTTCTTTTTTTTTTTTTTAAATAAAAATGGATTTCCATGTACGTACGTTCATACTTTATTTTTGGATATTAATTTGCCATGTTAATCCTCCAAAGAAAATTACACATAATTTTTTTTTAAAACTTAAAAAGCAGAGGATTCAAAACCTTCACTTACGATGGAATGAGATATGAAACACATAAATATTTTAATATAATATAGAAATATGATTAGACTAAAGTCTAGCAAATGCATGAATAATTATTTTTACATTCATGTAACAACTAGTTGAGTTATTTATATTTTTTTTAGTACAACATGTTGAATTTCAAAACTTTTGTTACACTGTATACATAAGAAAATGTTACATAATAGTAATCTTGATACTAAAATTATATGAGTTTATAAGCGACGGACATAGGGTTTGTTTGCGAGAAAATTATGAATGAAGTTTTGGAGGTTGGAGTTGAGTTAAATTTTAAAAAATATATGTTTTTATAAAATTGATTTATTTAAAGTAAAAAAGTGGAAAAACAAAAAAACGTCTTAAAAAAATAATATGAATATTATTTTATTTATCTCAAAATTTTATATAATTAAAAAAACTCATTGTATTTTGATTTGAAATTAAAAAAAAAAGTTTTAGACTTTTAAAACTTAAGGGGATGTTTGGTGTGTTAGTTTGAGTTGAAATATTTTAGTTGTAATAGTAAATTTTTTTGAATTTTCAGAAAAGACAAAAAACTTTTTGGGAAAAAGACAAACTTTTTATAAAAAAAACAAAAAAAAATTTGAAATGAGATGAAAATGGATGGTTTACCATCCACCTCCTAAGTTTTTTTAAAATAAAATGGAAAAGAGAATTTCAATTCTCCACCGAACACGTGCTTAAAGACCTATCACCTTTCCTTTAGAAAAGTCAATAGAACTTTTTCCCTTCTGAATTTGAAAGTAAAGCATTTAAAGCCTATACAAAATTCTGTTATTTCCGACGAGCTTCCGTCATTTTTTTTGTATCATAAGAAGATAAACAAAGACATTACATTCTCATTTGTTTTCTCGCCACGAACTGAAGGAGTTAAAGTTAAGCAACCGAAAATGCTATGATACATGAATTTTTGCATCTGGACTCGTTTAAACAACCTCTAGGATTACATACATGGAAAGCGGAATGTCGAGAACCTCATACATCCATAGACACTACAATTAAAGCTCGGGTTTAACCTTCACATCTCCATTTGGCATCATGCTTTGTGCTAGTGCTTGCCGTTTCAATTCCTGTATGTAGAGATGTTAAACAACAAGCCAAAAAAAAAAAACAGAACACATAAAGAGACAGACAATGGCTTGATCTACAACTGCAATGTAAAAGGATGAGTGTAACTTCGATGAAACGACGAAACTTTGAATCGAAATACGTGTATGAAAATGAACTACTGCTTCAAAAAGATATTAGTGGGTCAAGATTATAAAACTTACAGCTGCAGAAGCAGCTCGTATCTCCCTATAAGATTCAACTTCATCAGGAAATGTTTGCTCAAGTTCCTCTAGAAGATGCTTCCGTAGACCCTAGACAAACAATGGCAAATTTTACAAATCACAAACTTGGAAAAAAAAATTATAGAAACCAAACAAATGCCTAAATGCATAAAATCAGTTGAAAAAAGGTCACCTTGAAGGCGTCAGTCTTGCCTTTCGTGATCTGGTTTTTGGCAATGCAGCTGTTTATCACATCCCTTGTAAACTCATCGGGATTCTTCCCATCATCAATTAGGCTTTAAAAAAACAAAAAAATAAATAAATCAAATATCGGGGTAAGAAATATGAAAGGGCTAATTAAATTCTCAGAAAAACTACACCAATGAACTTACTTGAGAACCTCCATAGGAACTTGAATATTGCATTTCTCCGACAATTTAACCATGTTGTCGAGCTCCAAAACAAGAGTATTGCTGCAATTTTATTCACACACAAAATACCATCTTAACATATGAACACAGAACAAAGTCCAGAATTATCAAACCAAGAAAAGTAAACTAGAGCCAAGGGGGCTTTGGAAATACAGGCGTTGGAGAAGGGGCAGCTGAGAGGAGGTATTGAAGGAAGAGACGGTAAGGTAGAGTTCGTGAAGAAGGCCTAAATTTTTCTGTATAGAGTTGATGACTTGGTTTAGGTTCTGCTTTGGATCGTCCACAACCGAGGCTGTAGTTGCATTGTCATTGGCCTGAGGAGCCATCATTCCATTTCCGCTACTCCCACCAGTCCCCGTTACCGTACTCTGCGATGAATCCATCTAAACACCCACTTCACACCTCCAACAGAAACACGTACCTACATATCTCATAAAAACAAAACACCATTAATATAACTCATCTATATAAGTAAAATCTGCCACGAACCCATTACAAAAAATTCAAAAAAAAAAAAAAAGATAGGTAGTAGGCTCAATCGAGGAACTGTTGGACCCGTTTGGTTCATGATTCCGTTTTATGTGTTTTGGAACTATTAAATCTGAACTTGAAATTTGGAATCAGTGATTGAAAATTGGGTTAGGAAAACATGCTTGGTTACAACTGAATAAAGTTTCATATCTCCATTCCCTGTCAATATCATGACCAAAAGTTTCAAATACAAAAAGAAAAACCAGTCAAATGATGAAGAAATTGAGCAAAAATTGGCGAGTAGGGCTCACACAAATTTCAGAACTAAATTCTGTCACCTTCTATGATGGTGTGATAGAGCAAAGACGGACACCCTGAAGAGCTAGCCCTTGACTTCGCGAGCGAGAGAGAGAGAGAGAGACGGGAAAGATGTGAGAGAGGGCATCGAGAGAGAAGAAATACTGATAAGGAAGATCCTAAATTGAATAAGGGGTTGGACAGAAAACGTGTTTTAGAAAATTATTTTCTGAACTTGGGCTACTAAACATATTTCTCTTGGGGTACCAAACGGCCCTTGACCTCAGTTAATAGGATTCTGACGAACCCAAATCTCACACAGACATCAAAATGTCAAGTAATTCATCCACTCTTTAATAGAGAGATTTTTTTTTTAATTAAAAAAATGAGAAGAATGTTTGTCTCAACCATTTTGTCAAATGAGCGTTTTCCATCTAGAGACCCTATCTACATGTGTCTGGATTATCCAAATGCTCCATTTGGATTGTCCATTTTGAAATTTGTTCCAAATTCCAAAACCCCATGCTAGAAAGTTAGTCCCATTCAATTTTTGAGATTGACAAATGAAAATTTTCAACCAACTATCCAAATATAAATTCAGATGTTTTTGTTCAAATGTTCTTTTCTAAATGTTACCATCGAAACATCTACTCAAATGATAATCCAAATGTTCCCGTCCCAAATATTTCCATCCAAATATGAAAATCTAAAGGTTCCCCCAACCCCAAGCATAATCCCACTTAAAAACCCACTTCAAGCATCACAAACAATGCCGAAAATCTTGACATAGTTCCATGACTCCTACAAGTAACATTGACTATGTCAAATAAATAATAAAATCTAAAAATCGAGCTGTAACAAAACTCAAATGGGTTTTTCCTATCTAACCTTCCATTTCAATTCCAACAAACTTGGCAAACACTACAAGTTCTTAATGTCCGAAACAAGGAGAATATTTATTAAGAAGCAAATTTGTAACTTCAAATTTCAATCCAAAAAAAAAAAAAAATGGTTACTTTCGAAGATTGAATTTCAAAGGAGCCAATTTTATGCATAGAAAACTCGAAAATTGTTTCCTTTGAATAGGAATTTGAACAACATAATGAAGAGTAATTAAAATAAATAAAAATAAAAATAAAAACCAAGAAATCTTACTGGTAAACGGGGTTTAGGAGATCCAATGTCCAAAGGAAGTTAATCTCTGCCCCGCATTTGAAAATTGATTGAAATCTTTAAAGAGATTTTCCCAGAAAACCCAAATGAAAAGAAACCGCCAAGTCTCTGAGGATTTCAGATTTCCCAGACTCAACTCTTGATTTTCAGAACCTTGACCTCGCTAAAATTCGCTCCCTTCTACTCTTTGTGGATTTTGTTCCTCTTCATTTTCGTCTGTAACCAGTGGGCATGGTGGGCCATTTTAGAGGAATGCCTAGTGGACTTCTTATTTCTCTTTTCTTCATCCTTTTTTTTTTTTTTTAATTATAATAGAGATTTTATTGAGAAAATTGTGGAAACAGAAATATTAGAGTCCTTTTAATTGGTCCACTGGTCTGTTTGAGCTATAGAATTGGAGTTATTTTTTTTGAAATTGTGGGTTTAATTAAAAATGATATATTTAGAGCTAAAAAATGTACAAACTTGAGATTTGTTTAAAAAAAATATGGATTTTGTTTTATTTATATCGAAATTCAATACAATTTACAAAAAAAAAAATCTCATATCGACTTGATATAATAAAGTTATAAACTTTCAAATTTTGAGTTCTTAAGTTAGAGTTGTAGATATTAATAATGAAATTGAGTTTAATTTTAAAGAAAAAGATAAAAGATAATTGGAGTTGATGGGTTGGAACGGACCAACCAAACACCCTCTTTTTTATTTATTTATTTTTTTTGTTCTTTTATTTAGATTTTTGACCCTCTTTACTTATTTTATTGAAAGTCGAATAGGTTGAAGCTATTATATTTGGAGTAATAATTGAAAGATGTCTTTATTAACAGGCAATCCTATAAATCACCCGAGATTATTTATTTATTTTTATTTGAGAAAAATAATATTACATGGCACATTTATAAGTTGAAATCCAACAGATTATTTAAATATTTTAGGAATGAAAGCTTTTATATTTTCTATTACTAATAACTATTAGAATGATGTGAAGCTTTGCTATTTTTAAGATATTCTTGATTTTTTTTAATTCAAAAATATGATTCAAAAATCAAGTATGGTCAAAATCAACATTTTGATTCAAAAATTTGTAAGGATAAATCGTTAACTAGGGCATAGTTTTGATTTTAACTTTTAGAACTAAAAAAAAAAAAAAAGTGTCATGTAAATATAGAAAACATGAATAAACTATGAATTTTAAAATATAGCAAAAATAATTTGGCGCGAAATATTGTCACACCAATAGCTAATTAACGATGATCAACAAGAATTCGAGCGTACTATAAGGCTATTATTGTTGGTTTATGCAGTTCAGGCTTATAATTAAAGTGGAATAAACATTGAAATATAGGAATTTATCAATATATAAATGAAATCTTAAACGTGTTTCTTGATTCGATTTCTGACCAATTTCACAGGAAAAGGAACAATTTGTCTACCATAAGTCATGACAAAATAAATCGAATCTAAATCCTATAAGATGGCTTCTATGTATAAAAGTGACTGCTCTTTCTTGACCTCATCTTTAAGTGTTCTTAATTATATTATCCTCTTTCTTTTCATGAGAATGACTTCCTTTGTTATCTATCCGATAGTTAAGATCTATGCAAATTAATATTATTTTCAAAGATCTTATGAAAAGGGAATGACATGAACCAGAATCATACTGCATGTCCAAGATAAATATTTGGAAGATCATAAAGTACGGCCATATCTCAGAAAATGAGATGATCATGGTTTTTCATGGATATATATATATATATATATATATATATATTAAAAATCATATTTAAAATGGCACAAAAATCGTACATTTAAACTTTACGAAATCATACATGTTTACGGACACAAAAATAGTTCATATTTCTAGACACTAAAACGTCACAAAAATAATATCCATATTTCGGACACGAACGTACTGAAAATTTGCAATTTTGAAAAATCAGTTTTAGATAAATTTAAGATATTTATCATCCCGACATCTCAATATAACATATATCCTTTGGATATATATCACTTTGAAGTATAGGAGAACCACAAATTATGGCTTCATCACGCGTCTTAAAAATGACAGTCTTTATATACGCGTAATTGATCTTTATGGATTGGAAGGTGCTGGAATAGTAACCCCATATAAGTGGATATATATACACACACATATCTATATATATAGTCCTCAGTTAAACTTTAGTTGTAATTGCTTTGTTTGAGACGTCAAAATGCTCTAATATTCTTCGAAAATAGACAGAGAGCAGTAAAGGTAAAGTTTCACTCTGGGAAAATGGTATTGTATATAGTTATTGCCTTGCTGATGATCATCTAAACAAAAAACAAATTAAATATCTGTAAGGAATACATGTGAGGTGACTCTGGATATAATTATGGACTCAAAATCTGAAGGCGTTCTCTTGGTTTGCTTCTTCTTCTTCTTTTATTTATTTATTTCGTTTATTTTATTTTTTGCCTTTTCTATATGCTCTAGGTTTGAAAGATCTTTTCTTTTCTTTTTAATTAAATTTCTACTGATTTATATATATATGGTTTTAACCGGTACAAATCTTTCCATCATACACATACATATCAGAATACAAATTCTGATTAAAAAAAAAAAGTATCAGAATCTTGGATAGTCCCACACACACACACATACATATATATATGAGAGAGAGATATTTAAGAACCAAATTAGTAAATATTTCCTTTTGATCACTAATTAATTAGTTTGATAGACAATATATGTTGATTAAGGTAACTTTCAAGTAACTAGTAAGTACAATTCAATGTAGTGTTTGGTCTTGTTAGGTTATACCAACTTTAATATTAATTTTTAAGTATCATATGTGGTGTGTATTGAGATGATTCCGTATCGGTTGTGGAAGGCACTAGGAAGGCTCAATACCACTCAATACTGATATCATAGACATGTTAGCCGATAAGTCGATTCAGCTTATGGGAGAAAACAAGTTGATAATTATCCAACTCAAGGTCCGATGTTTAATGGGAGAGATTGTTGGGGTAATAACAATCATGTATCTCTCCCCTTTGTTTAATGGTACGTAACTGTTATTGGATTTAGGTATCTCTCATAAATTTTTTTTTTTTTTTTATAAATAGGTATCTGTCATAATTTACATATATATATTATACATATTTGGTAAATATTGTAATTGACGTATATTCAGCTTCTCTCGTAATTAGAATTAATTGCTATCTTATGATGGCCTAAGACTATTTTCTCCAGTGATATCGAGGATTTGAATGGGGTGGGATTTTGGAGAAAAATTGAAGGTATGATCTCGTCTTGTATTATTTAAAAAAAAAAAAAAAATTTTTTGATATCTTAAAATTTTTGTTGACGATAAATCTAGAAGGTCAAAGATGAAGAAATATAAAACCTGATATATCGAATTGAGAAGGCTATAAAATTATTCATTATATATATACAACCCTTTATAGAAGGGTTCAGATATCAGTTTGGATAATGAAACGAAAGTTTGACTATGATATAACCAGAAAATATCTAACCAGAAAGATTCAATCTATATCTAGTTTAGGTAGGCAATATTCATATCGCGTTTCATTTTCATCAATATGTAAACGACACAATTAATGATTAAAGTTTCATATCTCGAGATAGAGACTGAAAGCGATGCCATTTGAAACATTTTTAATCCATATCGTCATTTCACAGTTTGAAAATTTTCAAACCAATCCATTAAAACTAGTGATTTGGTGTAGTTTGAAACTGATCAGTTTAGGTTTGGTATTGTTTGAAACCACTGTTTAGACTTTTTAAAAAACCTATTATAATTATCAATTATTGTGCCAACAAATCATAAAAATATATGTGAGGTTTTTGTCCGTTAGATTTATTTTCAAATATTAAGCTTCAACAGAAACTACAATATTAGGGAGCACGGATCCATATATAAAATCTATAAGGACGCATTAAAATTGCAGTACTAATGAAACTTCCATTCGATATCTTGTAAATCCCGGTTAAATATAATAATAAGAATAGACCTTTCACAGAATAGTGAAGTAAAAATTATTCAAAGCCAAAAAACTACAAAAAGTAAAATTTAGTTGTGTATGCAAACGTCAGTTCGAATTACAATTTCAATACCTCTACTTAGATTTTATAGCTTAAAGAAAAAAGATTCAATTCAATTAATTAATTCCAACTTACGAACTAAACAAAGTCTTATAAAACGTGAAAAGATAGAGAATTGTAGAAGGCATTTGTTTTACTCACTTTTAAATATTTGCATGATACCATTTGAATGGACCATTTAAATTGTTATCTAGCAATGTAAAAGGGAACTCGGCATTCGGATAGTGGAAATTACCATTTTAGAAAAAATTTAGAATTAGCACCCCCAAAGGTTTGGTCATTTTTTGTTCCTTAAAAAAAAAAAAAAAGTTTCGATCATTTGGATACATTTCCTACAGTACCATTTAGGGATAAATCAGATTTTCAATATAAACAATTGTTTTAAAATTTTATCCGAACACACATTCAAATGTATTTGTTAAATAATCAGTGCATATTAATTATAAATATCCAAACATTCAAAATTTTATCTGAACACACATTTAAATGTATATGTTAAATAATGGGTGCAAATTAATTACCAATATCCAAAAATTCAAATGGCTCATACTTGATTATTCGTTTTTTGCTGAATATGTAGAGAACTTAGCTGAATCATTATTTCGTCATCTTTATTCTCGTGACCAATTTGTAATTACATCAGAAACTCCAACTGTCAAACATATATATGATCCAAGTCTTGTAAAAAAAACAAAGGAGCTTTACATTTTATAGGATTCCCGTGGGTACTAATTAATGACTTATTTGGTGAAACGGTTTAACTTAAATTAAACTGAATTTTTTTATATCAGTTTTTGTTTTTTTTTTTTTAAGTCAACAAAAATTATAACTAGTTTTTAAAAAGTCAACTAACTCAAATTTATAAATTAACCGTTTTACGAAACGGACCCTAAGATTATATCAAAGATATTCTATGCACACTATCAAAGAAAATAATTTTGCTGATTCAGACAAAACTAATAATCAACCAACTCGTACATATATATATATATGAAGAGTTATATTTATCATACATTTCTATAGATAGAACTATAGATATAGCTAATGACAAGTCAACTAACCTAGTTAATAATTAAATAAATTATAAAGTCCAGTGTTAAGTTTTCAATCGTTGCCTGCAGCCTGAAAGTAAGACAAAAGGGAACAGAGTAAAAAAGACTTGTCCAAATGACCATCTGCCTCAACCAATCCTTTTCAATAAAGAAAGTAGTAAATATAATTACTTATAAGAAGCCTTTAGCTGTCCATTTCCATTATATGAATATATATATATATACGTATATGCATGTATATGTATACAAAAATATTACCTTCACGTAGATTGTCTCCACAGCAGACTTCCAGTCAATCAACCCACCAGTTTTAGAAAATGGGAGGCAGCGAAATTATACTACTAATTAAGAAATGAATTATAGTTTGCCACACTTAAACGCTTATTAATAAAAAAAATTGCACCTTTTCTATTTCAAAATATATATTCATATATATATATATATGCACATATCATGTTCAATAAGTAAAAAAAAAATTAGTACTTTAGTAACTATACTGTTTAAGCTATCAAATATTACAAATTAAAATTATTGGACAATATTTTTGTATATTTTGAAGAATAATTAGTCGTGATATTTTAGTTATTACTCCATATCCATATGCTTATATTTTTTAAATCAGGATATTAGATTCGAACTCAACACTTTGTGATAGAATTAAACATCGAAAAAAATTTAATAAGGAGTTAGTGTCAAAGCGTACTACTCAAACAATAGCAGAGCACCTACCTCGTTACCACATTGATCACTATCATGACAAAAGGCCTCATCTTATAACTTGGAAGTAAAAGTAAGCAATTTTGATTAACAAAATAATTAATTAAGGTTCCCCGTAAGTAGAACAATCAAAATAATATAGATGAAGTCAGTTAGTTGCACGTTAATTAATTTGAGAATGCGTAATGGTTGGACACTAATTTTTCCATAGTTACGTATAATTAACACGATGTTTTGCGTAAGCAATATCTGTTTCTTTGATCAAATTAGGGTTAGCTAGCAGTCTTGGACATACTTGATTTGGTTAGAAAGAATGTATATACATGCATATATGTATGTATGTATGTATTTTAGTCCCAAAATAGCAGAAAGCAAATTTGCAACATCTACGTAACTTCATTGTATTCCAATGTAGTAAATTTTTTTTTCTCTATCGATGACTATATAGGATTTCAAATCATGACCCGAAAGGGGTAATCTTACTGATTTCCTTTAATTAATTATTCTTAATTAAGCTTAACGTTTAACAGCACATACTTAAAATGTATCTTGATATAGACAACTTCACGTATGTATAACCTAAATCGGGTTTATTGAATGCTTTTCTTTTAATAATCATTTCAAATCTTCGTTGATTATATTATGGAGGTGGGTAGTTTAAGTTTACGATAATGGCAAATGAGAATGTAAAAAAAATAAAAATAAAAATTTAAAAAAAGGTCAAATATGGAGAGTTGGTGGGGTTTGAATTTGATTATTGTGGTGTAGTAATTTGACCAAGTCTTGACAATTGTCTACCTTCTCTTCACCAATACTATTGCCTTTTGCCTCAGTTTGTTAGTAGGTAACATGGAGCCTAAGGGTCTGTTTGGTGAATGAGTTAAGTTTGAATTGAGCTGAAATTTTTAAGTTTGAGTTGAATTGACTTTTTAAAAAATAATTATAAATTTTGATGATCGTTCAAAAAAAGACAAAAATTAAGATAAAAAAAAAACAGTTTAATTGGAGTTAAACTTTGTTACTAAACAAAGCCTAAATCTTTGAACTTCTTTTTCATGAATATGATTATTATGTAATTTAAGGCCGTAGAAATTTTTCTTAATCATTATTAAATTTATTAAAAAAATTTATGAGATAATACATAAAAACAAAAAAAAAAAAAGAGCTTGCAAATCATGATATCTAACAAAATCTGTTAAATTGTTATATATATTTTTAATATAATTTAACGGTTTAAAATTCTCTCGTATTGATAACTTTTTTTTATATTCCACTTCCGAGTTTTTTTTCCCTCGTTATACGTGATTCATATATATATATATATAGAAAATCCTTTCTTTCTCATGGTCGTTCTATCTGACGGTACAGTCCGCGTAAGAGATCGGCATAATTTGAATGTGAGAGCAATACAACCTGTTAGAAAGAAAAAGATAGATAAAGAGAGAAAGGAATAACTTTCCTGTCCGATAATTTGACAGTATTGGATAAGAAGCTCTCCAATATTTATCAATTTTCTTTTCTATTTATTCAAAAGTTGATAATTTCAATTGTTTAACGATTATAGTGCTGGTGGAGAGTCGTTGGGCACGTCCCAAAAGCATGGTCCTACTTACGTTCCTTCATGTGTAAATTATTTGCCTTTATTTGTCGTTTGCAAGATCACGTCCTTACCGAACCATTATGATTATGAACCAACCAATCTTGTTCATTTGTCGCGTGATTTTTCTCCCACGTTGTTTAGAAAATTAGAAGCAACGATAGCGACCTTTTTTTTTTTTTTTTTTGATAAGTAAGGCAACGATAGCGACTTAAAACTTATATAAGCACCTTAAAATTAAAATTAAAATTAAAATTAAAATTAAATTTCTATGTTTTTATTTTGAGGTCGGCCTAATTAAAGGTTATGTTTTGGTATAAATTATGTATGTATATACATGCGATGTGATGGTTTCTTATCCGACATTTATTAAAACGTGGATCAATTGACGATTAGTATTATATAAGTAAAACGTCATGTGTCTTTAAACATATAGTCCTAGCTTCTGGGTCTTAATATTATGTAATTCCTATGCTACTAATGAAATTATTATGACTTTTATTACTTGTATTTCCATATTTTTTTTTCATACCATTAGTCGATGATTTAACTGTCAAAATTAAGATAAATTTGTATAATTAAGATAATTCTAGTTTTATTGTATGATTATGTGTGTGACATAAATCCCATTGACCATTACCTATGTCATAAACTACATCAAAAAATAAATTTTCTATTATATTGAAGGTGAAATTTAATGCAAGGTTTTAAAACTTGAAAACTTGAATTCAACTATTGTAACATATGTGTGTGTTTGGTATTTCTTTGAAATTACCCCGATATTATTATTCAAGTCTTTTATTTAAAAAAAATTTTAATTATACAATCTCACTGAGTTAGAAGACTAGTTCTGCGGCTACTTTCAAACCCTCAATCTATTTTAGCATTTATATTCGGTTGATCTAAAGCAGATTCAACTATCTTTTGAGCTAAGAAAGATCAGCTTCACCCTTGTAGATTTGAAACTAGCAAACCAACTTTCCATTTGATTAAGAACAATGATCGGAAGCATCGGTGAGACTCACCGTTTATTAGTTATAGTGTTTACATTATTAATATTTCAAAAGCATTTTTCTTTAATTAATCAATCTTGACACCAATGATAATCACACAAATATCAAGTTGATGTGCTTGTCAGATGAGCTGGCTTATATAAAACAATCGAAATATTTTGTTACCAGGAGTGCTATGGATAAGAAATAATTTTACTGTTAGAGAAACGATAAAACTATAAAATCTAATCATTGGATAGCAACACAAATATAAATGTTCTTATAATACAGGGGCATAAGTGAAATTTTTAAAATGTTAAAGATATAAAAGTGACTTTTCGAAAATTGAGTAATGGCCTCCGGTTTTCTTCCCTTTTTCTCCCCTATACTCTCCCATTCTATTTCTTTGATCCCTAGGAGGTAAATTTATTCCTATCCTCATAGATTTCTATGTTCTAAGATTACTTGCAAAAAAAATTCTTTTACTATCATCCTTGCTATATTTTATCTCTTGAATTTCAAAAGGTAACATTAAGTCCTCAATTTATATTTTGTTAACAAAAATCCTCCTTCCGTGCTAGGGTTTTTAACAAAAATATACGTATAGATATTTTAATGTACATGTAAGAATATTTTGATAATATTAGATATATAACACAAGCAAAACGTGGGCAGAATAAACAAGTAAAATAGTAGGAAAAAAATAAATAAAAAGGGTCACAAAAAAAGCAAATTCACTCTTTTAAATATAGTTATAGATATAGATTTCATGTTTAAAATTTAGGATAAATTGATATTATAGTCCTGAATTTATATAAAGCGTTTGGTCCCTAAATTTTTTCTTTTTTTTTTGAGTGATTGGTCCTTAAACTTTTAAAATGAGTGCAAAATGATCCTTTTCTCTAGCAAATGTTGAACGGCTTTTCATCATATGATCTTATTTTTACCTCGAAAAGACTAAAGTACCCCCAAATAGAGAAAGCAACCATTGTTTGAAAAAATAAAAATAAAAAAATCCTCGTCTGGTGTCGGCAAGTCTGGCTTTCATCATCTACTCACAAGTTCTTCAAACCCAGTAAACCCAACACTAAAAAAGACGAAACAAAACCCAGTAACCCAACACTAGTAATAATCAAATAACAACACACAAAATCAATGCAATCACTTGAAGAGTAATCAAAAGTCAACCCGTCTTGGCTATTGACTACTTCACCCATGAGCTTCTTTCAGTCCGTATACGGCTTCCCACAGCCAACAAACATGAATTTCTCTCGGAAACTTCAAAAGAAGTTCCAGTGAAGGGAACTCCAGATTGTATTTTGATGATGAATTTTGACATTTTGTGTTTTTTTTTTTTTTAAGAAATCTTTATTTTTGGGTTTTTGTGTTTCCATGGAGTTCTTTTACTGAAATCCACTCCAAAAATAGATCATGCGTATTACATGTGGTTCATGTTGTTAAAAATCAAACGTCCGTTAGAAAAATGGATCGTTTGCATCTATTTTAAGAGTTTAAGGATTGATCACTCAAAAAAAAAAATTTGGGGACTAAACAACACTTTTATAAAGAGTTTAGGGATTAGATAGCAATTTATCTTAAAGTTTAAGATTAATTATAAAATTTCCATTACTGTGACCTATTTGACACTTTATTCCTAAAATATTTAACAATAATTCATATGTGTCATTTTGTTAAATTAATTTAACAATATGGTTGGTTGTAGACATTATTTAACGGTAATATTACATTTAATTTCATAAAAAAAAAGGTATATCGTTTGAATACTCTCTCCCTAGTTTCAAAAAAAAATTATAGTTTATTAAAAAAATTTTAACAGAAGGACTTTTTTTTAACGGTTATTTTACAATGGGATGCGGATTTTCGTGACTTCGGGACCAAACTGTCGAAATAATTATAGTTGAGGGGAACTTTTGTAATTAATCAAAATTTTTATAGGAACCTACGAGACCTCCGAAAACTGTTTGTTCTTTGTTTTGTTCATTGACTTCTGTCAGACCGAGCCTGAAATTTCCAATTCTAGACCAAATCAATTCGCGAAATCACAGAGCCTCACCACAAATCTGAAAGCACTCTCCTCAATCTGACCGAGCTCACGGCTAAAATTCAGAGACTTCGGTGAGATTGATCAGAAGTTCTTATCTGGGCTCCTCTTTTTTTTTTTTTTTTTGGTAAATTTCATTAAATATTTTATCAGAAGTTCATTATCTGGGCATGTATTTTTCCGTAGATTCTCATCTGGGCATGTTTTAGTTAATGCTAGAATGAGTAATTATTCATTTGGGTCAGGAAGTCCCAAGTCCTTCAACGCATACCCAAGAGGGGATTTTGATCTAGAATCCGGGACATTCAAAAGAATCAGAAAGCAAAAGAAATCGAATCTAGATCCCATAAGAATGATAAAATCAGTGAAAAACTATCTACATTATTATTTCAAACTACACCCACTTGTATGTTTCCTTATATCCTTGTCCCTTGGAGTTTCTATTTTCTTAGTTTTATCTCTATATGAGGGTCATTACAAGATGATGAGTAGTTATACAAATTTCAATACGGATCCGGGGAATTACCCGTTCTCCAAGCTCAGGAACTTGGTGATGGTTGCCGGGCATTCGGTATATACGAGTAGTAGCTGTGAGAAAGTCGACAAGGAGGACTCTTGGTTTTTGGAGTCTTATCAGAAGAATCCGGGCCAAGCTTCTACCTTTTTGGCTCATATACAAAAGGGAATCGAGATTACGGCGAAAGATGAGGATGCTTTGCTTTTGTTTAGTGGGGGAGAGACCAGAAAAGATGCTGGTCCCAGGAGTGAGGCACAGAGTTATTGGGCAGTTGCTGAATCAAAGGGATGGTTTGGTAAGTTCTTGCAATCTCTGTTCTGTATATGTTTGTGTTTATATGTATATGCACATACTTTGAATATCTTTGTCCTAGGTTTGTAGTCAGTTAAAACATCATATGACATTAGTTAAAAGGCTGTATTAGTTATGTTTATGTAACATGATATAATTGGAGGGACACACCGAAGGGGATACAAAAAAGAAGAAATATGAGCCGAATACGTTGCGTTGTTGGGCATGGTTTTAACTGCCTATGTTGTGTTGAGTATCTTTCTGGTATCAAACAGATCCCTGTATGTGCAATCTACATGTTATGGATCGGTGAATCCATCACATTGGTCTTTTCTGTAGTCTTAAGATTTTTATTTCTACGGAAAGGGAAAATATAAAAGGATAGTTCAACTTGAATTTGTTGATGAGGAATTCTTGGTTATTCTATATATATGTTACTTATGTGTTGTTGGTTCATGTAGGCAAAGGAGAAAATGTTAGATCAAGGGCACTAACCGAAGAGCATGCGAGGGACAGCTTTGAAAATCTTCTCTTTAGTGTCTGCCGGTTCCGAGAACTTACAGGCACATATCCTCAAAACATAACTGTAAGTGAAGTTTACTCAAACCCCTCTGGTTTTTTTTTTTTTACCGTCTCTCCAGCATTTCCCTGTATTCTGTGTTTGACATAGATTGCGAGTATGACAATGAAACTAGTGAACAGGTACTAATAAGTAAGGGTAAAATTAATTACTCTCTGTACTCTGAAGTATGTTTATTGGCACACGAATGTCTGTTTACGTTTCAATGAAAAGGATATATGTTGCTGACATTGACATGTCCCAGAGGACAAGATCAAATTTAATCTTGCATTGTGTGACGAGCATGATACACACTTTTCCCGTTTCTGTTCTTTTTGGGAAATAAAGCATTTATGTTAATTGGAATAAATCTGCAGCATGACAAACATAAATAAGCGCCTTTTTCATCTGGAGTCTGGACCGTATCAGCTTTAACAAAATTTTTAGGCCTTTCTCTATCTTTTTCCATGTCTTTATATGGTTTGGGGGTTGGAACTCGAGGAATCTGATATGCTAGAAAGTATAGTATTCTGATTCTCACAGATTACGTCTACATTCCTTTCACATGACTAGTTTTTGCTTAAATTTCTAACTTGACAATGTGGCATCGTCTGGTAGCAGCTCGTTTCTAAAACCGTAACTCCTATTCTGTATCTTCAATATTCCGCTTTGTATTTTTCATCCATGTGAGACAATAATACAAATGCTCAATCCGTCATGTTTAACTCCAACCATGCCGTTCTTCTTACCAGGTCGTAAGTTATGATTTCAAGCAGAAAAGATTTGCACATCTACATCGATCTGCCATAGACTTTCCAGAGTCGAGGTTCTTCTACTCTGGCACCCCGGCTATCTCATCTGCAAAAGAAGCTGCTCAGAAGGGTGAGGCATTGGTGCGGACACAGTTCAAAGAAGATCCGTACGGGTGTCGAGGTTCGCTTCACCGCAAGAAGCTAGGACGTGACCCTTTCCACAGAACAATCCCTTATCCAAATGGTTGTCCTGAAATCGAGGGTCTTTTCAGATATTGCGGAACAGCTCCTTATCCAGGATACCTTCCATGGGCTCAGTAAATTCATTACGTCTCCTTCACCTTGATCCTTACATACTTGAACAGCTAGAAACTAGTTGCTCAACATGACATATAACAAAACCTTGGTGAAAAAGATCCTAGAGATAGAGACGAACGATTAGATGCGTCGCATGTAAAATGGAACCCCCTTTTTTTTTTTTTTTTTTTTTTTTTAAATTGCCAACGGAGATATATGATACTGGCAATATCAGATTGTAGGACGAATGATAGTTGTTTATTTTTATTTTTTTTTTCTTTGATTGAAGATCCAAATAAGATATTGCTGGTCTCACAGTTTTCCAATAACTTGGCGAAGAAAATAAATCAATGTCTGAAAGAAAAATTAGTTTCTGAAGTGCTTGATTCAATTAGCTATCAACTTCTGTAATCATAGTAGACTGACTGTTAGTCTACCAAACCTGGAGGGAGTGCTGGAAATTTTTCTATTGAGAGTTGGTAACTTTTGTTAGCCTCCTTTTTAACCCAAATCAAATTCCATTTTTCTTCTGAAAACATTTTTGTAATTCCAAGTAACATACTAACATGCCTCGAATTTGGTTTTAAGGCTACTGGATTGCTCCGTCTACAGTCTTTAGAAAAGCTCATGAAATGATGTAACTATTCACTTTTTGTATGTTTAGGGTCCATTTGGTTCGTTAGGATTTGTTTGCTTAATTAGTTCAATCCAATTCCAGTCGTATTGTTTTTTGTCTTTTTCCCAAAAAAATTTTTGTCTTTTCTGAAAATTCAAAAAAATTTACTATTACAACTAAAATATTTCAACTCAAACTAACCAACCAAACACACACTTAATTTAATGTTAACACAATTTTTTTTCGTTTGAAAACTTAATTAGAGATCTCTCTCTCTCTCTCTTTTTTTTTTTTTGATAAAACAAAAATGAGTATAGAAATAAAGGTTGGAATGTCCAGATAATCTCAGGTAAATAGATATCCCCCAGGTGATATATGAATATCTTATGAAGTGAATTGCCCTTATATCTTGGCCAACGCAGTGATGACGACTCGAACCCAAACATTTAACCAGAAGAACGAACATCTTATCAAACCCACCTAAGGGACATTGACACTTAATTAGAGGTTAAGATCTTAAGATCTTAATCTTAATCTTAATTAGTGTTAGGAGTAGTAATTCTTAGACAGTTGTAAGTTTGTTAGAGGTAGTTTAGTGTTTGTTATAGGTGGTTAGTATCTGTACATGTGGACCATTGTCATTGGTTTGTAGAATATATTTATTCTAGGGTGTAACAGCTTTCTTTCTAATGAGAAGATTTTCTTTCATTCTCAGAAAAACTTTTCTCTCTGTTTTCCTTCTCTTTCCCACGAACACATCTTTTCCTAATAATTAGAGATCTTAATCTTAATAATAGATTATTCATACACAAGTAACATGTTAATAACGCTGTTACAATGAGATAGATTGCTAAAAATTTTTAAGTTCATGATGTAAATGACCATAATTAAAAATTCAAGATGCAAATACTACTATGTAATAGATTTCGGGGGACGTACTAAAAAAGCCTAATAATAGTGGTTTTTTTAACTCCCAATTTGTTTGTGCAATTATCTTGTTTGTTCAGTATTTAGTTATGTTTTCGTCCTGGATATTTCAAAGGATCATTCAAAGGATACATGGGTGAATGACATTTTTTTAAGAAGTTTTATAATAAATGACCAAAATTTTATAAAATTAAGAAAATGATCATTTTTTTAATAAAAAAAAAAAATCAATCAATCAATTAATTATTGATCTCATTAATTGATGATTGACCGATACAAATTAATAAGTAATTGACCAATATTAGGATGTACTTTTCATTAACTAACCATGATCACTCTTCGATTAACGGTCATTTTTAAAATAAAAAAGAATCAATTATTTGCTTAAATAAGTTTTTAAAAACCGTCTATTTACCAAATTTTATTTTATTTTTTTCTGTACATTTTGTGGTTTTGTGTAAGGTTGATGTTGAGTTTTCCGGTCATTGATTAATGAGATATTTTCATCAATAGTAAAGGACTTTTTTTCTTATTTAAGAAACATATATATACTCGACATTAGATATACTTTCTTGATTTAACTTTTGTGAAGCATGATACCACATTACCGCTATTTAAATCTTAGTTTATTAATGAAGGTTGTTGTCTTTCATTAGTGCTTTCTGTGATAAGATGCTATTTGCATGAATTGGGGATTGTGTTGCCCAGAATAAAAAACTGAGGGTACACATGTAATAAGTTAAAATAAAAAAAATGCAGTTATGCATGTAACAAAGTTACGAAGCATGATTGTAGTCTATCTTATTTAACATGATTCTGACCATATCTAACGTTAAAAAACATGCACCACCAATGGGCACCATAAAAGCTCCTAAAAGCGTTGCCAAGTCTCAAGAATGTGAGACCTCTCAACCATTCCAAGGCCAAATTTAGCACTCCCTTGTTATTTATTTATTTTTACTCTTTTTTTCTAGAGTGTCAACTCTCAACTTTCTTTAGAAAGAGGCACCAATAGATTCACCATTGTCAAAGCATGAATTGGCCACTCATGTTCCCAATCTGCCATTGACTGGGAACTTTGCTTCACAATTTTAGTCAATTGTTTCACAAGACCCAATTCAGAAACAATAGTTGAAAGCACAAAACAGAAGAAATGAGAAAAATATTTCTCGTAAATTTGCCATTTCATTGAGTTACCGTCTCACAAGAGTTCACTTATAAGATCCCTAGATCCCTTTTCAACCCTGTACTTTGCCAAACGACAGAAAACGGAACCTCAAACGACAACCAAAAGTGATGTGATTACTTTACGTGGTACCCTTTGAACAGATAATTTGACCAAGAAGAAGCCTAGCATACCAACAAGCTATAAAACTAGCGACTCTGTTCTTTTATCTTTTTAGAAGAGCTCCATCAATTGCTGCGTCACATCTGCATCGACGGTCAGACAAGTTATCACGTAGAAACAAAAAAACACAAACAGGAATAACTCAACAATTAGCACGGAAATTTACCTTGAAGAATGTCCGGTGTTGTTTGGAATTCCTGCCAGATATTCTGATCTGAACCCAGATCCATATGGAGAAATTTGGCAGCGAGGTAAGCAGCTCCGGCCGCAATATGATGTGGTTTGAACTGAAGCCACAGCGAGCTCCGGAGCCTGAAAAAGAAGACGGAACATAAAGTCAGCCTTTATAGATCGCGAGAGAACACATCAGTATCAGGTGGGACAGTCAAGCCAAACCATCTGGAGCAACAGTAGTTAGGAGAGGAATTCTCTTGTGCATCCGAGCATACATATTTCGACATTGATAAGAAGTAACCAAGACAGAGAACGAAGCATCAGAATAACATGCGAAATTAAGAACTAAAGCAAGATAACAATAAAGCAGACATCGTGTTCAAGAGGTAAAAAGCAAGTCATTTTCTTCTTACCAACTAAAAATGCAGCTAGTCAGGTAGAATAATTTCCAAGAATCGCTGCAGCATGCTGATAGAGTACCAAAACTACAACATACATGTTTTACCCATCTAGAGAACACATCACACTCCAAGGCCCAAATATTTGCTGCAGGGGCATTTTACTCCAGATACATATATGACATGAGAAAGCAAACATGATACAGCGGCTTATTGCAAACAATCAAACTTCTCAATGCAAATCCATTATGTTCCACTCAATAGCCGGATCTCGACAAACCTTGTCAAAGACGCATGCTTTTATGCTCACTTAGCATGCAACTCCAACTACTATATGCATATCCAGAATCATCCACCAAAAGCCTTATTTGCAGGCATGAAATAAAAAAACCACCATTAACATCACAGTAATCACAGATACTGTAACAAGCTCATTCCTCATGTATCTTGTACTAGTCTACTTAGCATTATAGTTATTCAATAAAGATTGAAGACAGAGCTTGCAACTAATTTTTCAGATTATAAATTCATGCTCTGAACAGCATTATAATTTATGTTTGTAATCAAAAAATAGAATCTTGCAGGGAGAGGAAGAATGTTAGTTCTCAGAACTTGGGATCTGACTCTATCAAAGGGAACTTCACCGCTTATGATAAAACCATGGAAAGTGCCACAGACGGCCAAAAGGAAGGGGGCTGTCAAGTCGTAGTTCAAATAAAACAACGAAAGAAAAGAGGTTTAAGAAGGAAAATATGGATACACATGGAATTCGAGGCAGCCTAATTAGACTAGGACAGAAGAAAACTAAGTCCAAACAAGATAAATACAGGCATTTTACACAGTTGGGTATGGTGAGAAGGTAAAGGGAATAAGGTAGTAGATATATCATCTAAATAAATTGAAAGGTCCTTTGGTCTCATCTCAAGCCATCCAAGATATAGGTAAATTAGAAAATTGTTAAATCAGAATGCTTTTGTTAAGTGTGTGTGACAGGCAAGCTTGTGCGGTTTTTGTTTTTATAAAGAAAGGGCGTAGCGTCGGACCATTACAAGCAATGTATAATTAAGTAAGAATAAAAAGAATACCATAATGGTGAGTACTAGGAAATAATGATGATGAAAAATGAGAACAGAGTGATAACGATACACTGGTGATAATCTAGCAGTAGGAGAAGTACTAGTTGTAGAACCTTTAAAATGTACAGCAGTAAGAAATTTGAAACTATGACACATCACTAATTAGCAAAATAATATTATCATTTAATTTTTTTGACATATAAACTAAATGAAATTATTTAAGTTAAAGAAAAACTAATAAAGATTTTTGAACTCAATTCTTGAAGATCAAATTGGTATTGAAAGATGTGATCATGGAAGAGCATTGAAAACAAGGTTTAGTAGGCACTAGGAATGTATAATTGCTGAGACATCTTTAAAACTTCACCAAAAATCACCAAGTACAGTGCCAAAACTGAACCAAAATCAAAAAGGTGGTAGGAAAAACACGTTAGAAAATCAATTTATCAACTTTTTCACAAACCACGCAAAATGTTTGCTAATAATGAAAATAGAGTGCTTAGTCAAAGGAAATTACCGAGTCTGCAAATTAATCTTTTATAATTACACAGAAAAAAAAATCCATTTTAGAGAATAAAAAAAGTGATTTCACATTAGTGATTAAAAGAACAGCATTTTATGTGAAATACACACACACACACACACACATATAGTTTTGACATTAGTGATTAAAAGAACAGCATTTTATATGAAATAAACAGAATACACACACACACACACACACACACACACATACATATAGTTGTCCCATTTCCCTTCAACTTGGTAGAAACCAGAAAGTGGAAACTAAACCTATAAAGTACATATTTTCTTGTAAAATGAAAATTAAGTTTTTTCTCATTTTTGTTTTTGTTTTTTTTTTTTTTTTTTTTTTTTTTCCCTCCTTTTCTTCTTCAATCTTTCAATACAAATGGGTCAATAAGGAGAATGTGGATTTGCCCAGGAAGAAGGAAAAGGAGAATATGGATTAGCATATTCCAAATACCTTTCGACATCCTTTTTTGAGAGAAAACAACACATAAATTCGTATGAAGAATCCAGCTGGCTGTGAACACACTCCACAACTACCTTGCCCTCCAGAGGGAAAATCTAATAATTGTCTTTTAAGTATTTTTGCTGAACATTGTCTTTTATGTATGGCACTAGGAAGCGCTACTATCCCATTCCCATCACAATAACTGTGTTTCCTAAAGCTGCTTTCTCGGTCTCTTATCGTCTTTAATTTTAATTTCCCTAACCAGTCGATACCAAGAAGGGATTACAGTCCCTTGACTACCATCCAAGGATGAATAACACAGAGGATATCAATAACATCTATGAACTAAAAGCACACTTTAAGACAACTATAAGGTGCAGCCCTCATCCACCCACGAAAGTGAAAACAACCAGACCTGGCACAACTACACTAGACCAAGTCCTAAACTCCAAGTTTCAATTTCCAACCGGGTTGAAAAACCTAAAATCAACAATAATTAGAGGGCTTAAGGTGAGCAGCCAGCCACAACCTCTCTTGAGACACATACACCAGATGTGTGTGACACTTCTATGACAAATCAAAATGCTGGACCAATGATGGGTCGCAATTTGTACTGAAAATCAAACTGAAAATCCTGATATTCAAAAAGAACAAACATTAGAATATTCTCGGGGGCACAAACCAATGCATGATTTCGTTTTTCAAAAAGAGACTAGAAAAAATGTATGAAGTTAATCAAGCTAAAAAAAATTTTGAAAAGTAGGCAAATCCTCTACTAACCTAATAGGTCTCCAGTACATGCTCATGTCCATCATTAAGTGTTAGGTAGTTAGTAGAATCATAAGTGGTGACCAGTATACACATACCGGGAAAGGCCATTGATCCCAGGAAAGACGAAAACTACATACCAAATCTTGCCCAGAGAATGGTTTTCTAAAAGGAGGTGGATAGAAGGAAATAGGTCAAGTTTTAAGGAGAGTCAAAAGAAAAATCCACCAAAAACAGAGTTAGAAAGCAAGTTAGATGTGAGATAGGAAAATAATTTTGGGTTTGGTGGCCAATGTTAATAGCCAACAACCAACTTGATGGGTTTATATTTGAAGTCAAGTTATCCGCAATATAATCAAAATTTACTTCAAATGCAAAATAAAAAACAAAACTTTCCAAGTACGGCATATCAATCCTCCAGCTAAGAAAAACAGGGCGGCACGCTAATCTTGTGTAGATCCTGCAATTATATGCATGCCAACAGAATCAATAACCCATAATTACTACACATGGTAGTTGCTCTAAAGAAGAAATTATTGACACAAACAACACAGTTTTGAGCCATGAGAGAACATGAAGAAAACCAAGGCCTAGCCTCCTCCACATGTCACAAATCTGCATTTCCCTTGAGATCTTGACATTCAAGGTCAAAATCCTACTCCTTACACTATTTTTCTACTGGGAAAAAATGCAGAAACAGTATTCAAGAAACTAACCAAACATACAACACTTGAAGAATGCAAAGGATCAGCTTACGGAACAAAATTTTAAGCCAAACACATTCAGAGTGTACACTGTACAGCATTGCAAATTGAGCCATCTAATTATCCCCGCAACGATCCAAGGTATTTGATAAAACATATAAAACACAGAATTCATTCAACAAAAGCAAAATGTGAAAGAGATGAACTTACCCTTCACTGACCAAGTTCAGCGCCAGATTCACTAAGACAGTTTGTGAAAGACCTAATTTGTTAAGAACAGATGTAAGAGGACCATATGGATGCTGCACATTTAGTTCAAAGTTTAGAGTCGTCAGTATCATGTTCTCAGCCTCGATCACCCGTTCCCTATACTGCTCAAACCAGTCCTGTTCAACATGCAACCATTGTCATATCAGCATGCCAACCTTAATTTTGTTTGTGAGCTCATAAGCAAAGGGAACACAATTTTTTTTTTAAATTTCTTTCTTAACGTTCAGGAAGAATTAATTAGCATTACGGAAGTTCTAGAGCATAAGGAAGTTCTAGAGATACGTACAACAGGGAGCAGATACGACAAAAAATTCATATCCTGCTTATGGAAAATTTCGCTAGATGCTCTCAACACGTTATTCAAAGGGCGTGGTGTCTCCTCGGACTTTGCAGCAAGAAAAAGAGCCGCAGTTGCAATCAACTGCACAAGCATCAAACCAGAGGAGTAAATATCCCGACATTAACAGATATTAGATATTGGACTGGTAATAGCAACAAAGTAAGCGGCATCCTAACATGAGTTCGCTCTAGGGGAAAAAATGAAATTTTCTGACAGTTAAAATTATACAAGATGCAAATTCGTTAAAGAACTTGTTCGGATGTATACAAATTAATGGATAGAACTAACGAAACTCACAAATCTATCATGGCAGGCATGTGACCTTCGAACAAAAAACCGGTGGCAGAGAACCATGGCAGTACCAATAGTAGTTTGTGGCCTGCAAGAAACATTTTAGTTTTACAAATTAGATACAAGCTTATATGTAGATAGCATGGTCATTAAATCCATAAAGAGAACCGTATCAAACCAATTAAGTAGATGAAGAGCTTACAACTCAAGCCGCAATCCGAGATTCTGAAGGAAGGCGCAGTAGGAATATCGTAGATGCATCTCACGCAAGGCATCAATACCATCTTTCCGTGATGGGGAGTATCTCTCAATCTCGTCCCTTGACATAAAGACCGGCTCATCATCCTCCAACTTCGAGCGGTCACGTTTACAGGACATCGACGTCGAGGCATCGGAATTGAATCTCGTGGGAGAGGCCGGATTAACGGGCGCAGAAGAGGCAAAGTGGTAGGCATGGGACGGGAAATAAGGTCTGCCGGTATCTCCCCAAGTGGAAGAAGAGAATTTCCTCCTCTTCCAAGATGGAGCATTTTCGTGTTTAGCATAACTACAATTATCGTTATAGTCCCTGTATGTGCCTGAATAATCTTGGAAATTTCCAAAATCATTAAAATTGTTAAAATTGCCAAAACTCCTCGTATAACTATTGTTTCTGGTCCTGCTTCTGGGATTATTGTTGAAATTGTTTCTAGCAAACGAGGACCAATAATCTTCGTAAACTGTGCCCCCCTGTGGGCGGTAGTTTCGCGTAAACGACATAATTCCTGGTAATTCCGAACCAAAAAAAGAAACAAATTATGCGAAATTCACGAAAAAGAAACGATTCAGATCTGATTATCAGAATTGGCCCTAAAAAACAAAAATTTCCTGATAATAACAGATAATCACACAACAACAAGAAAAATATCGAATCAAAAACTAACAACAGAAAAGCGAAATCAACCAAGAAGATGAAGAAATCGAGAATCGAATTGCGATGAAAGCTGGAATTCTTACCTCGATTGTAGAGATCTGAAAAGGAAAAAGAAAAGGCAGCCAATCGATTTTGCGGAGGGTAGGAGAGGAGGCGAGGGTTTATGAAATAGATAGATATAGAGAGAGAAAGCGTAAAGGAGGTGAAAACTTGAGAGAGAAGATCATCAACCAAACCAGAAACCAAACCAAACCCACGCACACGCTCTTTTCTCGCCTGCTTTGATTTTTCCTTTTTCTTTTTCCTTTTTGTTTTTCTGTTTTTTTGGTATTTTCTTTTCTTCTCTTTGGAAATTTTTTTTTTTTTTAATTTTTTCGGACAGTGCGCGCCGTATGTACATGAAACTTCGAAATTGGCAGAAGTTGAGTTAGCTGGACCTAGTTCACTGGCCCAGATTAAATAATTGGGCCTCACCGCCTGTCAAGCTCTGTTGCTGGGCCTGATATTGGCCCAATTTTAGACCCCAAACCTCAAGCTGGCCTCCGAGCCCATTTCTACTACACAAAATTACCCAACTAACCATCTTTTTCCATCTATTCACCAATATGACACAAATTCCTTTCTTTTGACCAAACTTTAGTTTCGTTTTATATCATATTAATTTAGTCTCAAATTCTTGTATTATATTGATATAATGATCTTTAAATTTACGTCACAGTGTTTTCCCCTTTTCACTAATCCACCTCATCAACACGTCCTCACTTTGAGGTTTTAGAAGGGAGAAAGAAGTAAATAGCAATTTCACAATAAATTATCAAAGTAAATAGCAGATCTTAAAAATATAAGAAGCAAATAGAAATAAATAGTATAAATATAATTTTTGCAAATTTTTTATACATAGATATTTAGGAGTTTGTCAAAATGATAAAGTTAGAAAAATGACCTTTAATTTTTATACTGAGTACTCGTACCGATCGTATAATATAAAAAGTGGATCATTCAAGGTCTCACTAAACTCATTTTGCAAATAAAATTTTTTGAAAAGTTATTTTACGAATTGTTTTTGTTAAAGTCATACTTACAAAACCTTCCGTATATAACTAGTTCAGTTTTTGCTTTTTTTTTTTTTTTTTTTTTTTTCCTTCTTGTTTGGTTCGAGAAGTGCTCAAACCGCAAAACAACCCCTGAAGTATCTCTTTGGAATTTTCCCACCTGTACCAACCAAAAACTGCAGCTCAGCCACCCTTCTCTGTACAGACCGTATTTGATTCGGCCTCTTAATTGGGTTACGGTTCCGGTGAACACTCTTATTAAAGATGGGTTTTTTTATCCACACATGCGTATCAGTACATGCATTTTGGCTAGGTTTGATGTTAAGATTTAATTCTAATTAAATAATACTTTTTCATCTTAAATTTTATCTTTTTTTGAAAAGTTAACAAAATTTATAACTAATTTATAAACTTCAACTAACTTAAACTTAAAATTTTCATCTTCAACTAACTTATCAAATAGAGGCTTTATTTTTTGTTTTTAGAAGACTTTTTGATGTAGATCATGGGGTTCCAGTATTTATTACACTTTTATTAAAATTCTTCTTTTTTTTTTTTTGGAAACTTAAAGATAGGGAATTCGAAACTCTATACCTTTAGGTAAAATCAGGTATGATATTGCTGTTAGACTATACCTGTAACCACTTAAATTCTTTAAAATTTTCATATTTCATAATATGACGGTTCAAAATAATATTTGATTAGCATCATATTCTTCCTTAATCGAACAAAACTAACATTTTTCCTCCCACGTCAACTTGTTTCTATAGTGTCAAAAAACCAAACGGCATGTTAAAAATAATAACAGTGTACATCCTAACTTGTGTGTGAAATCTGTCGTTACGACCTTCATAGATCGATGAAATTGTAATCTTATGCCTATTCCTCTAAGAATGGCCACTTATTATGTTAATTTGTTGAATATTTGGCTACTAATATTTGACTAATAATGTTAAAAACATCAACTCTAATATCAATTCTTGAGTACCAACTTACGTATCAGTGATTATCATCTTTTTATTGGTAAATATAATAAATTAATTAATGTGATAATATTTTAAACGTCCATCAATAAAATAATGACAACTAATATTGATATTCAAAAATTGATATTGAAATTAACTAATATTCCTAATATTTTTTGTGACTACTCAATTAACTAGTTGCCAATAATCTAATATAGTACTTCGATAAATAGGTGCTAATCTAACTTAATATAGGAGAAAGAACCTGAATAATATAAATTTAAAGACAATTATATTAACATGACACAAAAAAGTAACACTAAATTAACATAACACAAAATTAAAATAAAGTTAACTAAATTTGTGTCATGAACAAGTTGGTAAAAAATAAAAAATTTATATCATGTTGATCAGTAAATTATAAAAAAGTAGTTATGTAAGTAATTTCTCTGTAAAATATAGTATTTCAGTGGACTTTAAGGTACATATAGATAGAGCACATTTTTGGGTAGAAAGTAATTAAAATTTAGCACATTGATTTGATGTCTTGGAAAAGAACCCCCATAAAAGTCTTGGATTCAAGTGCAAAAGTCGATGGAGAGATAAAAAGTATTCCTAAGACCCAATAATCATATTTTGATGTTTTGCTTTCGGCAACTTTGTTTTCACATAACTAGAAAGTTTTTGTTGCTTAGGTGGGAAAATTGTCATTTTGGCCTTGAGAATCTCATCTCACTTTGTAATTCGATTGCCGTACTATGTAATCAATAATGTAAAGCTTATAAACTTAATATAAAACCGTGTTTTGGAAAATGTAGTAGATTTTTTTATATATAAATATATATTTATGTATAAAATTTTGCATAGATATCGGTATAGGTTTCTCACGTGAGCAGTAAGTGACAAAATCTCATAAATGTATTTGACAGCAAAAAAAAATAGAAATTATTAATTAACAATTATATATAATCTTCCTATATAATAATATATATAGCTTAAACTACTTATAATCTTCCTCCCATATAAAGCATTAAAGTTAATGCATGTCACGCATCCACATGCAGGTGAAATCTAAGCTCCCTATAATACAGCACAAATACAGTTATATAATCTCTGACGACTTCCTCTGTCTTAATAAAACAAACCAAAAAAAAATTTTTTGACACTTAAATATTCAAGTAAAAGATCACAAGCACTCTCTCCACGCCAATCTTAAGAGTAGCCGTTAATTACTTATTACTATTAACAAGTGTTGTTGTTTGAGACTTTGTTTGGTATTGCTTTTACTTTTATAGGGTGTTTGGTGTGTAAGTTTGAGTTAAGATTTTTAAGTTGTAATAGTAATTTTTGTTGACTTTTTAGATAAGACAAAAAACTTTTTCAGAAGAAGATAAAATTTTTAGTTCAAACTTATAGTTTGAGCTTTGATCCCAAACAAAGCTTAGAGACAGTAAAAAAAAAGAAAAAAAAAGTTAAAAATATGACAGTTATTATATGAAATTATAATTTAAAAAGTATTCAAGTGACAAGAATAATATTTAAAGTTTTTTTCGTATAAGTTTCAACATTATAAGTTTCAACATATAAAAGCGATATCCATTTTCAAAGTTATATTTTATGATTTTGATTGAAATCACTTTTTGAAAAGTTATCCAAACCCTTGAAAAACAATTCTTTAACTCAAAATTAAAGCCAAACGCAACACAAAACTAAGTTATCAAAAGGCAAAAGCTACGTTACAACCATTGAATGGGGTCCTCAATAATCGTAATTATTATTCCACGGCACATAATTTAGAGTGTAATTAATTAAAATCACGGCTAGCTGTACAATATGGGGTGGTCCAATATTTAACCAAAGAATATTAAAGATTGTAAAAGGAGATCTATTGATCCCTATTGGTTTTGGACAACTGTTGTATGGGTCAGCTACACTGCTCTCACTAATTACGCAAACCTGACCCCTATACCCTATGCATGTTTTGATCCCCACGTATTTCGCGACAATAACCTTATTAGGCTTTTAAATATACATATTTAAGGACGGAATCACTTAAGATCGAATAAATTTATATTTGATTTCAGTGAACTTTCCTTCTTTTTTTTTTTTTTCCATTTTTCTCGACTAAAAGTGATTAGTCATTTAAACTCCTTTAAATTCCTTTCAAATACGCCTCATCGAAACAATATACGCAATTGTGTTTATTATATATATATGTGTGTGTATTTATATGAAAAGCTGAACCTCCTTTCGATATAAGGGCAAATAAAATTACAATCCATGCATGATCCAACCCCACCTTTCACGTTTAAGGCACGTGACACCTAACCTTATTGTAAGCAAAACACATGACTGCTAAGTTCCAACCACACAAATAGCTTAGAGAGAGAAGGAGAGAAGGAGAGAGAGAGAGTGTGTGAGAAAAAGAAAATTAAAAAAAAAACCCGAAAAAAAAAAAAAAAAAGGCAGATAACAATATTTGATCAGATAATGATCAAACTCCCCCACAAACCCATGTGAGCTTTCAAAACTTTTTAGATCCACCAACTTTCTTAAAACACCTATCTTTGACGTCCAAATTAAAATGACATGAACCACCACAGTTAAGGAACGGCCATAAAATTAATCCGGTGGCGCGTGTCCTTAAATGATCATTCCACGCCCCACCACTGCGCGTGGGACGCGCATACGAAAAGTCGGTATATATGTGTGTGTGTGAATTAAATAAACTAGTACAAAATGGGCTCCATCTATATACCTCCCAAAGTTTGCATCATAAGGAATAGAAATAGTAAGACTTTGCAATATTGTCATTTCACAATACTTATTTCCTCGTCTTTTTTCTCTTGAGAGAATGTAGCAACAACCCCCAAAAAAAAAAAAAAAAATGGGGAAGAGAACAAGAACAACACTAGACCATAGAGATCCCAAGCCCCAAACTCTTCCGCCATCCCCATCCCACTCCTTCTCCTCCTCTTCCTCCTCCGATTTCGAGTTCACCATCTCGGTCTCACCGCGGAAATCCTCTAACGCGCTGTGCCCGGCCGACGAGCTCTTCTACAAGGGCCAGCTCCTGCCCCTCCACCTCTCCCCGCGGCTCTCCATGGTGCGGACGCTCCTCCTCGCCTCCGCGAGCACCTCCTCCTCCTGCGACACCAGCACCACCGCCTCCCGCGACTCCACGGGGAGCTCCAACGACTCCCAACACTCCTTCAACAGCGAGCTAGTCCTTCTGGGGGAGTCCTGCGACTCCTCCAGAAGGGCTAGCTCGGTGACAGAGGACGAGGAGTTCAAGCGCCTTACCACCTCTCAAAGTCAAATCAACCTCAATGGCGGTCAGATCAAGAATAATAATGGTAATACTAAGGGCAACAATAAATACTTCTCCTTATCAAGATTCTCTTCGGTTTTTAAAAAAGATCACAAACAACACCGCAACGTTGGCGACCCAGACAACATGTCTGGCTCGTCAGTCAAACGAATGAGCACGACGGCGAAGGAAGTGATAAGAAAATATTTAAAGAAGGTTAAGCCCTTGTACGAAAAAATATCGCAGAAACAGCACCAACAGCAACAACAGCTGCAGAAGCTGGGACGGTTGATGACCGTCCCAGCAAATGCGACCACTAATGCGGTATCCTTTTCGACAAAATCCGAGAAGTCTACGACGGGAGCGGATCAACTATCCGGCAAGAGTACGAGGAAAGACGGCGGCAACGGGGTGTTTTCGAATTCGTTTTCGGGGAATTTGAGGTACCCTAGAAGGAAAAGCTGCATATCAAGCTGCCCGTCGTCGATACGGTCATCGCCGAACCACTCCGGAGTGCTCTGCCGGCCGGGACTCGGAGGCGGAAGAGGCGGAGGAACGTATAGTTACTCTGACACGTCATCAATGGAGGAGCTGCAGAGTGCAATACAAGGCGCGATTGCTCATTGCAAGAACTCGCTGGCTCAGAACAGCAAGACAATGGTTAGTAACGAGATTTGAGACAAATATTATTATTAACATATATATAATTAATATTTACTATATTAAAATGTTAATGTTAACTGGATCAAAATTAATCTTAATAATTTCGTGTTCTGTCTTTTTCTATGTTGTTTGTTTCTATTAGGAGGTTTTAGAACCAAGCTTTTGATTCTTCTTTCCCTTTTTTTTTTTTTTCCTTCCTCTGATCTGTGAAATTTGATTTGAAATTGTTGTCAAAAGAAGAATCATATTGGAAGTCTGTCTCTGAATATGTAATAGCCTTGGAATTTGGAATCTCTTTCTCTTCTCGTAATTGGCTTTTTGTGGGCTTTTATGATTCGTCTGTCATAACTTTTTAACGTGACATGTACTGTCGTTTTAGCACAGCTATGTCTTTTTTTTTCTTCTTGGAATGTATTTGAATAGTTCTGACTTTTTGTAATAAAATAATAGTTTATAATTAGAAAGATAATATGGGGAAGAAGAAAATGGAATAAAAGAGGAGAAATTAGATATTGGTTTATTGGTCCAAGTCGGCCATGTGAGAAGGCTTAAATGAAGCTACAGAACTCTCAGGGATGGTATTAGATGTATTAAGAAAGTCGCATTTAATGTGCACGAAATAGCCATGAAGTTTCTGCTTACAATATATTTTCCAAATTTTGAATTTGACTTTTCCCCATGTTGTCAACTCTCTTTCTTTAGCGCGTGTATGATCGTGAGTATACATACTTGTACATATACATATATATATTTATAATGGATATATATAAGTATTTGTAGATGTGTATATGAATCTCTCCAACGTCTAGAGAAATTCCTTAAATTTCGAAACTCTATGCATTACACTTATACAATTTTATTTCTTAAAATGGAGAGGAAGAAAAAGAAATTATATATTTTCGTTTTATATATGACTACACGTTTATATCTTTTTTTAAGTGTCGGTGGTCGAAGTCTAAATTTCTATTAAAAGTATTTTGAAAGGTATTATTGTAAAGCAAAAAAAGAAAAAAAAGCCAACAAAGAAATTCTTTTTATAAAAGAAAAATCTAAAGAAGAAAATTTAATGCATTAATGTTGTGAAAAAGATGATCATAAATATCTATAGAGTTCTTTTTTTCCAATTAAATAATGAACCAAAAAAAAAACTATATATATGGACATTAGATCTCCTAACTGGTCTTGCAATTCAACAAACAACAATATGGATGGTTACTTATTAAAAAAATAATAATAATAAGAATAGTGGTGGTTGGAGTTCTTCAATTCTTTGTATATTTTATAAAAACCAGTTTTGGTGAGTTAGCTAGCCAATAATCACTAATAACTAACTTTTTTTTCTCGCTCTTCTTCCATGTATATTTCAAAATTCAGGCCTTATTTGGGATTTGAGTTCAAATTCAAAATTTTCATATAAGTTTTTATCTTTTTCTGAAAAAGTTTTTCTCTTTTCTGAAAAGTCAACAAAAATTATTATTAAAACTTAAAATTTCCAATTTAAACTCATTCACCAAACGGACCCTGACAAACTTTTATTACTCTTTGTATAAGTTCTTTTAAGTTAAACTAACAGTTATGAGAGTTGATATAGTAATTAATTTTTGCAAATAAAATACTTGTTTTTGGTAAAGAGCACCACACAAATTATCTTTAGGAAGCTTTCAAAATATTCTTAATGTATGTTTGGAAAGGTAGTTCAAACTATCAACTCAAACTAAAATTTTGTCTTTTTCCCAAAAAGTTTTTTGTTTTTTCTGAAAAAATTTTTATCTTATCTAAAAAATCAACAAAAATTATTATTACAATTAAAATATTTCAATTTAAATTAACATATCAAACAAATCCTTATAAACAATACAAGTTCGTAAATATTTAAATTTAATCCAAATTATATTAAAATAAATATATATAAAACGGATAAAATCTTATTTAAATCTATCGAAACAGAACAGACAAAAACATATTTATGTAGAGAAATTCTTGTTATACTTTAAGTCGGTGAGTCATTATGGCAAAACAGATTCTTAATTGCTCAAATAACTGTACCGTTAAAAGGTTCTCTTTAGTTAAATGAAAGGCGAAAAAAAGTACAATATTGTTGGGTTGACTGTTGGTTCGAAAAAGGAAAAACAATTTATTAAAAAAAAATGGGAAAAACAATTAAAACCTTTTTTCACTTAGGCGGAAAGTGTACGTCACGTGCATTAGATGCGCCTCGATAAGGCTGAGCTCTCCATTATTGATCCGGTACATGTACGGTTAAATATGATTGGCTAGGAAGAAATCACAGCCAAACACTTGTCACCCTACTGGTGGGTAGTCTCGTCACCGGCATGATCCACAGAAGTTTTGCGAATCCAAGCTGCTCCCAAACCGACGCCCCAGCAAAGAAACGGTGGGGACACACAGAGAGAAGGAAAACCCTGGCCCTCACAATCAAACTCAAACTTTGTTTAACATTTAAATTTAATTTTAACTAAATTATATTTTTTTCATCTCAGTGTATATATATATTTTTTTAAAAATCAACAAAACTTTTAACTAATTTTTTTAAAAATTAATCAATTTTAATTTAAAATTTTTATCTCCAAACGACGAATCAAACGCAAACTTATGTATATTAGTTTTGCCAATAAACAAACAAAGTTAAAAAATGAAAAAATGAAAACAAAAGCCTTTTATTTATTGTTAAGATATTAAGAGATACAAACAAGGAAAAGAAAAAAAATAAAGCAAAGCAAAACAAAATAAAAAGCCTCATGGTGATCATTAGAGGCCAGACGAAAAGAGCAATATTCATTCTTTTATATATTGGTATGAGATTCAACTAGTTGGGTACATGATAATTCTTTTTTAACAATATTTTATAGATAAAATTTATGACCTTCGTCTGTTAAGTTAATCTCGATGGGATTCGATACTACGAAAAACAAAAATTACATATAGATAGACACATATCTATATATATATACATATATAAAAATGTCATGTCAGATAATATGAAAAATATCTCATCATAATATATAATTTTGAGTTATTAAATTACGTTAAAATCATATAACTTAAGAGAAATATGAAGATCATCTTGATGATTATTTGGGAATATAACATCAATTGGCTTGGTCCTTCTATTCATCCTTGTATATTCTTTCCAGCTATAGATATGCTCGTTTGACTAATTTGTCGCTTCGGGAATAAAGACTCTTCTAAGGTGAATGGATTATTTAGTGACTGACCCACTAACTTATATTAGTCCTTTGATTAAACAGATCCGTCTAATTTTTTGGTCTTTCAAGTATAGTCAATATCAAGTAGCTCGGCTTGTTTGACTTTGTCTCTTCATGATTAATATTGGATTTGGTTTTAATGACCATTTTTCAAGATATGACAAAATCATATTGTGACGGATCAATGTGAGATTTAGACCATTTTTTTTATTATTTCATTATGTCATTATTATACTGATATATCACCAATTAAGAAGACTAACAATGCGTGAAAAACACAATAACCAAGCGATATGATACAAAAATAAATTAAAAAAAAAAAAAAAAGAAACATATTTTCCGATATTATTGTTTAAGTTTGACATGTATCATTAGCTTGAGTGAAGGAACTATAGGGCTTACTAGTGTGGCAAGTCCAATTATTTTCCATATAAAAAGTTGTAAGTTAATCACATATGTAGATACTATACTTTGAAGGGTATTCATTTATTGTTAGGGAGACTAGCTCTGTTTGGATCATATGTCCATTTTCAAAAAATAAAATTGTCTCATTTTAAATGAGAAATTTTTTTCTTTTGAGAATAAGATGGTGTTGGATGTGTGAAAATTTTTCTTTTTGAAAACAAAAAGTTATTTAGAATGAGAAAAAATAGTATTGAACGCAGTGCATTGTAAGAAGGTTTTAAAAAGATTTATTTTCTTTTTCAAAAGAGTGTTGTACAAAATAAATTTAAAAATGAGATAGTTTTTCTTTTTCAAAACAAGAGAATGGTGGAAAAATTTGAGACAGATACTTTTTTATAAAAATTTTTCAATTTCAGAAAATCAAATATGTCATCCAAACATAGGGTATACCCCCTAGAGTTACCTGAATACATATCATGTATTCTTACAACCATTTTCCCCTAGGACTCAAAAAGAAACTAGCCATAGCTATGGAATTTTCAATTAAACCCCACCATGGTTTCTACTTAATTAATTTGCCCCCACAATCTTTAATGCGAATTAGAACTAATGGAAATGAACGTTCCGTTGCCTAGGCACAACATTGCTCTTTTATATTGAAGAAAAAATCCTCAAATTTCAAACTTGTGTTTGGTGTGATATTTACCAATAATGGAGCTCGGCATGCCATTATCCATTAGGTTGGTCTATCTTCAGAAATGGACAAAATTTTCCTTATATTTGGTATAACTTCCGTAGAGGACAAGTCACGTGCTTGGATGACTCCCATATAAAAAGTTTCCAACTTCCAAAATTTTCCATATAAAAAGTTGTGAGTTCAAATTATACGATATGTAAATACTATACTTGGAAAGGTATTCATTTATCGTTTAGAATATTAGCTCCCTTTCGATCACATGTCCATTTTTTAAAAATAAATTTTTCTTATTTTAAATAAGAAAGTTTTTTCTTTTGAAAATAAAATAGTGTTTGAATGTGTGAAAATTTTTCTTTTTGGAAAACAAAAAGTTATTTGGAACGAGGAAAAATAGTATTGAGAATAGTGCATTGTTAAAAGATTTTAAAAAGACTCATTTTCTTTTCTCAAAGATTGTTGTACAAAATAAATTTGAAAATAAGATAAGTTTTCTTTTTCAAAATAAAAAAACAATGAAAAAAAATTGAGACAAACATTTTTTTTTGTAAAAATTTTCCAATTTCAGAAATTAGATATGTCATCCAAACATAGGGTACATCCCTGAGAGTCATCTGAATACATATCATGTATTCTTATAAAACCCTTTTCCCCTTGGACTCCAAAAGAAACCAGCCATAGCTATAGAATTAAAAAAAAAAAAAAAAAAAAAAAAAAAAAAAAAACCATGCTTTCTACTTAATTAATTTGCCCCCACAATCTTCAATGCAAATTAGAACTAATGGAAATGAACGTTCCGTTGCCTAGGCACAACATTGCTCTTTTATATTGAAGAAAAAGTCCTCAAATTTCAAACTTGTGTTTGGTGTGACCTTAACCAGAAATGGAACTGGACATGCCATTATCCATTAGGTTGGTATATCTTCGGAAATGGACAAAATTTTCCTTATATTTGGTATAACTTCCGTAGAGGACAAGTCACGTGCTTGGATGCCTTCCATATAAAAAGTTTCCAACTTCCAAAATTTTTTTGTGAGTTCGAATTATATGATAATCAGATATGTAAATACTATATTTGGAAAGGTATTCATTTATCGTTTGGGAGATTAACTCCCTTTGGATCACATGTCCATTTTTAAAAAATGAAATTTTCTTATTTTAAAGGAGAAAGTTTTTTTCTTTGAGAATAAGATAGTGTTTGGATGTGTGAAATTTTTTCTTTTTGAAAACAAAATATTATTTGGAATGAGAAAAATAGTATTGAGAATAGTGCATTGTGAAAAGATTTTAAAAAGACTCATTTTCTATTATCAAAAAATGCTGTATAAAATAAATTTGAAAATAAGATAATTCTTCTTTTTCAATTTCGGAAATTAAATATGTCATCAAACCCAAAAGAAACTAGCCATAGCTATAGAATTTTCAAAAAAAACCCACCATGCTTTCTACTTAATTAATTTGCCCCCACAATCTTCAATGCAAATTAGAACTATTGGAAATGAACGTTCCGTTGTCTAGGCACATCGTTGCTCTTTTATATTGAAGAAAAAATCCTCAAATTTCAAACTTTTGGTTGGTGTGATCTTTTACGAATAATGGAACTCGACATGCCATTATCCATTAGGCTGGTATACCTTCGGATATGGACAAAATTTTCCCTCTATTTGGTCTAACTTCCGTGGAGGCCAAGTCACGTCCCAGACAATTGGTTAGCATTCATTTCGTATTTTATTTCACTAGAAAACCAGTCATGTCAATCGCATACTTACAAGTATTGTTAGTGTTAGTCACTGACGATATTAAATCAATCCCATCGAGGGTAGACTTCGTCCCTCAATTTTTAATATTCACGTGGCATCTTCGATCAATTATAATTGAGCGTACCGTAATGCGAGTTGACAGCAAATGACCAACAACAAACCTTTGTTCTGTATTCTTCCGCTCATAATGAATAGCCCTTGCTTCACAAAGGTGTTAGATTTTTTTGGTTTCGATTAGGTTTTTTCCGTTTCTGGATTTTGTAAAAATCTCGATAACAATCAAAACATATCCATTATGTGATCCATATTCATTCCATCCATTTTGGAACATTCGTAATCGTTATGAGATTCTCGCCCACTAAATGTGTACGTCCGAAATGATTCTTAAGAACAAAAGGACCTAGTTTAATCCTTAAGAACAAACCTTTATAAATTTTGTGTTCATTATTTATTTTAAGCACTTATTCATACAACCTCACAGTAGATCAATACATAAGATGCGAATATACATCAAACAACGTCAAAATAGAGCATTTGCTTTTAAATAGATCAACTGTAGATGTAAATGTTGGCGGGCAACGACCGAGTCACTCATGGTCAAGTGAGGGCTTCCATACGTATGGAGCTTTTATGTTTTCAGTTTTATATTTCAAAACTTTACATTTTTCTAATTTTGCTACCTCCAAAAACTAGCCATACGAAAGTCAAGCTTAGCCGCCTTTCCCTTTTTTTCTTCCGGTGGTCTGTCATTTTAATTATCAATATATATATGTTCCAATAAAAACTTTCACTCTGTTTGGTGAAACGATTTGAGTTAAAATTTTTAAATTTGAGTTGGTTGACTTTTTAAAAACTAATTATAATTTTTGTTGACTTTTCAAAAAAATATAAAAATTAAAATGAAAAATTTGAGTTTAAAATATTTCACAAAACGGAGCATTTATATTCTAATATGCGCCATCATTTGAAACAAGAAACTGACTCCATTGTTGATGGTGGGAGTTCCTAAGAAATCAAGTGTCTAATCTTGATTAATCAAGTTCATAAGAATAATCATAGCACGCGCAATTTCAGTACTACTAAAGCCATCGTGAGGATAAATTGAGATATCCACATCATTTGTCATTAATTGATAGATACATTTGGTAATTTGGGATCTGGGAACGGCCAAAAATGTTTGCAGCCTTTCCAGGGTATAGTGATGGTGACCAAGCAATGATGTATTTAATAAAGCAAAAGCTATCTTCTTCTTCTTCTTCTTCTTTCTTTCTTTTTTTTTTTTTTTTTTTTTTTTTTTTTTTTGGTGCCTAACTGTTACCAAAGTCTTGATGTTAAATTGTTATGATACGATATGATTAATTTCTTTTGGTTTTGGATATACATGCCTCACTACTACTAGTCGTCAAAATTAAAAAGGAGGGGGTTCCACATGGAAAGACAGGTCACATGCCATCACACTGCTCTGCTGCAAATTCTTTACATGGTCCTCTCTCTCTCTATAGATATATATATATATATATGTATGTATGTATGTGTATACACACACACATGGATACATGTTGCAAATAGGTTTTTTGCTACATAAAAAAGATCCTGCCATTGAGCGATATTAAATCTTTTTAATCTCAAAATCTAACCTAAGATTACATTTATAAACTGACCTCCAACTTTTTCCGCAATCGATACAAGATCATCTTAGCAGTAACAGTAAAACGCTATTATGAATTAGTGTTTTTGTATTAGTTGCTAAGCATTAGACCTACAAACTTTGTATTACTGATAGGAATAAAATAATTGGAAAAAAAAAAAAAAAAAAAAAAAAAAAACAAGAATAGGAAAATTTTATTGCATCTCAATCTTCTTTTGAAATTATAAGAAAAGTCATGCATCTCTCAATCTTCTTTTGAAATTATGAGGGTGAAATTCTCAAAGTACACTAAATAGTCAAATTCTGCCCCTACCACGAGGGGGCGCTTCTTGCACCTCTTCCAACCTGCATATGTTATCTTTGCGTCATGACACCAATTCAGTTCCACGACTTAATACTAAATTCTAGTGATTTTAGATATGGTGTTATTTTGATAAATGTGAAATTCTCATATCCCTAATTAAAATTTTAGTTTGGGGTTCTGTCCTGAGAGAGAGAGAATGGGGGGCTTTTGGCACTATTAAATAATAACAATATCCTACTATAAAAAAAACATATTTAAATGATAAAAATATCATATCATAAAAAAAAATTGAGGGGCTTCTCGTACCCCTTTCAACCTGAGTGTTGTAGTTACATCAAAACAACAATTTAGTTCCACAACTTAGTCGTACAATTTTATTTCCAAAGAAATTTCAATCAATTCTAACATTTAAAACATAGTCTAATGATAAAGATACTCTAACAATAAAAATATCCTATCGCAGAAAGTTGAGGGACTTCTCGCACCCATTCCAACCAGAATGTTGTAGTTATATCAAAACAACAATTCAGTTCTACAACTTAAGATTCCAGTTTTTATTTTGATAACATTTCAATCAAGAACATCGATATATTATAACGGTAAAGATATTCTATCATAAAAAGCTCCCTCTGTCCTGTATTGATTTGTGATGCGGTTTTTTTCCTTGTCCTTTTTCACGTGGCTGAGAGAGGTATTTGAGGGAGAGGAACTGTCATCTGGGCCGAAAGGCATGTACACCATCAAAGAGTCACATGCCCTCTCTGCTATGTGACATGTCCCTCTCCCCGCTGACTGTAGGAAATGCATTAATTTCATGCTCTTTTGGACCAGTTAGATGTGGCCAATGAGACTTTCAATGTGTGCGATTTTGATTCGTTGGGCCTCGTCTAAGACCGTACTCTTGATAATAGTCAATTATGTTTATGATTGAACGATCACGACACTTATAATTATTCAAAACTTTAGCCCCTACCAGCACGCGCCTTATCTATTTTTATCTGTGGACTTTTACTAGGTCAAATGTGCATAAGATTCCTTCCCTTCCACTCCTAAAGAAAAAAAAAAAATTTCTGTCAAAGTTTCTTGTAATTAAAAAAGAAACTCATTCTGTATAAGTACTTCACTTGATCAAATTCACAATATTATAGATGAGCAAATATATATATATATATAATGCTTTGTCAAGCATCTTTTTTTATCGTTACTCGTTTTGGATTAACTATAATATTGTGTATATCTACATATATGTACAGTTTCCGTCAAATTAAATGTGAGAAAGGACCCACTAGCTACCTTAATTATGATGTTTACGAGTCAAAATAAAGTTAGGTGTTGAAATTTTTGGGAAAATTAGGAACGTGATAGTAATGGATATTGACTAGAGAGATTAATTTCGTTAAAGATTATATGATTTTATGATGGAAAGACTTTGCGTGATCTCTAGTACTTTGTGCAGTGATAAATATGTTATGACCAACAAATGAAGGCAACAAAAAGCATGAAATTAGGAGAAGAGCTTGCAGCTTTGGTACAATCTCCTAGATTTCCAAATTTGCATTATTTAATTTGTAACTATTAAAAAGTTGCAGTTTCAGTAACCGAAATATCAAAGTTATAACTTGTGATAAATTTAAAGGGAGTCTTGTTCCATTTTGAATTACGAGAAATAAATTAAAACGATTTTTATTTTTCGGATCAAATTTGAAATTAATCCTTAAATGTTTAAGAAGAGAGCTTGTAACTTTAGCATAGTCTCTAACTTTTCCATGCATGCATTGTATGTATAAAACCAATAGTAGACCTTTATTTTTCTTGTTTGATTATTTTCACTACTTTTGAAATTAGATAGTTGAAAAGCTTTACCAGGACGTGCTATAACCATTAGATGATGCCATTTTCTCCCTCTATCATGATAGCTCTATATATAGATGCGCACGCACGCGCGCGCACACATGTATACATACATATAATTTGGACACTAAAAATGCTAAAATTTGTCAAAGTTTTGTGTGCCATTGAGTAACTATGGACTATGGTAAAGTTGGCTCAGACCCACTAATTCGAGTTATGCAGTGGAATGTATTTCATGGTTTTTGTGAAATTATTATTGTTATTATTTATTTTTTTTGGGATAAAACTATTTGTATGCTTTTCGTTCAAGTAATTCTTTAATTTTTCTCGTATTTACAAGTTCATTGGTTTTCTCCAAGCCCACTTTGGCAATTGAAATATTAATTTGCATTCCATATTGATTAGAGAAGCTTATAGATATTATCAAGACTCATGATGATTTTGTTCTTTGTGATATATCACAATAAGGCATCATAAATTCAAATATGCCTCCAACAAAAACAGGAGAATCGTGATTACATACATAATTTAATATTAATAACCCATTTAACTCTCATAAAAATATACGTAGAGTTTGAATTCACCTACTCTCAAATTCAAAAAAAAAAAAAAAAAGAAAGATTATGCTAAAATGATTAAAAAGGAGAATTTTAAGGTTTGAAAGAATATTCTATCAGTAAGACTTTGTTATTATCATCTAATTTGCGGGAAGTTTTGTTAGTTTTGCATAATTTTGTAGTTTGATGTGATTTTTTTTTACTAGTTTAATGTTAAAAAATATACACTACTCTACAGTGTTAAGTTGTGTAGCACCTAATGCAGAGATATTCTGCAGAAGCCCCTTTTTAGAGAGAATTTTTCTTTATAAATAAAGGGCGCACTCATTGAGATTGATTATGAGAGGTTAGAGGGAAAAAAAAAAAAACACAGAGAAAGTTTAAGGGTTTGGGATTTCTCTTGTAAACTTTTTGATCATCATAATAAATTACTACTGTAACTGAAAAATGACATATTTTCATATTTAGACAATTTTTTTTTTTTTATAAATCTTACATGTTTTTGTTCGTTTATTTTCTCATCGCGGTATAAAATTAAAGTGCCTAATTCTTTACATGTAGGAAGCTCCGAGAAATTTTTTTTTTTTCATTGATTAAGTTGCAAGATCGTGGTAATACCTAATAATTCTTTTGAAGAGTTGCCTCTTGACTTGAGTTTGAACTGAGACAGTCTCCTCCTTCACTACACCTACAAAATATTATATAAATATATATATGTGTGTGTATATATACACACACACTTAAAAGAGGCCGAAGAAACTTAAAATAAAATAATGGCTGCAGCATGCGTATCATTTATGATAGTTGTCCACATATTACTCCTATATATATTCTCTTAGCTATTGTTTAAGTAAACAAATTCATATTTATATCTGAAAATATTTTAGAACTTCAAAGCCTTGTATGGTCACGAAACACAAGCATTTAATAGCATATAAATGAATAAATAAATAAATAAATATATATATATATATATATATATAGATAATGAAATAAGAGATATAGGCTGACTAGGAGAGTGTAGATGCAATATGTATGCGTCCTAGTCCTACGATCACGGCCCCATAATGATGCTGAAAGGAATCAAAGAAGCTTGACATTTTTTGCTTACTATTTTTGATCATTCCCCTTTAGCCTACAAAATGGCAACAAAGGCCCAAGCCCCACTTGGCCTAAACAAATATAGCCTGCTTATATATATATATATATATATATATATGCATTGGCTTAAAAAGTCATCCAAAACTCCTTGCTGGAGCACCAGTATGCAATGTTTAAAAGATGCCACAACTTGGCTGCTTCTGAAGCCCTTATGGGCCCAACTCCCTCTGTGCCTGACAAGTACAAACTACAAACTCCATCCTTTTTTTTTTAACAAGTTTTTAATATAATTATTTTTTTTTAAATATCTGCATGAATTGAGCATGTGAAATTCAAAATATGAAAATGGAAATAGATATCAGCAACGCTCGACATCATGATGTGTAAGAACAAGTCACGTATATGCAACACTACAAATACCAAATGGTATTGTCTTGTAGAGTGTTTGTTTGAAAATCAACAAAACAACAAAACAAGAAAAAAACCAAAAGAAGACCAAAATTTCCTTACGAAACTTAAACCAGTCTTTTCGAAATTCAAAAAAATTTTTGAACGAAACCCTTTTTAATTAGGTTAAAAAATAGAATAAAACTCCATTGCAAGACTCAAAAAAACAAAAAAGAAAATAATAATAATACGAGTAACGTTCCTTTTCTTTTCTTTTTTTTTGGGTACAAATATTACGTAGCGATAATGGTATTATTTTTTGTAAGGTAGTGCAGAGTTTCAGAAGAAAAAATAGCAGATAAAGAGAGTGACATTAAAAGGACCAAAAATGAATTCAAATAAACAGGAAATCCAACCAGGCTATGTTCAATCTCACACCAACAATTCCACAGCATTTTGCCAGACAAATGGATTCCTCCACTTCCCATGATTATAAAACAACAAATAGATAGTCAAAGATTTCTCTCTCTCTCTCCTCTCTCTCTCTCTCTCTCTCTCTTCACTTTCTCTCTCTAAAACAGCTACACAGTACAGTGCTTAATGATATAGCATTGAGAACTTAAAAAGATATTAAATGTTAACAGCTGGGCTTTGCATGAAACCAGAGTAAAACCCCAGCAGCCTTTTAATTTATTGAGAATTGTCTCTTTGGTTTAATGTTTATTGGTCCCTTCTCTTTCTTGTACAGTTATAGCCACATTGGTGTGTTTTTTGGAGCCTTTCTTGGTTTGTTCAATCTCTCTCCTCTTACACTGTCCAAAATCCACCGCTTTTATTTACCCCCTCCTTTTTAAATTCTCAAAGCACCCTTTTTAAAAAGCATTTTTCCGGTTGTATGTCTTTGCTGATAGAGTCTGTTTTTAAAAATTAAAGATTCGTTTGATGTTTAAATTGAATTTAAGATGAAATAAAATTTTTAAGTTTGAGTTGATTGATTTTTTAAAAATTAGTTATAAATTTGGTTAATTTTTTAGAAAAAAGATAAAAATTAAGATGAAAAAATACAGTTTAGTTAGAGTTAAACTTTGTTATGAAACGTGGGTTAAATCTATTCAAAAAAATTAACAATTGATATAAAGTTAAGATCTGTTATTTCAATTTTTTTTGTCATTAGCTGTCTTTCAACTATTTATTTGATATATTTACTTAAATAATTTACTAATGTGTCAAGATTTATCGGGAGGAATAACTAATAAAACAAGATATGAGATTATAAATATGAATTCCTAATAAAGATTCGTTGGTTTGAAATAATATCCTACCAAGTACCGATATGATTTATTTTATTTTATTTTTCAATGTCTCACCATTTGTTTGGTTCCTCCACTTTCCCCTTTCCCCAAAAGTAAAACACAATCAAAATGGGTCGTATTTAAAGTGTGACAGGAAGGTACTTTCTTGTCTCTTAACCCTTTTTTTTTTCTTTCCCCTCATGCACTAGACAAGAGTAACTAATGTTTCTGTGCTAAATCTAAATGTGTGTACTATTTAGCATTCAATCCCTAGGGACCCATTTGTCCATTCCATATATATGAACAACTTCAACAGAAATGCACTATCATGATTCATTCATAACCCCAATGTCGTTTGAATTTATCCCTATATTGTATGGCATATGTGTAATTATATCAAAGACATATAATATTATTTGGTCACCACCAAAACTTTGGTTCAATAATAAGGATGCCCTTCACATTTCTCCTCTTAAGATATCCCAAACTGAATACACGGAAGCTCTCATATTAAAGGTCTTACCCGATCAATGTATTATGCAGCGTTTGAGTTGTGATGATTTACGTTAGGTCATATATCATTTTCATTTTATTGATTGGTTTTAACAGTAACGATACATTTCACTCATCTCCTTTTAAGAGATCCTATATCTAATATTTGACAATTTCAATATAAAAGGTCTCACCCGATCAATATGTTGTACAGTATTGAACTTATGATGATTTACGTTAGGTTATATATAATTTTCGTGTTATTGGTAAGTCATAAGACTTCTTTTATAAATAATAGAGAGGGCAGATGCAATCCCTTATTCACCAAATCTCTAGCATATCTTAATATTTCACAAGTTACAATAAAGACCCATGTAATTAGTAGAAAATGGTGCTAGTTAAAATATGTTCCTCACATGTTCAATTTTGTTGTTTATTAGGGCTGTTGAACACCTAAACATTATTGTCTCCCTCAATTATAGAACAAAGCTAGGCAAGCCAAAGAGAATTATATTTTTTATAAGAAAAAAGTGAAGGACCACATAGAATATGCTAATATAAAATAATCAAATCACAACCCATACATGCATATAATAGTTATGAAGATTTTAACCCCTAATGTTTATTAGCTGTCTTTGATTTAATTAATTAATTAAACCTGCCCAAATCTTAAAGGAAGCTTTTTCAAGTTAATTGGTATGATATCTACCACTTGTAAAGCTTCGTCTAGGATGACAAGAAAATCCAACCCAGATTGTGAAAATAGAAGAAAATACCAGAAACAGTCAAGTTTTTCAAAAGGGTATCTTGGTCATCAAGAGTTTTATGTCATATATGTGTGTATATATACTATATATATACATATATATCTATATATCTATATAAATATCCTTGATTCAGGTCTCACATGGCTGGAAATTACTCTTCATGTGGCCACATGCATAGGACCCTTCCCATGTTGAAATCCCTTTTAGTAGGGAGGTCAAACTAACAAAGCTTTATCTCTATTTGACTAATCAAATTTCAAATAATTAATTTCCATCATGCTTCCAAAGCTAGTCCTTGTCTAAGTATTCCTGTTCCATCTTTTACTTTCCTTGTCTGTGTAAAAGCAAAAGACATCTTTTTTTGAAAAAAGAAAAAGAAAATTTTTTATGCAAAACAGCATTTTCCATCAAACAAGGATTGTGATTAACTTTATGGATAATGACTCTCTCTGCATTCTAGATCAAATCATAGCACTGAATAAGTAGTGTTTTCAATCTTAAAACTTTAAATATTTGCCCTTCTTGCCTAACCATAAAAGGTTATAGTACCATATGCTGAGTGTATGGAGCGGAATTATCGTCCTGATAAAAGTTAACACGTGAACAGACTTTATGTTGGGATATCGATTTTGGAGTAATTAACAATCAAAGAGAAGAAACATGGAGTTTGGGAGAAGCGGGATGTGTTATTTCTCTCCTAATCTTCTTTGTATCATAATAGTGAAATTTTACAATAGTATAGAATTAGTGTCCGTTTGATGAACGAGTTTGAGTAGAAATTTTTATTGACTTTTCAGAAAAGACAAATATTTTTTTAGAAAAAGATAAAAACTAAAATGAAAAAGTACAGTTTGAATCACATTGTCAAACGAGGCCTTAGTATGCATAACCTTGTATTAGAGTGTCTATTTTGAGGTAATAAGAGGAAAGAGAAAAAACACGGAGTTTGAGAAATGTGGGATATTTTTGTTCTCTTATAATTTTCTTATTTTAATAGTAGTGAAATTTTACTCCTCGCCATTTAAGTTTTTAAGTTTTAAGTTTTTTTTTTAAATTTTAATTTCTCCTTATTTCTCCATATTGCTTGCATATGCAATTACACTCTAATATGGTAAGAAAAACTTTTTGTCATTTAGTTCCCCAGGTGTCCATGTGATTTCCCTTTTCTTTTTTTTTTTTTCCCTCTCTCTCTCTCTCTCTCTCTCTAAACAAACAGCCTTACCTCTCCTGTTTCGGCTTCACCAGACCACCTTAGTTATTATAATCTCACCGTCCAAAACTTTCACTAAACAAACAAAGGTAAATTAAAATTTTGTGTGGACACACTAATTGTCTAAATTATAACATCTTCTACCCTTTATATATATCTCCAAATCTCATGCATTTTCTCAGACACACTTCACAACTCTAAGCCTTTCTTTTTCTTATCCCAAATCCCAAACATAAACCAAAAAAATAAAAAAATGGTCAATCTTGAAACTGTCCAAGCAAATTCTAGATCCATAGAGCCATCTAATTCAAGTCCAAGGATTTCCTTCTCAGCAGAATTCCTAGACGACACAAACTTCATCTCAATCAGTCCAAACTGTCCAGGCAAAAGAGAAGCGATCGAGGACGGTGACCAGAAGGCGCTGACGCCTCCGCAGCTGCAGCGCAATGCTGCGGAGTTCGAGTTCCTGTCGAGCAGCGGTCTGAGCAGCCACAGCATGACAACAGCAGACGAGCTGTTCTTCGAAGGGAAGCTGCTTCCCTTCTGGCAGATGCAGCAAGCAGAGAAGCTGAGCAAGATCAGCCTAAAGGCGAAGGACTCGGAGAACGACGAGGAGGAGGATTTAGACGAGCCTAGCAAGGAAGCGAGTAGTATTTCTACTAATAGTAGAGTGAATTGGTTTGTTGATGATGACCCTTCTCCAAGGCCACCAAAGTGCACTGTCCTGTGGAAGGAGCTGCTGAGGCTGAAGAAGCAGCGCGCTTCTACCTTGTCGCCTTCTTCCTCGTCGTCGTCCTCATCGTCGTCCGCTAGCTCGCTCGCTGACATAGCGTCCGCGGACGAAGGGAGCGGGAGCAGGGGCAATAAAGACGGGTTGAGGCATAGGGAGAAGCTTGGGAAGGGAGGGGTCAGGAGAGGATTGGAGAGGACAAGGTCAGCAACTATTAGAATAAGGCCAATGATCAATGTGCCTATTTGCACCCAGGTCAAGACCAGCTCTTCCTTGCCACCTTTGTTCCCTTTGAAGAAAGGAAAATTGGAGAGGTGAGGATCACAAAAAGGAGTTATGAGAAGAAGTTGGGTTGGAATTGCAGGCTTGTCTAAATATCTTCATCTTTTTTTCTTTTTTCTTTTTTATTTGAATTTTTGGATTTTTTTTTTTCTTTGTGTTCCTTTGTGTAGAATGTTTTGGTCATGGTGGATCTGAAGAATCATAGTGTAAATTCTGACTTTGTAGTTTTTTGTTGGATGCTATTAACAAATTCAACTCATCTTTTTTTTTTTTTTTTTTATATAAAATAATTATCACCCTTTTTGTATTGCCTTAAAAATGCATATATTTGTATCGTTCTCATGTCCAAACAGGTGGTGGTAAATCGTATTACAGTAGTAATGCAGAGTCAGAGAATAAGACAGATTATTTGAGGTGTTAAGGGCAAAGAATTTCATTCGTGAAAATTCTTCATTAAGGGAGTTCGATTTTTTTTTTTTTTTTAGATTTTGTTTTTGGTGTGATAAAATATCAGGAAAGCCCGTGTCCTTAAAACACACACACACACACACACATACATATATTTTTCCATAACCAATTGCAATATTTGAGGCAATAGATCTGGAGTCTGGACTTAAAACCAAAAAAAAAAAAAAAGGTCAAAAGTAACAGGACATTGATGTATAAAATTGTGTCTACGAACGTGAGAAGCATAAAGACTTGAGAAATCATAAGAAACGAACGTGATAAAATTGTGTTTATTCATATTACACGTCTGAAGAAAATCACTCCTTTATTTTTTCCCTGAAAAAATGAGTAAAACTGTGTATGAACAATTATAGAGATATGATTACAGAGAATGAACCAAGAAAATAAAGAATAAGACTGACAAACAGTCAACTATAACTAGACAACTATGAACACACCTCCAACACCCCACACGCCCCCTCCCAAAAAAAAAAAAAAGAGAGAGAGAGAGAGAGAGAGAGAGAGATGAAATTTCATGGGAGGATCTTGAATCGGGTCAAAACTAAAGAAGGCTGAGAATGAGAACTTCCCGGAGAAGTATTTGAAGCTCACTATGAAAACTATGGACTCCGAATGAAATGTCGGGGGGTTCAATAAGCGGCCATGGCTTCTTGACCTTTGAAGACACAGACAGAGATCAAGAAGGTGGAGGGGCTGAGGTCAAGAGTGAGTTTCCGTAGACCCTGATAAGAAAATATAAAAAATTAGCGTATGTCAAAAAATTGATAGGATTTGAGTGACTTGCAGAAGATGAAGACTACCTTAGATCTAATCCGGTTTTTCCATTAAGGCTACTAGGAATATGCCCTGTCAGATTGTTGTTCTGTAAGAACCTGAAGAAAACAAAGAACAGGTCAGGCATATTGGAAATTATTTTGAATTTCAAGTGCGTATTTATATAAAAATTCTGGCCTCAAAAGAAATGTACAAGTCAGTTTGTTCTCATAGCAGCAAGGTAAACAAGAGAAATGGGAAAAGTTCCAGACGACTAAGGAACAGAGAAAGTGAAGGAATTTCTGCCTTTGGTAAGTATTTAGCTATGAGAAATGAACGCACTATTTGAACACCAGTTGTTCAATAAGAATATATAACTTACAGTTCTCGCAAGGTAGCAATATCCCCAAGCGATGAAGGAATTTCTCCGCTAAACTGATTATCTTCCAAATGCCTTAAATTGCAGAAGAAAAGGATTAAGAAAGCCAAACTCCATAATCCAGGAAAAAGGTAATGATGAACAATAGGCATAGCAGCAGAAAAAAACTCAAACGAGAAAACCCAAATGAGATTACGGATCACTTTATCCAAGAAGAAAATCTAGCACCTTCAAATTCGTTTTGACAAAATATGATCAGATTAACGAGATTCAATTACTTACAGTTTCTCTAGTCTCTTTAAAGAACTGAGATCAGGAATAGGTCCTGATAATTTGTTATCCCCAAGCCAGCTGCCAGAAAAGCATGAGATTGTTAATGAGCATACAATACTGAGTCTTAGGTTCTCAATGGTGAGTTATGAATGTTTGATAACCTACATGCCAGTCAGTGCAGTCATGTTGGCGATACCAGGTGATAATGTTCCAGAAAGGCCCATTCCTGTCAAGTTTCTGAAATGGAACGAAGCAACAAGTAAGTTTCTTAAGCAGCACAAATATCAAAGTTGTAGTGTAGTCAATAAGAAGCCAAAACTCACAGAGTAATCACACGAATCCGGGGGCCTTCAGAGCATGTAAGGCCAGTCCATGAATACTGACTAGGCAGACAAGGATCACCATTCCAATCACTTGGAGGGTTTTCAAGACTTTCCTTGAATTTTACCAAAGCAATTACTGTGAAAAGAAATATAAAAATTCTTGTTAAGAAATGGTAATTTAGGCAACAAACGAGATCACCACCGCCATCAAGTGGCTGTGTCAATGAATTCCAACGAATGGTTAGGCATTTTCAGGAAAAAAAATTAAAGTTTCTAAGAAGCATACCATCTCGGGTAAGAGTTCTTCCTCCGAGAGGGAGAACTTCAAAAATCTCCCCACCATTAATCAGAGGACCAAAGTTTGATTTTGGAGAAGGGGTCAAAGTAATCTTTGTGGGACCAGAGAGAGGCCATTGAGTTGCAAAGACGACAACGCCTGCTGGGGTCACATTTAGATTGCTGTAATATGTGACACCATTGATGCTTATGTTGAAATCCCTAGAGTTGGCTGATGATGAATCACTGCTATCAGCAAAGTACAAAGCAATGTAGAACTTAGCAAACGGAAGGGACGCTTCTGGCCAGTTCAGCTCCAAGGGTTCTCCTTGGCCAGTTGTCAGCTTGGTTTCAAATATTTTCAAAGGTGGGACATTCCAAAAACCAGAAGCTGATATGTTTTTGTTACTGTTAGTTGCCAAGGTGGAATTGCTTTCTCCGAATGGCTCCCAATACCGGTCGAATTCATCATCAGGATATCTGGTGACACGAAACATTAGGATCAAGATATTGACAGAATTTGTATTTTACCAAACAAAACTAAAACGAACAAAAAGCTAGAGTGGTGAAATCTACCCTAGCTACAATTTAGAGAAGAATTCGGTCTGTTGCAAATTGGTAACTAAAGGAGAAAAGAAAGGAGTGAACTTTTTATGAGATATGAAACATTACGTTAAATTCTTGTTCAGGACATTTACAGACTAAAAAGAAAAGGTGATCACACTGACCAACCCTGGTAATGGTTTAAGTTGTAACATTATATTTCTTTAGTAAAACAACAAAAATTTTATAGAAGTATAACACAAAAACCTTATCCTAGTTCAATAATGCACATTTTTAAGTCATTTTTACGCGGAATAAATGTCACATTAAGCCTCGTATTCTACATGTTATTGGTAAAGGTTCAGCTCTCGAGAAGAATCGAAGATAAACCCAAAAAATTTATGCATAAACCAGAATTAAGTGCTTAATCCCAAAAGAACAGTAATGAAAATCATCCAAAAATAATGAGGTAAATGATAAATAAAAAATTAAAATTAAAATTAAAATTGTACATACCTGATCACGGACCCATTGTAGCCAAAACTGCTTCTCTCGACCAAATGAAGACCAAAATTCTTGAAATCGGTGGAATTATACAAAGAATCATCCAAAATCACAAACTCCAGAGCCGATATGAAGGGGTCGGATTCTGTATACGAATTAGCCCCAATACAGACGCTCATGGTGTTCCCCTGAGCAAGGAAAACCCCTTCGTAATACGACAAATTCCCGGCGGCGTAATCCGATGTCGTATTGACGACGCTCCAGAGCGTCCCGTCCACAATCTGCTCGAACACCGGTGGCGAGTCCCGGCCGTCGAAATTGCCGTAGAAGTAGGTCGTCCGGACCATGTACTTGGCCCCGCGGTACGCCCGCACGACGTAGCAGAACTTGTGGCCGGGATCGTTGGGGAACGATCGGACGGTCGAGAGGTAGGGAGCGACCACCGGAACGGAGATGGTCATGGGGGTCCCGCCGGAGACGAACCCTTCGTCGGAGAGCCATCGACGGCCCTCGATCACCGTGTCGTTGGTCGCGCCGCAGTCGATCAAAATCCCTGCAAAAAATCAGAAAAAATTTTTTTTTTTAATTAATTCAATAGAAATAATCAATTAATTAATCGAATAGAACGAAAATTTGATTATATTAATTTACCTCTGGGTTGGGAGAGAGAGAGGGAGAGGAGAGAGAAGAGCGAGAGAATGAAGAAAATGAAGAAGGAGGACATTGTTGGTGGTGGAGAGGAATTGGCATGTGAGACCTGAAAGGATTAACAGAATAAAAACATAATGAGAGAGAGAGGTTTTAGAGAGAGAGAGAGTGGGTTTGGTCTGATCTGGTCTGGTTTGGGTGGGTTTGAAATGGTGGTGTAGAGAGAGAGAGAGAGGAGAGAGAGTTGAAAGGGTCTAAGGTTGAGTCAAGCAAGAAAGGAACAGGAGATGGAGTTGGCGAAGAGGAAAGGTATTCTCTAAAAACAAATATATTAAAATCAAACTCATTCTTCTTCTTCAGTTTTTAACTTCGATCAAGTGGAAGTAACGCGGGAAAATATACATTTATATATATATATATATATTAATACAAACCAAAAAAAAAAAAAAGATAAGAAATACGCGGCCCAGATGAACACCGGCAGTTATTGTTGTTACTCGGTTTCGTACAGTAACGGTAACTGTTAGAGCTGTTAATATTTTTGTCCGTCTCCGTTTTGAAAACTATTTTTTTTTTTTCTTTGAGAACTGGTCGTTCAAACTTGAAACTCCATCACAAGAGGACAATTTTTAACCTCAACTATTTTTTTCCATTAAATTCTCCGAGAAAAGAAAAATCTGTTGCTTATAGAGCTATCTGTATGATTTTTTTTAACTATATTAAAAGGAAGAAGTCCACTGGAATATGAAATAACATCTGCTTTTTTATATTGTTTTGAGCTCTATAAACTATATGTTATATATATATTTGAAATGTACGTTATCAATAAATATATCAAATTATTAAGGGTTCGTTTGGTGAATGAGTTGAGTTTGAGTTTCGATAAAATTTTTAAGTTTCATTTGAGTTGACTTTTTAAAAATTAGTTTTAAACTTTATTGACTTTTCAGAAAAAAAACAAAAATTAAAATGAAAAAATACGATTTAATTGGAGTTAAACAAAAAAAATTTCTATGATAAATTTTACACGAGAATACTCTATTGTTTTACTTTTAGCTCTTTAGAAATGATCAAATTTTGAACTTCGTTCGAATATGTTGGTGTAATCAATTATTTATCATAGTCGTTGGTTCTTACATTTTTAAGGTACATATTGTTTTACTTTTAGCTCTTTAGAAATGATCAAATTTTCAACTTCGTTCGAATATGTTGGTGTAATCAATTATTTATCGTAGTAGTTGGTTTTTAGATTTTTAAGGTACATAGGTTAATATTTGTGTTCGTATTTTTTATTTATAATATATTTCCACTTCTAAAAAGATTAAAATCTGAAGAAGCAGGTGTATGGGAAGGGTCATAATTTTGAATGAGGCATGTGGAGAGATTCAAAGGAGTCAACGACGAGTGGATAAATGGTGGTTGTTAGGATTGGTTGGGAGATTTATTTATGCATTAAATTTTCTTATGTTGTTTATGTCGGAAGATGCGTTTGGTTTGAGGAAACGTATATATTTCAGAATATTATTTATTTTCAAACAAATTTTTTATTTAAATTTAATTGAAAGCAATTTTTGAAAAAATAAATATTACTATTTCCGAACCTTTTGTTTTGGCTTTAAAAAATGAATATGGTTCCCTCTCATTTTCTAATGCGTCCAATTTCCAACTTTCAATCATGCCTCTCCATGTCTCTACTTCATCCTTTGGGGCGCGGACCAATTCGCTTTCTTTGGTTCGGCTGCGACTTAGTCGTCTCTTCAATTTCTTTAGGGTTTGTTTGGCAAAACATCTCATTTTAAACTAAACTGTATTTTTTCATCATGGTTTTTATCCTTTTCCCAAAAAGTTTTTTGTCTTTTCTGAAAAAATTTTTTATCTTATCTAAAAAGTCAATAAAAATTATTATTACAATTAAAATATTTCAACTCAAACTAACATACCAAACAAACCCTTAGTCTTGTAGACTTGAAAACATTTATATTTTAAAGCATTCTCTAATAGAGTGTTAAATTGATGTGTTAATGAAACTTTTTTGATATCTAGATTCAAAAAAAAGGGTCCTCTCTTAGACTATTATCTTTAATATCAAATTTTCAAATTTTCATTTATTAAACTTTGTAACAAAATTATTATTAAGTATAATTAATGTCAACTCTAACACAAATTTTTAATTGATTGGTATCTTAACTTATCATTAGAGGATTTTCATTTTTAAATTATTTAAATTATGAAAATTTATTTTTACGGGGTTAAAATTTAATAACAAAAGGTAAAAATGACAACATATTATGACAAATATAATATTGATATTATCATATACATTTTGAAAATGTCTTACCTACTGATTCCATTATTTTATTTGTTATGTTTCGAGAGCATGAGACCTTTTCAGACTTTCATATTGCTTAAAATAAAACTTAGGAACTTCTTTTTTTGTTTTTTTTGGGAGGGAAAACTTAGGAACTTTAATAGTCCCTAAAAAAAAAAAAAAAACTTTAGTAGTTAAAATAACTTATTTTAAGCTAAATCAATATGATATAAAATTAAACTAAAATTAATTAAAATTTGTATCATATTGATAAAGAATGAAAAATTTATGTCATAACGATCAATGGAAAATAAAAAGGTAATTATTTAAGTAATTTTGTCGAAAAGAAAAATACAGATGGCTTTGTTTGGTGATTTGTTCCATATCAAAAAATGTACTTTTTTATCTCAATTTTTATCTTTTTCTAAAAAAATTTTTGTTTTTTCTGAAAAATTAACAAAAATTTTCAACTTAAATTTAAAATTTTCAAATTTAACTGACAAACGAATCATAAAAATTGTATCACAATACGGATTTGGGAAGGAGAGGACAATGGGTTTGGCCCACTACCTTACCGACTTAAAAATGTGGCCGAAACTTTAATTGAAACGGGCCATTAATCACGAGGAACGACCCCATTCCTGTTATTTTCCTCTTTGTTTTTGCCCTTTTTCTTTAATTTCAAAGTTGAAGCTTGAAAGCAACTAAAATTTCTTTTATTTTGATTGGTGATAATCATCATCGGATTCCCTTACCCTGCAGCTAGTTGGTTCGCGTAATTTGTTATGTTTCTAGCCGATGACGAAAGCAGATTCTCCCATTTTTCAACCAAGTATGGCCAATAATTACCATCAAAATGCTAGTCTTATAGCAATTTCTATTCAAAGTTCGAATCCCATGAAAAGCGTTTGAAATTCTTTATAGGTTTCTAGACAATAACACAAAAGAAATTTTAAGTTTTATACCTCAAACGCAAGTAATTTACGGTTTCTCGAGAGACTCCTTAGCCGCACTCGAAGAAATAATTAACAAAAAAGTGAATTCTTGGTGTGAGACGCTTCAATTTCAACCCTCATCATATAAGATCTACTTTTTATTAATATGTGGTACTAGACATCAACGATGATTCTGATATTGTTGTCATAACGAGGTGAAATACGACCCCATATATTTTGTTTTATTACAATTCTTTTTTTATCCCATTATGCACACAACATCAGTTAGACATGTGAAGTTGGATGGACCATAAAATAAGCACTAGAGGAAAATCACGTCCACAAAAAAGTCATTCATTCACGTGCATGCTCACTCCATGGTTTGGTAATTGATGAGCTTAAGCCCACACGTCACCTTCAAACTTCAAATCCCATGCACCAAGAAATCCATTTTATTAAATCTCATAATGCTTTGCACTAAAGTGGAATTATGTTCTCGATACACGTATTAGAATTGCACGTTTAGCTGTTATTTTTAATTTGAGTTAATCCACATGACGAAATTTTGTCAAAATATCATTTCATGTAATGATATAAATTTATTTATCGTTAGATTATATCTGTAATTATAATTTTCCACCCAACCTATAACCACATGTAATATCACTAACACAAGATCATATAACAACGTAAAATCGTCCTTTATAAAATAAAAAATATATATATATATAGCCCGTTTGGTGCAGTAGTTTGAGTTGGGATTTTTAAGTTTCAATAGTAAATTTTTTTGAATTTTCAGAAAAGACAAAAAACTTTTTGGAAAAAAGACAAAAAAAAGTTTGAATTGAATGATTTGAATGGATTTACCAAACAGGCTAATAATCTCATAATAGTTTGTAGCAATGGTAAGATCTCCTCACAAATTTAATGGACCTCTCGTTTTTGTTTGGACATGCTAGCACGTCCATAAGAAATGGTAGACCATGAAGGCCTGTCATGCACTCCTCTAATGTATTCTATTTTTATATTCATTTTAGTTAATTATTATATATTTTTCTAGAGATCTCTTATTTCAACTTATATATATATATATATTTTTTTTTTTTATTTTTGAAAGATTATGTGATGGATGATATGTGGGATTGTCTCTAAAAAACATATTTTTCAATTATTGTTTTAATTATAATAGTTTCAATGTTTTTTTTAATCTATTTAAGGAAAGAAAGTAAAAAATCTAAATAAAAAGATAAAAATTATACACATATTTATTTGTGTGACTCTTTTCAGATTTTTCTCTATTGTGCAACTTTCATTAAATGTATAGAGACAAAGCAAAATAACATTTTTAAAGAAAATAATAATAAATTATAGCATAAAGAATTTTAAACATAAAAATAAATAAAATAATCAAATTTACGACCACATGATATAAAAAAAATCTCTCAATTTTTCTATTTTCTCTCTAACATGAAACTAAGCACACAAATTTATTATTAAAAATTAGATGTAAATTCAAAATCTTTTAGAAAACCCAAGTAAATCTAAAGAAAAAACATGCTACAAAATATGCTATAAATCAGAAATACATACTATAATTTATTATTTTTTAAAAAACATGCAATAAACTTTAAAGCTAGATATAAAACATGTTATGGTATAGTTTTCCTTAAACGTATAAAAAAAAAAGGCCGAAAAAAGTGGGCCCAGCATTTACAAGGGCCCAAGATCTTGCTTTCTCTGTCTCTCTCTTCTGTCTTTCACTCAGGCTCAGCATGCGCACATTAGCCAGATTCATTCATTTTTACGCTTGGCCCGGCGGGAGCGCACGTTAACGTCATTATCAAACAATAACAAAACCCCGCGAATTTAATTAGCCGGTTTAAAGCCGACATTTTACCGGAAAAAAATAAGGGGGAAAGAAAAAAAACAAAGAGAAAGAGAAAAAAAAAAAAAAGAAAAAGAAAAAGAAAAGCATTACTGTCTTTTTTTTCCCCTCAATATTCCCAAAACACCCCCAAGCTTTCTCTCTCCTCTCTCTCTCTCTCTCTCTCTCTCTCCTCCGGAGAGCTAATTCAAATCCCAAATTTCTCGTTTCGGATCAGGCTCTGAGTGGCTTTTGCAGCTTCCTTCCTTCTTCCTTCAGGCGTCCATGGAGGTTCCGCGGCGCCAAGATCAGTCCCTCCCGGAGAGGAAGGGACAGAAGCGGAAACTGGATCAGGACGATGTCGAAGAAGACCACCGCGAGATCTCCGCCCCCTCCGCCGACGCCCGCCAGGCTCTTCTATCCGAGGTCTCTGCGCAGGTCCACATCCTCAACTCCACCTTCTCTTGGTCGGAATCCGATCGCGCCGCCGCCAAGCGCGCCACTCACGTCCTCGCCGAGCTCGCTAAAAACGGTAAGAATTCCTTGTTCCAATCGCCGGAGACCAACTCCCTCCCTCCCTACTTCCGATCCCGTTGTGTTTCTTGGTTTTTGATTCGGAAACTCCTTCGAGTGGTGCTGTTTTCTCTCGATCTTTCGCTCGAGCTTCGTGCGTGATCAGGATTTTTTTTTATTTTATTTTTGTTTTCGTTTTCCTTCGTTGCGTGGTTGCAGAGGAGGTGGTGAACGTGATCGTCGAAGGCGATGCGGTTCCGGCTCTGGTGAAGCACCTTCAACCGCCTCCTTCAGGCGAAAATGATCGAAGCTCGAATCCGTACGAGCATGAGGTTGAGAAAGGAAGTGCCTTTGCTCTAGGGCTTCTTGCTGTTAAGGTCCTTCGATTCACTTAATTTTCGTTTTATCTTGCTTTAATTTCAATTTCAAGAGTTCCATATCAATTCGACTATAGAACTTAATGAATTTGCGATTATCTCTAAATCAAATTCTTTTTTTTGTGTATTTAGATGAACTGTGTGTCTCATAAGCTTGTTCTGTTTCCTTAGCCACTAAAAGAAAATTTTTTTTTCTTTTTGGTTGGGAAGTTTTGTGGAAAATGGTGATTTGGGATGTTCTTATTGTTTCAAGGATTGCATGTACTAAACATGTACTTGCTGAACCTTCTTCTGTTACATGTTTATCTGTTAACAGCCAGAGCATCAACAGCTTATTGTTGACACTGGAGCTTTGTCTCATCTTGTGGATCTACTAAAGAGGCACAGAAATGGTTCGAATTTCTCGGGCTGTGACCAGCGTCATCCGTAGAGCTGCTGATGCCATCACTAACCTTGCTCACGAAAACAGTAGCATCAAAACACGCGTCAGGTTTGCTCTTTAGTCAAGTGTTTGAACTTTAACGCTGTTGTCGGTACCCGTTATATGTTTACGAGAAATCGAATTGGGTTTACAGGATAGAAGGTGGAATTCCACCACTGGTTGAGTTGCTCGATTTTACTGACACGAAGGTGCAGAGAGCAGCTGCCGGGGCACTGCGAACTCTGGCATTTAAGAATGACGAGAATAAGAATCAGGTAGTAGGAAATCTGGGTAAATTTGGATATTATAAGGCCGATCTGGATGTGAAGTAATGTTTTTGACGTCACGAACTTGCAGATTGTTGAATGTAATGCGCTTCCCACTCTCATCTTAATGCTTCGGTCCGAGGATGCTGCTATACACTATGAAGCAGTATGTTTTGGATTTATCGACTTTGTTTGTCCTATGCCAATTAGGTGTTATTGTGACTGCAGCTTCAACTGATTTTCATGTATTTTCAGGTTGGTGTGATTGGAAATTTGGTACATTCGTCTCCAAATATAAAGAAAGAAGTTCTTTTAGCTGGAGCTTTACAACCTGTTATTGGATTACTTAGGTAAGTCTTGGTGATCTTCCTGGTATCATTATTCTTTGCCGCTGTCTCTGTTACTATACCGTGTTGATGAGTTATAATGTAAAAATGGGTATTTAAAAAAAAAAAAAATACTGAAGGTTTTACATTTGGATAACAGTTCCCGCTGTTCCGAGAGCCAAAGAGAGGCAGCTTTGTTACTTGGACAATTTGCCGCTACTGATTCCGATTGCAAGGTGGATTAACCATTGTCTTTCTACTCTTAACTCTGTTTTCAGTGACTAGAACACTGTGACACTTTTGTCCAAGTTTCTTCTTTGTTACCGCAAATACGAAAGACAGAGATAATTTGCAGTTTGAAATTTATAGGTCTTAGTTTTTCTGCTATGCTTTCAGATTTTAATTTCCTTTTTAGTTCTTCGTGGTTGTAGCATGAATGCAAGCATAGGTATTTGGATGCTGACTAATTGCAGCTTGAATATTGCGCTTGTTTTGCCCTCGTTTCTTTTCCTTTATTGTTGCGTTAAACTTATAGTATTTTTTGCAGGTTCACATTGTACAGAGGGGTGCTGTCCGGCCTTTGATCGAGATGCTTCAATCCCCAGATGTACAACTGAGGGAAATGTCTGCCTTTGCACTGGGGAGGCTGGCACAGGTTTCTCTCTTTCTCTCTCTTTGTTGTTCTTTACGTTCTTCAGGTTTCTGATGGCTCCATTTTATGCAAAAGTTAAAACTCACACTTTGTAAAAGATGTGCAAATGCTTGTACGCTTATTTGCACGTCCAATACCTAAATATGAATATTTACATAAATACTCGTAGCTATGTGTTTACTTTGCAAACATTAATACCTGTAGAAACTAATCTTGGTTCATCAGATTCGTGATGGTTCACCTGCTTCTGTGGTTTGTTAACCACCTCCATATGAAATTTGCTTTCATCATTAGAATTACTGCCAGTTCACTGGTCACTTGTCAGAATTATACTATGCTTGGTGTGATGAAAATTTTAATTTCAGGACACACATAACCAAGCTGGTATTGCGCACAATGGGGGTTTGGTGCCATTGCTTAAGCTTCTTGATTCGAAAAATGGGTCTCTGCAGCATAATGCTGCATTTGCTCTCTATGGCCTTGCAGATAATGAGGTCTGACTTTATTATTTTTTATGTCTTTGGTTATGGATCTCGTCTTTCAGTTGGTGAAAAGATTGATATTTAATGCCAGATGATGTAATATTTTGCTCTGCTTATTCATTTTCTCCAATAGGATAATGTATCCGATTTTATTAGGGTGGGAGGTGTCCAGAAGCTGCAGGATGGAGAGTTTATTGTTCAAGTACGTTTGTTTGTGTTTAATTGTATTCTGTTTTGTTCAAGTACGTTTGTTTATGTTAATTGTATTATGTTGATATTTAAGATTAGCTGTCATTGTTACCTTTTCCACTTTATTTTATACTTGTTTGAGTTTACATTTACACAAGTCAAAATTTCTAATATATTTGCAGGCAACAAAAGATTGTGTGGCAAAAACGTTAAAAAGATTAGAGGAGAAGATTCATGGAAGAGTGAGCATCATCTAGTATTTAATTATTATTTTTTATTTTTTATTGCCTTTGGCCCTTTGGTACTATCTTGCAAGGGATTTACTTTTATTCTTATTTTTAATAAATTTTATTTTTTTGAAGCTTATGAGATGTCTAATCCCTTAATTTTTTGACTCAGGTTCTGAACCATCTGTTATATTTGATGCGTGTTGGGGAAAAGGCAGTGCAAAGACGAGTTGCTTTGGCCCTTGCTCATCTTTGTTCCCCAGAAGACCAGAGAACAATATTCATTGACAGCAATGGTATGTCCCATTCTCTATGTTATCTGTCCATGTTAATTCATATTTTTTGAATTGCAAATCATCTTGTTTGTTGCTGCTCTTGAGTAATAATATATAAATACACACTAACTAGCAGGATTAGAGTTACTTCTTGGGCTTCTTGGGTCAACAAGCCTCAAGCAGCAATTTGATGGTGCTGTGGCTCTGTACAAGTTGGCTAACAAAGCCATGGCTCTTTCCCCTGTAGATGCAGCTCCCCCGTCTCCTACACCACAGGCAAGATTATTTTTCAGACTTGATGGTTTGCAATATCTGCCTTTTTGAATTTTCTGTTCTTCGTATAATGTCATGATGGTGAACTAGTATAGCTTGTTAGCATATCTGGTGATGCACACTCTTTCAAGAGTTCAATCTTAGGCAGCAAAGACTCGTTCTTTATAAATGTTAGGCTGTGTTGCCTCAAAATTTTCCCATTAAATTCTCATTATTCTCTACAAAAGTAGTTCATATAACATGCAATTAGCATCAACTGCCTGAGAGAGATGATTTTGTAGGTCTATCTAGGGGAGCAGTATGTCAACAGTCCTACGCTGTCCGATGTTACATTTCTAGTTGAAGGTATGTCTTTGGCATACTTAATGCTACGCTACTATTCCTAAAGGAAATCCAGAAAATTTTAACTGCATTTGTGAGCATGCGGATTTCTTCTAAAGCTTTATAAATGTAATTTTTATTGCAGGTAGACGGTTCTATGCTCATAGAATTTGCCTGCTTGCATCTTCAGATGCATTCCGTGCGATGTTTGATGGTGGTTACCGAGTGAGTTCCTGTTAGATTATTACTTGCTTCTTTCCCTGTTGGTTTCATCTTCGGCTGGGTGTCTATGCACATGGATGTATTGTGATGGTATGAGTTTTAACATCTCTTCCCATGTGTCACAGGAGAAAGATGCAAGGGATATAGAGATTCCCAACATTAGATGGGAGGTTTTCGAGTTGATGATGAGGTTTAGTTTTAGACTTTGCTTTCCTGTTTCTAGCCGGATCTTCTCTGTTAAGCTTCCGTAATTTATCTGCTCAATTGCGTGCAGATTCATCTACACTGGGTCAATAGAGATCGCAACAGATATTGCTCAAGATCTTCTAAGAGCTGCTGATCAATACCTCTTGGAAGGGCTTAAGCGACTTTGCGAGTACACAATTGCTCAGGTGGGTGTATAATTCTGGTTTCTCTTTTTTCTCACCATATCCTTTTCTTGATTTGCTATGCGAGTTTCTGATTTGCATATTATTTTTGCAACTCAGGATATATCGCTGGAAAACGTTTCAAGCATGTATGAACTTTCCGAAGCCTTTAATGCTATGTCCTTAAGGCACGCTTGCATCCTATTTATCCTTCAACAGTTCGAAAAATTGAGTGCTAGGCCAGGGTATGTGCTTTCTTCTATTAATTCTTTCCTTGTTTTTCTTTGACGAGTAATTATGTATTCATTTTTTACCCTCTATATGCAATTATCGCAGACACTCTCATCTGATCCAACGGATATTGCCCGAGATCCGCAATTACTTTGCTAAAGTACTTACTAAGCCTAACCCCCATAACCTGCGGCCGTAGATCGCTGCCCCCCTTGATTCTTGATCCCTAACAAAACACGATGTACAGAAAGCGGTAGATGTTCTTCCCGTTCTTGAGCCAATAGAAGGTTCTAATTCGTTGATTGGTAGATTGGCTTATAAAAATCAATCCATTTTAATTTTTAAAATCCAGAGTGCTTTTGTTTTTGTACGTATATTCTCATTGTTCAAGGTAATTTGTCCGCACTAATGTTTGGAATGTGACTTGCACGGACTGGACTTGCATGTATTATTATTACCTTTTAGTCTTTGCCATTTACTTAGTGAAGTGGCAAGCATTTGAAAAATAATGTCCTGGCCAAAAAAAAAAAAAAAAAAGGGAAAAATAGTGTAATTTGAAAGAAATGCGTAGAAATATATATATATATATATATATATTTCTGACGAGGTTTCTTTCTGTCAATGTCATAGTCGCATTTTGCAAATGAGTGAAATCAAATGTTTATTCAACGGAAAATCATTGTGCAGAAAGAGTTGGAAAACATAATTTTTCTCTTTTTGCTTGGAAAAAAAAAAAGTTGTTTGTTGTACAAAGAAACGTCTCGTTGCGGGGAGAAAATCGTCCGTGGAATCCACTTGGATGTCTAGAGAAAATGAACAAATGGCATGCCTCTAGTAAGGGTTCGTTTGGAATAATGGTTGGAGTCAGAGTTTTATATATTGGAATTGAAATCTGCGTTAAGTTGAAATGAATTGTGATATATTGGAATTGAAATCTGCGTTAAGTTGAAATGAATTGTGATATGAAAATAGTATAAAAATTTGAAATGTGATCGGAAAAAAAGTATATAATATGAATTTTGTTTTGTTCATCTTATCATTATGTGAGATTAAAAAAAAAAAAAATCATCTTTGATGTTAAATTTATGGTTGTTGAATTTTTATGAAAATTTTATCATAAGCTATTATCAATGTCAAATTTAATATATATTTTTTCTTATTGATTTTATTATCCAATCCAATCTAGTTCAAAATTCACTGGATTGCATTAGGTGATTGGATTGTACTTAGGTTTCATAATAACTTATTAAATCATATCACATTTCACGAAACTTACTCGAATGACGTACCACATTTTCATGATATCAATTTAGCCATATGTCCAATTTATTGTGTATAATATAAAATCAAAATCACCCAACATAATAGTTGAGAAAAATGAATTTCCCAAGTCCATACTTCCAATACATAAGTGATGAAGGGATTAAACGATGTGATAGTGGGCGTGACAATGATATGACACGAAGAGATTAGAAGATGATATAGGATAAAAGCTTGACAATGGGTGAGAAAGTGATGTTTTAGAGTCAGTAAATTGTTAGAGAATAGAATATGAGGTAGGTTCAAGTGTTTGAATTTAAAAAGAAATTGATGATTTCTATCCAAAAAGATGGGCGAAACAAAAAAATGGGCCAAAGCTTTGAAAAGATACACAACTTTGTCGGTTTTATTTGCATCCACAAAATTTATGAATACTCTCAATTAACAAATATTACTTATGTTAAATTATAAAATCTATTTTTTATAGATATTTTTAACACAACATCAAATTTAACCCTCTTATACGTCCACATTCATTCTAATTTGTTTTTTATTTACTTCAAAAAAAAAAAAATCGTCAAAAATAAGTTAACAAATCTAAAGAGAGTATAGAGCAAGTGATATTAATATTTCTTTAGATCTCGAGATAGAACGGAGCTAATCATAATAATACAACTTTTTTTTTTTGGGCGGTGCTTTTCTAATCATCATTATTCGCGACTTCTTTTTTCTTCCTCGTGTTCATGTGTCTAGTCTGTTTTATCTTTCTTTTTTTTTTTAAATGTTTTTTTCTTTACTTTTTGTCTGTTATTTTCTTTCAATGTTCAATAATATTTTGTATTCAATTTTGTATTTCTTTTTTTTTTTTTTTAAATAAAAAATAGATCAATGATATTCTTACCCTCTCTTAACGCTCTCTTAACGTCATTAAAAAAAAAGAAAAGGATCTTAATTATAGCAATCCCAAACTTCAAGAAGCATTGTACTTCTTCGTGAATATTATTAGTTGATATTAGTATCAAATTATACTACTACTTTTTATTAGCGTGAATTAACAATATTTTTAATATAGATTAAAATAAAATTATAATTGATAATATAAAGATCCTTTTATTAAAAGGTGCGAGTTTTCGTTAGCCTACTGGTTTTTTCTTTACTAATCACTTTTTTATCAGGCGTGCTCGAGCAGACACCATGATTTGATTTTTCTAGTTTTTCAAAATACAAACTTAAGAGCATATCTACTATATTGTTAAATTCATGTGATAAAGTTTTGTTTTGACATTTGGTAGGAAAATCTTTTTGTGATGCAACGCTATTTTCAATGTGTTTAACGATTGCTTTCCTTGGTGGAATATTTGCCACCAAGTATAATAATATCAAAATTTGATATTTAATTGCTATTAATTAATGTATTGTTTTTTATTTGATTATTGTAATATTGTCATTTTCTAACTACTTTAAGTACAAAAATTTTAAGGCATCACTGGTGCTAAATATTACTACTAATAGAAAGTGAGTCACTTATAGATTTCATATTGTAAGATGGAATTTTTTTTAAGTGATCGGTGGTCAACACCATTAAATTTTTTAATATTATATGATGAATATAATGCTGATTTTAGTATTTATATGGGAGATAGTCTCGAGTCAAAATTCTCCCCTCTAAATCTAGAGTTAACAATACTCATTCACCCATGGATTCCATTAAAATTAGAGTGTGACAGAAGTGAGTGAAATTAAGCTTGCGTTTGATTCACCAGTTACAGAAGAAATTTTATATTAAAGTTGGTTGATTTTTCAAAAACTAATTATAATTTTTATTAATTTAAAAAAAGATAAAAGTTAAGATAAAAAAGTATAATTTAATTAGAGTTAAATTTAATTATCAAACCGAGCATAGGCATTAGAAAAATTGTATATAAAGAATGATTGATCTTTCGAATCTTTATAAATTGAGAAAGTATCGCGTTGATGGAGACATTAATAATTTCATTCGTGGTGCAAATGTAGTTTCTCTATACTTGTGTGTGTGTGTGTGTATAGATCTCCTTTTATAGACCCCACTTCCAAACCAACGGCCCACAAACCAAAGTTTCCTCGTCACGAGACTTTTAATAATACTCTCATCCATGTTCTTGAATAAGCCTCTTTCCTTCCATTGTGGTGTTAGTAGTTGTCTGCTAAATTTAGAGCAAGTAGGTCATGACAATTGACAAGTGAGGAGCCCTAGAATTTAATCATCTAATAAACTTTGATAATGACAAAGGGATGTATTAAAGTACTTTCTAGCTACCTCTGCAACATAAATTAATGCAAAGAAGAAGTAATGTGTAACGCTGATTTGAAGTCATATTAAAGATTTTAGACCTAATTTTTCAAATTATTTTTTAAGTCTAATTTAGCTAAAAGAGTTTGACGTTCAGATATATTATCTTGAGCTATACGCTATAAATTGATACGTGAAAGCTCGTTTGTTAGGAGAAAAATAGAAGTAGAAATGGATATTGATGAAAGGATTTTGGGACTTAAAATAGTTCGATAAAAAAAAATGAGGAGAGAATGTGTCGAGTGAGGAATTTTAAATACTTCAGAAAATTTTAATTTTAATTTCTTCCAATTTGAGGAAATGAAGAAGGAAATCCATTTTTTTTAAATAGAAATTATTATTCAAGATAAAATGAGATACAAACACCAATACCAAAGATAAAACAATCCTGTGAAATAATAGACATGATCCTCGATTAAGATCGATTTCATCAGTAAAATCTGATGAAGCTTAGTAAGAAGGACATAAGTCGAGATCCGTTGACGGGAAAGTTTCTCGAATTCCTCGGCAATCTTATAATCGAGTATGTACAAAACTTTTTTAAAGAAAACATATTCAATTAATATAATATTCTGATTGATCGAAAAATAGTCACTCATAGAATAGAGACTGCCATAAATTCCGCCTGGCCGTAACTCTAGTGGAACCAATAAATATATACCGCTAGAAAAAAACTCAATCGGAACACACGTGAGGGAATTACCTCCTTTGTTACAATTAAAACTAAAACACAAAAACAAATCATTGTTATAAGAAAACATAAACTGCAAAATTCTCGCCCATGTGAAACAATCACCCGACTGCACGTTACAACTTGAAGGAAAACAATTGACTTGAGGTAATCACACCTACCATTAGATAACCAAGACATCACTAGATCCAAACCGCACTTGTCAACTAGATCTGATCAAGAAACTTTCATCTAGAACCTTCTGACTCATTCCCGCTGAAATCATTGAATCGTCGCTCACCCTCACCAGTTGCGATGATGGTGATGGTGGAAGTCCCACGTAAAGAAAAACCCCAAATATAGGAAATTTGAGAGAACAAGGGACAGAGAGAGAGGAAAAATCAAAAGATGTTTGACAATGACCTTCCCTTTTTTTTTTTTTTTTTAATTATCACTTATCACTCCTTTTACATAGCGGTGTTTTTATTATTAAAGAATTACTCTAAAGTGAGCGGTGTACTACACAAGTGAAAGGAAATCCATATTAAATACAATAAGAAAATTTTAATTTCATTTCTTTTCATTTTCCTCATATACCTTATTTTCCTTCCTAATATATTTCTCTCTCATTAGACACATCCTTAGTCTTTAATTATCTCATCAGCAGCGATCCAAAAACCAAGTTGTCAACTGACATGGAATATGAAAATATTAAGGAAAACTGACTTTTACGTATTTGTCTTCAATAATAATTTGAATTTAATCTTATACTTAAATTTAAAAAATCTCCTGATTTCGAATTTAAGAGTTTTGTATAACTTATACGATTTTATAACCGTATAACTTGTATTTATATAAAATCTAGAAAACTGCACATTAATAGTAAATTATTTCTGTTTTTCTATTTCGTAACAATAGAAACGTTACCAAATTAATTCAAAATTTGTAATATGTTATTCTTCATGTTATTAAGTAGGACCACACGTACAAAAATACACATAATTATTCCCTCTACTCTACTCTTTGGTTGCTTCACTACGGAAAATTGGGTATACTAACTTTAAACAATCTTGAAAAGAGCAGTTTGACATGCATAATTTAACGGTAATTTTATATCCGACTCTATTAAAAAATGAAGAGTTCGAATATCTCACACCAAGTTAAAAAAAAAAAAAAAAAAACCCCAGTAAAGAAGCAAAGTTTGTTATAGCTGATCCTCCAAATTGGTCAGTAGTAAACAAGACGAATATTATAGACAGAAAAACGATTAAAAAGGTCTTCTCTAACAATAATTCAAATAGCTCCATAATTCGTCGGTAAACTATGTTTTTAATTTGTCAATTCCAATTCCAATTTCTTTTTAATTCAAGTATAAGGTCGCCATGAAAGACCAACTAGTATTTAATATACCTGAAACTTCACCAGAACAAACGATTTACATGATATGCATAGCCCCGCCACTTGTCGTTGTCTCTAATAAAATACTTCAAAAAATCTGAAAGGATAGTCCAATTATAGAGTGGGATAAAGTATATCTTAGGGTACCATAGTTATGGTATGAACTATATATATATATTTTTTATGAAACCAATAATAGGACCGTCACTTAAAAAAAAAAAAAAAATAGGAAGTGACGGATTTTGTTTTGTATATTTTAAAGTGAAATCATATAGAGGACGTCATATACATTATTCCATCTTTCTCCACAAAGCTCTTTATTCTCTTGTTCATTTTTTCAACTCCCTCTCCAATGGCTTCTACTACCAAAGAAGTAGCCACAGAGATCCTCCCTTTCATCCGGGTCTACAAAGACGGCTCCGTCGACCGCCTCGTCGAGTCGCCGATCGTCCCTCCCTCGCCGCACGACCCCGAGACCGGCGTCTCCTCCAAGGACATCAAAATCTCCCTCAACCCTTCCATCTCCGCCCGCTTGTTCCTCCCTCCAAACCACCACCACAAGCTTCCCATCCTCGTCTACTTCCACGGCGGCGGCTTCTGCTTCGAGTCCGCCTTCTCCGCCGACCACCACCGCTTTCTCAACAGCCTCGTCTCTCAAGCCAAAGTCTTAGCCGTCTCGGTTGAGTACCGGCTCGCCCCGGAGAACCCTCTCCCTATCGCCTATGAAGATTGCTGGGTTGCCCTCCAATGGGTTGCTTCTCATCATGAACATGATCAAGCAGATCATGATGATCATGATCAGAACATGATCAGAGAGCCGTGGTTGACCGATGATGGCGATTTCGAAAGAGTGTTTCTTGGTGGGGACAGTGCGGGGGCTAATATTGTCCACAACATAGCCATGAGAGCTGGCAAAGAGCCTTTGAAAAATGGGGTTTGTATTTCAAAAGCCTTTCTTACTCATCCTTACTTTTGGGGCTCAGATGATCAACGGTCATCATCCGATCATCGGCCTAATTGTGCCGATAATGATCATGATCACGATCAAGATCATCATCGGCGCCTTGGCAAGAGCATACCGCGTTTGATGTGGGCGTTTGTCTACCCTTCTGCCCCGGGGGGCGTGGACAACCCGATGATAAACCCTGTGGGGCCCGAGGCGCCGAGCTTGGAGGGGCTCGGCTGCCGGAGGATGCTGGTGAGCGTGGCGGAGAAGGATGCGTTGAGGGAGAGAGGGAGGAGTTATTATGAAGCTGTGAGGAGAAGCGGGTGGAGCGGAGAAGTGGAGCTGGTTGATGTGGAAGGAGAGGACCATGCCTTTCAGATTTTGTGTTTTGAGAGTGAGAACGCCAAGATGTTGATCCGACGGTTGGCTGATTTTCTCTTGATCAACCCGTGATATGAAATTGGACCAAATTAATTAGGACTGTTCTTCTTTTGTCCCCTTTTTTGTTTGCTGGTTTTAATTTGCAAGTAAGTCTAATCATAGTGTGTTTTTGTATTTACCAAAAAATAAAATAAAATTTATAGTGTGTCTTTGTTAGTAAGAATGATGTAATCATGTAAACTTTAGACCCTTAAATAATATATATATATATATATATATTAAACTTGAGACAGGATTCGTAGTCTACATCAAAATAGAATTATCGTTGAATTATAATATGCATCACACATCTTAGTCAGAACTTTATTAGTGCAACATTGTATTTGCTATGTCAATACTAAATTTGGCTGTAAAAAACCATTCTATGATGTAATGCATGTTATACTTCAATGTTAAATTTGGTAGTATATTTTACTATACTTTAATGTTAAATTTGGTAATATATTTTACTTTTATGTCAAATTTAATGTCAAGTATAAAATATGTTGAATTGTTTTAACAATTTGGTTGTATTATTTATTGGCAACTTAAAATTTAACTTTTTATTTTTATTTTTATAATTAAATATAATTTTGTGATTTAAAATTAATTAAAAATTAAAACATTTTCTTTTACAAGTTTTAAAGTTTATAATATATAGCAGAAAATGATTATAACACTATCTATTGAAACAGAAAATATAGCAACATATCAAACATGTGTAATATTTTTATTGTAAACATAGCATTATATTAATATTTGTATTAGTTTCCTAAAAAATGATATCTACATTAAAGATGATCTAATAGTATACTATCTGTAAATAAAAATTGATAATATGTTACATATCTTAAATATTGGAATTTTATCATCCATACAACCACTAAAGTGGGAGTTCATACAACCACTAAAGTGATAGTGATGTGTATATATATATATATTCGTTAAATTCATAACTAAATGAATAATAAATAAAGTGATTGTATACATATTTTAACTATAATTTTATATATGATTTTATGATAAGATGTAACAATTACTAAGCAATAAAGTTGGTCATATTTGAGAACAGCAAGTTGGTTACCAACAACCAATCTCTATAATTAGCTGTAAATAGTGTTCCGAGAAAGTTGTTTCTTTCATTGTCACTCATTTGGTAAACCATCTCATCTCATCTCATCTCATCTCAAAATTTTTTTTGTCTTTTTCCCAAAAAGTTTTTGTCTTTTCCCAAAAAGTTTTTTGTCTTTTCTGAAAATTCAAAAAAATTTACTATTCCAACTTAAAAATCTCAACTCAAACTACTCCACCAAACTCCCCCTAAATTTCTATTTCGTCACTATCACGTGTCATTTAAGAAAACCCTTTTTATTTTTAAGTTCATCTAACTACGAGTATTTGATTATAACAAAATTTTATGTATAACTAAACCAACATCATATGATGTTACGTATAGCGATATTTGTTACAACTCATTAACTAATTTTTATATGTATTAACTCCAATTATTATATGTGCGCACATATCTGATATTTTACGATAGTGCCGGATCAAAGATCATTGTTGTATTTAGATGATTAGTCCTAACACATAATAATTAAGCAAGCAAAAATTTGGTCATAAAGTCATTAATCTAACCATAACAAAAAACTTTGCTAAAAAAAAAAAAAACATACCAAAAACATGGAGAAACGGAAGTCGGTCACCAACTGCAAGCTGTTTCATTCAATATGTCACGACAAAAGCAATTGCATTTCACAACTGCCACCACCACGTTTTTTTTTCCCACCATTATATTGTATTTAACATGCGCATGTGACAAAGATTGAATTGAGTTTTTTAGATTTTATTTGAATTTTTTAAAATTAAATTAAGAATTTTATTATTTAAAAACAAAGATAAAAATAAGTTAAAATATATATTTTTAATTTGAAAAGAACTACCAAACGGGACTTATAAACGACGAACAAACATCATTAACGTCCTCCACAAATAGGAAAAAAAAAAAAAAAACTAAATGGCGTCTCAATCCAATAATTATCCAGACAATTTCACAGCACCATCTTCAATAGCTTCCACGGACAAAGAAGTGGCGAGGGAGCTCCTCCCTCTCCTCCGCGTCTACACCGACGGCTCCGTCGAGCGCCTCCTCGGCTCTCCGGTCGTCCCTCCGTCGTCTCCAGACCCCGAAACCGGAGTTTTCTCCAAAGACATCACCATTACCACTAACCCTAACATCTCCGCTCGCATATACCACCCAAATTTCTCACAATCAAAGTATGATCTTAATTGTCATGATAATGAAAACGGCCAAAAACTCCCCATCTTAGTCTACGTCCACGGCGGCGGCTTCTGCATCGAGTCCGCCTTCTCCTTCCTCGACCACCGGTACCTCAACCGCATTGTGTCCAAATCCCGAGCCCTCGCCATCTCCGTCGAGTACCGCCTCGCCCCCGAGAGTCCTCTCCCCGCCGCCTATGAGGACTGCTGGACCGCCCTCCGGTGGGTGGCTGCACACTCCGGTGCCCTAGAGCAGGTACTTGTCCAAGAGCCGTGGCTAATCAACCATGGCGACTTCGGTAGGCTCTACATTGGCGGCGACAGCGCCGGCGGCAACATCGCCCACAATGTCGCTCTCCGCGCAGCCACCGATAGCCTCCCCTGCGGCGTGAAGCTCCGCGGCGTGTTCCTCGCACATCCTTTCTTCTGGGGCTCCAAGCCGATCGGTTCGGAGCCGAAAGGTAGGTGTTAAGATTTCTCCCAAAAATTTAAGTTCATGTAGGGGTTTTTTTTTTGGTTAAAGAATGTAGGTACATATAGGGTCTGTTTGGTGAATGTGTTAGAGTTGAAAATGAGTTAAAAATTTTTGTTGATTTTTTAGAAAAGACAAAAACTTTTTCAAAAAAAGGCAAAAACTTTTTAAAAAAAGACAAAAACTGAGATAAAAAAGTACAATTTAAGTTAAATTGCCAAACAAAGCCATAGTGGTACATTGAACAATAAGTCTCCATTTGGTAAATTAGTTGGAGATGAAATTTTTAAGTTGAAGTTGATTGATTTTTTAAAAACTAATTATAAAATTTGTTGACTTTTCAGAAAAAGACAAAAATTAAGATGAAAAATACAGTTTTGTTTAAGATGAACTCAAATGCCTACGGAGCATAAACAATTATTTGAGGGAAAAAAAAAGAAAAATAAGCAATTATTATATGAGCAAATACATGGATCTGAATTTTTCATATAAGTTTTTGTCTTTTCCTGAAATGTAAATATAAATTATAACTAACTTTTGAAAAATTAATCAATTTCAATTGAAAAATTCTATTTCAAACCGGTGTTCCAAAAGCAGCCTTAGTTGAGAAATTTTAGTAAATAATTTTTTTTGCTGATTCATATGATGCTTATAGTTATCAATGCAATGTAGTTGGTATATAAATTAGGATAATTTTGTAGCTTAAAAGATGCGACTATTTTAGTGATGACAATTGATTTAAAGTTTACTTACAAGAATTAATCTAAACTTATGATCTCTTGTTGTAATTTTATGTAAGTTTTTTTTTTTTTTTTCCTTTCTTTCTTTCGTTCTTTCTTTCTTTCTTTAACAGAAGGGTTTGAGAATTCACTGGAACGTTTGGTTTGGGAGTTTGTGTACCCTTCTGCGCCGGGTGGGATCGATGACCCCACGATCAATCCGGTGAGTGGAATTGGTGCGCCGAGCCTAGCAGGACTTGGGTGCTTGAGAATGCTGGTGTGTGTTGCGGGGAAGGATCGGTTGAGGGAGCGAGGGGTTTGGTATTATGAGGCGGTGAAAGAGAGTGGCTGGGAAGGGGAAGTTGAGCTGTTTGAGGTGGAGGAAGAGGATCATGCTTTTCACATATTCTATATTGATTCTCAGAATGCTAACAACATGATCAAACGCTTGGCTTCTTTTCTTGTTTGATCATTTTACAACATATTGGTGCTTTTCTTGCTCTTTAGGAGTTCTTGACACGAACAATTTAATAAAACGGCTTCTTTCTTATCATATTTCTTTTCTTTTCTTCTTTTTTTTGGCTTGCTTGTTTGTTGGAATGTCTTGTAATTTAACTTTCCGTACGTAACAAATGGTAACACTTCGCGACAGCAACATGGCCTGCATGACCACAAATCTATAGATTGGTTTGTTTCTGTTTTCATTTCCTCCGCCTCTGCCTCCTCGTCCTCGACATCTGAAGTTTTTCCCTTGGCATTGATCATATCCGCCATTGCTTTGGCTTTATGGTGGATTTTCAAAATTCTTGTTGACATTAGAAAGATTGGCAAAAGGATTTCCCTGTGAATCAACACATGCTTGAGATAATTGATATACAATTCTAATTTCTTGTGATTGTAGTGTGTACCGTGCCTCCTCAAGAGAGATTGATCCTTGTCGACGTCCGGTGAGATGAACAACAACATATTGGTATTCACTGTCGAGTCCCCCAAAGATGTACAAGAACAACTCATCATTTGTAATCGCTTAGCATTAATCGCATCCACAATCGCATCTACAATGTTCCCTATCTTGATGATGCACTCTTTAGTGGATAATGCTAACATCTTAGAGTTTGTAGCATCGCTATGTAATGTAGAACTCAAGCCCTTTGATTCTGTATAGTTCAGACGATCCGAAGTATATCAAATCTCCAATGCTCTGTTGCATCTTGATTCATGAGCAAGCGTTGGTTCCGTATTAAGGATATAAATCAACTGACCAGAAATTGATCTTGGTGAATCCCCATGATGAAATCAGAATTTATAGTGAATCAAAAATGGAACTCTTTCTCGATTTGGAATGTTGAAGGATTAAATAAGAGGGTGGCCTGTTTCACGTAGAAAATCCTTCTACATTGTGTGAGCTTAACTATAGGTCAGACTTACAATCTTCAGAAATTGTAATTGCTTTGATCAAGAAAAAGCATGGTGGAATTTAGATTCTCTGTACAAAACACCTTACGATAAGGACGTTTGTCCTTTCGAAGAAAAGCAGCCTTGAGAGGAAGAGGACACCGTTGTTTCCAATCTAAGAGCTAGCTTAAAAAATAGTATCCGAGGAACACGAAAAGCAAATTGCTAAAATACACTCTAATACCAAATCGACAAGTCTAGAGAGAGAATGAAATGTTCAACTAGCTTTATTAATAAGATAACGAGGTAAGAGTGCTTGATAAAATGTTCAACTAACTTCATTAATAAGATAACGAGGTAAGAATGCTTAATTTCAGACTACATAAAAAACTTGTAACAAAATGAATTAGTTGCAAAAGGCTTTTACAGAGAATTTAACAATATAAACCCAACTTGGATACTTTTTATTGATCTTTATAATATAACGCAACAGTTGATGAAGTTCATGACTTTTAATTTTTGATCTCTTACTCAGTGCAGATCTAGCAAAATTTCTCGTCTTCCAAGAACTTAAAAATATTAAAATATTTTAGCATTTTTTCTACCTAACACAGGTAGTTATGTAATTAATACTGCATATCTACTATAATATTTTTGGATCCCTATAGGAATATGATTAAACCTACTTATTTATGACCTTCACAACCCTAGTTGTATTAATAATCATTCAATGTGGGACTGCTAAACTATATGGTACTTTCACGAACTAAGTCCAATGTGAAATCTACTAACAAACAATACTCCAAACTATACCTGATATAGCCTTTTGCTGTGGCCAAATTGAGGTGTTTGCAACTAAATTGTACTTTCTTTTTTCCCTCTACATTATTGGACTGGCATATTCTGTTCTCTGTTCTAGTACGAATTTTACTGTTCTCACCTGGAGTCTTCAGAATTTGTTCTGATCGACGTTGATACCATATTAGGTAAGGAAATAATGTTATACTGTTCCATCCTTCGATAATACGAGACATATGAAGCATGTATTACGTTATTGATGATAATGTCACGGTAAGCTAGACTCACTAAATGGGTATACAATTTTTGTCAATTTCCAAATTCATCATTAAGCAAATACCATATTTAAATATGATACTTTAGTAACATTTTCTTCACCAAACACACGTTATTTCCAAAATAACGTTTCATTTTTCAATATTGTATATGTTCATAATTATCGGCAACTTTTGTACTCTAAAAAAAAAAAAAGAAAGTTAAAACCACCATGTATTAGTCCGTCATTGAACGGATTGGCTAAAACAGTAAATTAATTTCCTCTTAATAAATTTACAAGATAAAAGGAAAAACTATACTGGCACATTCTCTTAATCGAAACATCTTTTATAGGAGTGTCTCACAATAATCTATTTATATATATATATATGTACATATTTTTTTCGTTCAAAATTATAGGGTTTTTTTTTATAAATTTTTTAAGAAAAGTTTTACGCTTTTTAATCCTTCGTTGGCTTCGTCTATATATATATTGTAAATTTAAAATTTTCTGCTTAAGATCACTAGGTATACAATAGAAACGAAGGTGACAAGAGAATGGTTTTGAAGTACTTGTCTGCACTGAGTGTCTGCTTACTCTTCGAGACCATGACTGACGGAAACTTGGTTTGAATGCCTATGGATCAGCCTGCAAAACTACGAAAACAACGAAGATTTAGTCGAGAGTTGCGCATCTGTGAAACGTAAACAATCATCCAGAAAGGTAGTTGTTTTCTTGATGAATTAAAAACTCTATCATCCAAGCATCATGGCATAGAAAAATTTCAATGTTGGTGAATTTCTCGGTATCCTTGGCCTAGTCTGCCCCCACGAGAAGTAAGAAAATTCCTCTAGTTTAATTATTAGATGCATAGGTTCTTATTCAACCAATATTGTGGAAATTAAGGGGAGAAAAAAAACTCCTAGGATTTCAAAATGAACCCAAAAAGGAGGTGCGAGATTTTTTGTAAAGCGCTCAAGCCTACAAAATGAGATTTCAATTTACCATATGTTCCAAGAAGGGCTGAATAAACAAAATTTATACATTTGGTTGGCTTATTTGACAGCTTTGATTTCCCAACTATAAACTCACTGTTTATAATATCAAATTCTACTGTGTGTTGGAGATATAACAAGCAGATCCCACATCATTTTATTTTGAAATTTTACTGACGAGCTTTGAATTCAAATAGCATCCTTGTTACCATAAAAAAGTTGACTTCATTGTTATGCAATATATTGTCGATAGGACCAATCCTTTTTTCCATGCGGTTGGTTATTCTTTAGTAATGCATTGGTGCCTAACCCTTGCAATCAACTTTCATAGATATACTTTGATGCATCTTTGAACAAATAAATCTCAATACTACTGCTGCTTCTGCCCGTCACCTGGTCATTTTTGTAGTCTCTGGAATCGCTTTCAAAGCGGATTTTTTCTTCCTTTTTTTTATTGAGTGTAAAGTCTGGGTAATCACCTATTGATTTAGCTCAGAAGAGCCTTCCACACACTTTAACTCTTTAGTTAAAAAATAATATTGAGGTAGATTGAAGACCCATTCTACCATTGTAGGATTTGAGATTGATTTTGCGGTTTTAAGGTATACAATTCCTGATTAGAGAAATATCACGGGCATTTTAAATGTACCTAAAACAAAATAAAAGGAAAAAACAAAAAATTTATTGAACATCACTTTTTTCGATAGATAAATCATTCAGAATCTCTTATGTGTGTCAAAAACGTAACTTCTTATTTCTATACAAACATAATTAATGAAAAGTTGTATATTAGATTATAAAAAAGTAACCCTACTAATTAAATTATAAATTTGAACCATCAAAATTGTTAATACTAAACATATTGATAGCAATATGTATATTTTTCTCTTTTTTTATTCGTTATCCTATATCAAAAAATTTTGATTACAAAAAATGACAACTTGGATGAAGTTTGATCATATTCATTATTAAATTAGCCAATTTATTTTAAAAGAGAGAGAATAGATGGAACGATTTTCGCAATACAAATCCCATTGCAATGTGCAAAGCTCTAATCTTTAATTCAGTGACAATGTTCTTGTGATCTAGCTTTAAGCACTTATCAAGGTATAATTTGCGTAAATATGTCTTATAGAAGCTCTGGTAGAGATTCAAGGAACTGACAATCTTGTATTGAAATAATGCATAACTTAGAAAATTTGATGCTTTCAAGCATTCTTGTAATATTTGTTTCTGGGTGACATAGTTGTTTCAATTCAGATAAACAAATAGAGCCAATCAGGTAATATAATAAAACTTATTACTGATGTTGAAACATAACAATAAAATTTTAAAATATTTTATAAATAGTAAAAGTTGCACCATCGAAATTCTTACTACATAATTTGCAGAAAAAGGACTGTAAAAAACATTATAATTACCACGTACATAAATTTACTAACTCTAAAGGAAAATCATATTTGCACCCCTAAAAAATATAAAAGCACCCCTTAATTGGTAAAATGACTAAAAATAACAATCTAAAGAAAACAAAAAAAATGAAAAAAGAAAGCATATGCTCTTATTTAAAAATTTATATTTCACAAAACTACAAGTTTATGTTTTTTTGTTCTTTTTTAATAGTTACCTGAATTTTCATATTTATTTAATTAAAGCTAGTATAGATAATAATCTTAAAATATATTTTTCCGAGGTAATCCTTTAGGTTACTCCGGATGACTATTTACATTTTGGGCCAGTATTTTTAGAGGCCCAAAAACTAGAGTTTATCATGTTGGGCTGGCCCATTGGAAAGGCGACGGACAATCTCACTCTCGCACCAGACCAGAGATCATCACAGCCGTCCATTTACTCCAAAACCCTAACGTCCTGATTAAAAATCCCAATCTCTCTCTCTTCTCTCCTACTACACAAACACCAGAACCCCCAGAGCAGACCCAACCATGGCGGCGGCCCCGATAGAGTCCGTGCAGTGCTTTGGCCGGAAGAAGACGGCGGTGGCGGTGACCTACTGCAAGCGCGGCCGCGGCCTGATCAAGATCAACGGCTGTCCGATCGAGCTGGTGGAGCCGGAGATCCTCCGGTTCAAGGCGTACGAGCCGATCCTCCTCCTCGGACGGCACCGCTTCGCCGGCGTCGACATGAGGATCCGCGTGAAGGGCGGCGGACACACCTCCCAGATCTACGCCATCCGGCAGAGCATCGCCAAGGCCCTGGTGGCGTTCTACCAGAAGTACGTCGACGAGCAGAGCAAGAAGGAGATCAAGGACATCCTCGTCAGGTACGACCGGACTCTCCTCGTCGCCGATCCCCGGCGTTGCGAGCCTAAGAAGTTTGGCGGTCGCGGTGCCAGAGCTAGGTTCCAGAAATCCTACCGTTGAAGAGAGAGAAACAGGAGAGAGAGTTTGGTGTCGTTTTCTCTCGTTTCGTTACTTTATTTTGGGTTATCAACTTATCATCCTATAGGTTAAGATGAATTTGCCTTAGCTTTCTAAGAGAGTCTTCTCTGTCTGAGAAATTTGGATTTTTTTAGTGACAAATTTTGCAATTTTGCTGTGGATTTGAATGGAAATTTGCAATTTTTTTCCTTATGCTTCATGCTTTGATACTGGCTTTAGTTCTTTTTCAAGTAAAATATGTTTTGTTTTGTGAGATTATTATATGTTTGCTTAACTGAACTGCATTTTTTTTTCTCTGTTATTTTACCTATAACTGTGATTCTTTGATAATCTTTGATTGGTCCTTTTTTTTTTTTTTTTTTTAAATTTTGCATGGAAATCGGATTTGAGGATTGGAACTCTACATTTTAAGTCTGCGGTCTGCTGTCTAACATGTTAGTTAGTTTGATGATAAAAGAATGGAGTATGTCACAAGCAATGATGTTTATTGCAAATTCCCGATTGAAATTCCTTTTAGATAGCCATGAAGAAGTACCAAAGTTGAAATTTTTTCGATTTTTAATTTTTATGTCTTGTCATTGGTTGTCTGTCAAATTCCTTAGGCTTGGATAAAGGTATATGACGAACAAACATGTCTATTTTGTGTTTTGATGCAAATTCTTCCCAAATCAATTGCCTTTCCGGATGAAATACCAAAGTATTTTTTTTAATGTCTCGTCATTAGTTTATCTTGCTAACCATTTGATATATTTTGTGAACCGAGAAAAACAAGGATTCTTAACATTGATATCCCTAAATTTATTATTTTATGGTAACTTGTCTTTTAAATTTTTAATTATCTTCTGAACTTGTTAAATTGTTACATTAAACCTCTTTTAATTAATTTTATACTAAATTAGAAGATTTGTATTAGAGTTTGTGTTATATCTAGAAATTTTTAATTGAAAATGGAGGCGTAGATGTGTTTTTTATAATCAATTTAACAGAAAATTAATTAATAAGGGGTACAGTATTATAATTTAACAAGTTCATAAAGTAAATTATTAAAATTAAAAGTGAGTTTGAGAGGTAAATTGTTAAAAAATGACAAATTTCGGAGGCTAAATACTAAAAGTCAAAAGGCAGCTGATGTTTTGAGGGTCAGCCACTTGTGGTTTACTTTAAATGATGAGATTGTTACTGCATTTGTGTAATAAAAAGTTTTCATCTTTCTGATCCGTTATTCTTTTTGATATCCAAGCATTCAGCATTTATGCCTAGTACGGTGAATGAGTTTAAATTTAAATTTTTCATATCAATTTTTATATTTTTTTAAAAAGTCAATAAAAATTATAATTAATTTTTAAAAAATCAACCAACTCAAATTTAAAAATTTCAACTCAAATTATTTCATCAAACGAAACCTTACTTATTAATTTTAATATCATTCTCGATTTATCTCATCAACTATAAAAATTTTAACTTTACGTCTCTAACTTTGAATTTGTTCCACCCATTTCGGTAGAATTTTCATTAAAAACAGATTAAAAAAATAAATAAATAAAGTGTCTTCTACTTTTTTTTCCCTTTTCTAATTCAAAAAGGAAGTTCAATTGTAATAGTTATATCTTTAGAATAATTCCATGTTATGATATCATAAAAATAAAAATAAAATATTGGTGTTACATAGTTTTCAACTTTTTAACTATTAAATCAAATCAGATTAAGTTCTCATCGTCTCTTGTTGATCAAATTAGAATCACAGAAAGATGTAATGGTTAAAAATACTACCTACGTGTGCCATATTTTCTTTCATAGCTTACAGAGAGCTCTCCTAGTTTTTTTTTTTAATATATTTTTTTTGCTCTCAATAATTTTTAAGACAAAAACTGAAAGGAATCTCCTCTTGGAAACATAAAACAGAAAGTAACTGTTAATATTGAATGATAATAATTAGGCACACATGCTTCAACAGCTTTAGCTCAGCAACTGTAAAAACTGCAATCATTACCAGCATCTTCCTTCATCTTTGCTGGGCATTTTCTTCCTCAGGTCAATACTTTGATACAGACATGGATGGTCCATCCACTGACAAAGCCATTTAACTTTTTTTTTTTCTTTTCTTTTTTTCTCCAAAGAAAGTTAAACCAGTCTGTTTGTCTGCATAGAAAAAAGTCAAAATGATCGTTCGCATCATGTTTGGTTCCGTGCATTTCCAATCCCCCTAGTTTTTAATGCATTTCATTTGTTTGTATAATTCATATCCCTTATCTTAGCTTAGATTCTTTGTACTTGTATGCCCCAGATCTTCATAATAATAATGATAATAATTGAGTGACATACACTTCATTTGGACCATGGTCGGTTGCGTAAAAATGGGTAAAAGAAAAAAGAAAAGAAAAGTGAATTGTATCAAAAAGAAAACCAGAGCAATGCTGTCGTAATTTTTCTTTTTCATATCTTTTCTCCCTCAAGGCTGGACAATAATAAATTTGAAGAATCTTTTCCCCAAAAAAAAAAAATCCTACTGATATTGTGATTTTAAACTTTAATTCTTTGCTAAATTTTATTAAAAAATATTTATAGTTTTTAGTATGATTTTTTGTTTCACTCTTGTACAATACTGGTAGGATTTTTTTTTCTTTAATAACAAAATATCAAAAATAAAAATAGCAGGCATTTCCCTCTTCTCAATTCCCCATATTTAATTAAAGCTTTTGAAAAGGAAGAAACAAAACCCTACAAATATTTTTTTGGAAAAATATGAAAAATAAAAAGAAAAGAATTTTTTAAGTTTTATTTTTTTGGCAAATTTGGCCAAGGAAGTTTTTGGACCTGTTTGGTGGAGTAGTTTGATTTGAGATTTTTAAGTTTCAATAGTAAATTTTTTTGAATTTTTAGAAAAAGATAAAAAACTTTTTGAGAAAAAGACAAAAATTTTTAAGGAAAAAGACAAAAAAAAATTTAAGCCATTCAACCAAACACGCTCTTTGTTTCTGTTTCTCCGATGTGGTTTAAGAATAAGAAGTAATCCAAAACGAAGACAGTGGATTCCTGGTTCCCAAACAGCGCGCTTTAAAAAGTGACGCCGAATTCTTAAATCCCCAAAAAAAAAAAAAAAAAAAAAAAAAAAAACCAATCCCTCCCCTCCCTCATTTTCAGTTTTCCCTCCACACACACACACACTCTCTCTCTCTCTCTCTCATAATTTATGTTCCCCTGTTTAAGTGTGTGTCATTTTTGAATCTCAGTCTCAGATAAGGTTACTCCCATTAAAAAGGGCAAAAAAAAAAAAAAAAAAAAATCTGTCTCTCATCCTCACCCCAGCCCTTCTTCACCTTCCTTAGGGTTTCGATTGGTGTCTGGTAAGCGAAAAAGCTTTTTCCTTTCTCATTTTCTACTTCTCTTCTCCCTTTCCCTTCCTTAGAATGTTTTTTTTTTCTTTTAATCTCGGAGTTTATTTATTTTTATTTTTATTTTTGAGTAAATCCTTTCCATGTTCATAAAAATTTTGTTGCTTTGTGGCAGATCTGATACATTTTTATCGAAAAATTGAATCTTTGTTACTGACTTGCTGTTGTAGTTGTATGTTTATATATATATATATATACGTATGTATGTATATTGTAGGGAAGTTAGTCTTATGGTCTTTTTTTTTTTTTTTAAAGGATGTTTTTTATTCACCTAAGATTTATTTTTGATTTCATATGTTTCTCGGAAAATGAGGATTAAAAAAATGCTTCTTATGTTGAAAAAAAACATACCCAAAAGCTAGTCTCAGTTTATGTAGTAGAGCATATTTCACATTTTTGTCTCCAGCTCTTAATTATATATATATATTGTGTTTACATTTGTATATTTGTTGTTGTACTGTGGAAAGAATATGTTTTTGTGCTTGTGTTAAGTGACGTTTTAATTTTATAGGTTATTTTTCGAATGGATTCGAAAACTCCGAATTCACAAAGCCATCAATTTTCCATTAAGCTGTGGCCTCCAAGTCAGAACACAAGGAAAGTGCTTGTGGATCGGA